>JANIMX020000293.1:44743-68136 GCA_024582655.2 Erythroxylum kunthianum | reverse complement strand
ATATGACAAGGACTATAAATGCATGCACTCTCCGTGCTTGATACTTACTAAATAAGGAAGTGGTATCAAATTGATTAGGATATAGTATTTTACCGAGTAAGAATTAGCTTGAGGGCGTGCAGTGGTCTTTTCTCCTATTCTCTGCGACATGCTTCCTTTATTCATCATCCTTTAGTGTTCTGACCATTTCTTTTGTCTTTGCTCAAGAGAGCAGAAGATAAAATTGATATCTTATTTGCCATATGTTTCCAATCAACTTTTTTCTTGGTGTGATTGTGTCATATGCAAATCATATGTGCTCTTAAAATTGAACATATTATTTTTATCTATATTTCACAGACTTTATTAACATCATTTAAGCATACCATTTGTTTGTGTTTCCAATCGTGCAGAGTACTTTGAACTGTGAGGCTGGTTAAATTCTATTGAACTATGGTTTCAGTGATCCTACATTATGTGCCTTCACTGAAAATTGCTTTTCATACTCCATTAATTGATGCCTATTAATTTGTAGATTCTGGAAGGCGTTGTGGAAACCAATCTCGACGTTCTTGGCAAGTTCCTGAGCATGATGGACTTCTCGGGAGTGGTTCTTTTCCAAGAACTTCTGAATATGCAGTTGGGTCATCGGATTCAAAATCTCGAGCTGCTGATAGTTACCAGTTGAATAGGAGTAATGAGCCATATCACCCACCTCGTCCTTATAAGGTATATCCTGCTCCTGTTTCTTTGTAGCAGTGGATTGCATATGAGTGCCAGAAGCAGAACATGAATTTGATCTGGATTTTAACAGTATTTGTTGCTTCTTTTATGCATGATGTCAGTTTTTCCTGTTTATTGAATGACTTAATAACGAACCTAAAGTTTACTATTGGACCTTATTTCCTTTAAATCTCCTTTGACACGCATTGATTTATCCCCTACACTTTTGAAGGCTGTGCCTTACTCACGTAGGGAGACTAATGACTCTTTCAATGATGAAACATTCGGTTCTTCTGAGTGCACAAGTGAGGACCAAGCAGAAGAAGAAAGGAAGAGGAGAGGTAACTTATCTTATTTTACAATTTCTGGGAAGACAAATTGGCTTTAATGGCTGTTAAATGGTTGCAATTAAATGTGCTCACTTCCTTTCCAGCTTCCTTTGAATTGATGAGAAAGGAACAGCACAAAGCTTTTCAGGAAAAACAGAAGTTGAATACGGAGAAGTCTAAAACTGACTTTGACATTAGTCTGTTGCTAGAGGACTCAAAAGATTATAAGAGAGTTCCACACAGAAACAATGAGTTGGATGAGGCAAGTGGCCAACCTGTCTCGAATAATGAGTCTGATAAGTCTTCCTTCCCAGTGTCTGCTCCTATGCCTAGACCTCTTGTTCCCCCAGGGTTTTCAGGCGCTATACCTCCAAAGACTAATGTTACAAATTCTCTTGGTCAACATCAACCATCGGAGGTATTACTTCTCTATTATTCAATGAGCTTGTGTTATAAAGTAGCCTGGTCTGAGGGTGACTAGAAATGCTTGACATAGTCTAACCATAGGTCTAAGGTTTTGAAACTTCTTCTTGGAGTCTGCTTTAAAACTGCAATATGCACATGCTGTTCAACAATTGACTATGGCTATTACTTACTATTTGAGTTTTTTCCCTCATGATGGGATCATCACTAGTTAATTATTTCTTTAATGTTTAGCTTGGAAAAGAACTTGAAGGTAGCATTTCACATGGCAAAGACATCCTTATGTTAAATGAAGCTTCGAGTAATCAAGAGGAAAAACATAATGTAGAAGCGGATTTGAGTAAGAAGCAGCTTGGGATTCCAAGTGTTCATGTTTCACTAAATGACAAGAGTGAAAAGATTCCAAACCTATCATCAGCTCTGGATGTTTCCAACGAAACTGGTGGTATGGATGGCCAATTTAACAAGACTTCTAAACTCTTGGATGCCTTTGAAGCCCCTAAGAACAGTGAAATAGTAGATAGTAGTGAGGTAATGAAGAATAATCGGGCAGGTGAATCAAGTCCTGCTCATTCAAACTCAATCCTTGAAAAGCTTTTTGGTAGTCCTTTGATGTTAAATGGTGGTGGCTCTTCCAATGTCACTAAGGTAATCTTGTTCTCTTTGTGGTGTGATGCACCTCTCTCTCTCTCTCTCTTTCCCTCTCCTTGTCCATGCATCCATCCATCCACAAAGAACAAGCATATGTGAAATTATTACATATTACCATCTGGTGAGAATTTTTCTTCCCTTGATAATTCGGGTGCAAATAGGATTCATTAAGCAAAATATTTCATGAGCTTTGCACATAGTTACTGTTTGTGTTAAAATGATCTGAGGCATGATTTCTTCTCAACTATTCAGTTCCGGCATAGATAGTAGGCCCTCTGTCCTCCCCGTGCACGTGATTCTTGTTTACTAATACTTAAGGGCAATTTGGCTGGTTTAGTTGTTAAAGGAACAAGGTTGAGCATCTCCTGTAAACTATACTTGTAATTAATCTATGTTTAACATCATTCATATGAACTTGCAATCTGGAACTGCTGTACTTGAGTGAATTGCATAACTTAATGAGAAACAATTTGAATGGACAATCTTTAATCTTATTGAAATTTGTGCCACGACAAAAATTATTAGGATTAGATGAAAATTACAACGTTATTGTCATAAATGCTTCATTTTATTGATTTGATCTTTGTTTTGCAGCATAGTGATGTTAAATCGGAAGATATATTAAGCCCTAGCAGTGCCCAATCTTCAAAGTTTGCTCAGTGGTTTCTTGATGAAGGTATAGCAGTATGGATATTTGATATTCGTATGTCTAGAAGTATGAATCAGAATAGCTATACAATGTCATATGCCTCAGAGTCCTTTGTTTCTCAATTTTAACTTTTCAGTTGCAGAAAAGCAACTGATTGATGGTGCTCCACTTGCTAGGCCAACCGATATGCTCTCGTTAATTGTTGATGCTGAGAACGGTGAATCCCAAGTTTTTGATGCTAAAGCTACCAATCAAATTCCACCAAAATTCCCCTTTCAAAGCACTGAACTCATAGATGGGCACATGACATCAAATCTAATCCTTGTCAAGGCAAATGATGTTGAGCAGTTGTGCAACACTGATAAACCAGAAATTACTTCAGCTGTACTTACCTGTGAAGACCTTGAGCAGTCAATTATGTCTGGAATTACTGCACATGGCTCCACTTCCATTCATCCAGTCCAAGGCTCGAGTCATCTTGATGCTAAGGCTGAGCAGCAGAAAGCTGACGTTGATGACCATGCATCCCAGCATCTCCTTTCTTTGTTGCAGAAAGCTACAGGCCTGAATGATGCTACACATTCTGATAATTCGGGAATGAGATCTTCAGATAACCCACAGAATTTTCAATTAGCAAATATTGGCTCTAGATCTAACTATTCAATGGAGATAGATGCTGAAAATGCTCCCAATCCAGGGAAGCCTTTGACTCTTGAAGCACTTTTTGGAACTGCTTTTATGAAGGAACTGCAACCAGTAGGAGGGGAAGCTCCTAGTCAAAGGAATTCTGTTGGGTCTGGAATGGTTGATGTAGCAAATTTTAATGATTTATCTTTTCATGGAAGAGGTGATCATCAAATTGTTTCTCCGGTTGAAATTGCATTTAGCAAGTCGAGTTATGGAAGCAGTATTTTAGCATCAAACCAAAGACAGCAAATCCGAACTGATGTTATTGAAAAGCAATTGTCAGGCGTTGATCCTCGAGGTCAAGTGGACTTGTCTTCTCTCCTTATGGAATTGGAGCCTAGGCGTGGTGGCTCTGATAAATTTGTTGAAATTAATTTTCCTGAAGAAGATAGAGTTATGGCAAGCCGTCCTCTGAACCTCCAAAACTTCATGGCTGCCAGGAATTCAACTAAAGCTGAAATATTATCGAGCTCAGAGGCTGCAATCGACATGGGTGAAAAACTGGCACCTTTAAATTCTGTATTTAGGGATGATAGACCTGTGGCAAGAGGTCAAGAAAGGATGCCTTTTCTTCGAGGTCCTTATGACCCAAGGGAGCCAGATGTTCAGTTTCCTAATCTTCATGCTCAGTCATCTTCTCCACAGCTTCATCCTCCCCAGTTGAACCATACCAGACCGATGTTCCGCCCTTTGGATGCTCTTCCTACTAACGTTAATAGTCGGATGAAGTTTATGCCTCCAGAGAATATCATCCATCACGGTGCTCCTAATCAACAATTCCCTGCTAGTATGCTTCAGTCTCCTTTTATTCACCCCAGTAGTGGAATGCCTGGATTAGACCCTGCAATGCATGATCCCATGACACAGCAAATTCAAATGCCTGGCAATTTTCCTCCAGCCCACTTATTACACGGGTTTCTACAGGGTGCCCAACGGCCCTCACCTGCCGAAAATCAGGTGACTGGCTTCATGCAGGGACCCATTCCAATGCAAACATCTGCTCAAAGGCGACCCAACGTGGGAAGCTTGGGAATTCCACCGCAAGGTAAGACATTTATTTACTGGTTTGTTTCTCTTGACTTGGTCAACTTCAGATATAAGAAAGTAGACAGTCTGCCCACTATTGAATAAGTAACTCACAAGGTAAACCTGATGATGGTTTGGAGGTTTCTAAAACTACTGAGAACACGCTGCTTCTAGTTGGCATTTGCATTTCACGTGCATATGTTTCAACCGAAGTACTAACATGCTTGTCTCAATTTGAATTGCTCCAATGTTGGTATTTTGGATTATGTGATTCCAATCAATTTCAAGCGTGGTAGCATCTCCATTTGCAAAATGATGATGCATAACCACCAACTTCTCAAGTTTTGTCCTTATGAAGTGATTTCGTTCAAGTGTTGAATGAACACAGTGTTCACATGGAGAAGAAAGCCCAACCTAGTCTTTTTAGGCATCTAATTGTGCATATAAACTTTAAATTCGTTGGTCCATCTCAACATTAATGTTTTTAGTTGTATTGAATTGACTCTTGAATTAAGTAATCCTTGTAATGATTGTGCTGCTCTACTCCCTAATAGGTGGTGGAACCAATTATCCTGAAGCACTACGAAATCTTCTTGAGATGGAACTTAGATCAAATCCTAAGCAGATTCACCCGCTCACCCCAACTGGTCATAATACGGGAATGTATGATCATGAGCTGGATATGGGGTTTGGATACAGATAAGGGAAATCTGATGTTGTGGGCAATGTACTCATCGAATTCATGTTATTTGGAAATGGGTATGAGCTCTTTCAGGAAGATTTCCCCCATAAGTATTTGATGTGTGAATGGATATTTCGAATATGGTTGTAATTTTCAGTTCCTTTGCATTTTGAAAAGCAACCTAAATCACGAGTTGGTTATCTTCTTTCTAAATACATTATGCAATGCAGCGATAACTGGATAAACCTTAAAAAAAAAATTAAATTAAATTTATTTATTTTAATTTATAAAAAATAATTATTTTATAAAACTGTTTTTGAACTGAAAAGTTAAAACCCAAAATAAAAAAATTAACTAATTGATTTAATTTTTTAATTATTATAATGAAAAGTTATCGATTATAGCAAAAGATGGTTGTGTTATGTTATGATGGGTTCAAGTAAAAGCAAACGACAAATCACTCTACTGTTGATGCAAAGCTTCTTTAGATTCTAAACAAGGTTGCAGGTTGCTGTCTCCATATAACTCAAAACCTCAAAAGGAGACATTCACAAAACTGACTCAAATCAATACACAAGCCTCTTAGAACTAAAAGCTGAAGGATGTATACTCACTCTATCTACAGCGAAAAGGTATAGATATAGAACATAAGATACATATATGTACAAAGATTTTATAAACTAACCAGGGACTATTATCACACAAATATATACTCTTCACCACCAACATCATGAGATTATTTAACCAAAAGGACCTTTCACATTTACGAAGCTGGAATAGCATCGCCTGACCTGTTGTAAGTGATGATATTGCCATAAGCACCACCAGATTTTGCTCTCTCTGTGTTGGTATTATTATACGAGGCAAGCACCCGTCTCTGTCAAAATTGCAAATAAAGGAAGAAAAATGAGCGAAAGTATAGGATAGCTAACTCCCAAACCTTCCAACCTTATTATGGCTCTTTCTTGGGAATGAAATACATACACCAAAGCCATTGCAAAGTACCAGAGATTCTTTAATCTAGGTTTCTAAGGTCACATTTAACATATCAGGTGGCAGTTCAAGCACCCAAAAGCAAATGCGAGTAGATCATGAACAGCTAGCTATGTTTTTCCATGTTCCATTTTTCTGGGCGGGATATCATTGAAGATGTTTGAAAACAAATGAGAAACTCATCAGTTTCCCAATATTTAGATACTTCTGCTTTCTTGTCATTGCTAAAACAGAATATCCTGAAGTGTTTACCAGATGTTAAAAAGATATTTTTCTACATAATTATCAAGGTAACAATTGAATATTAATTAATCCCAGCTCAGATTTCCACCAAAGAGCTTCGTTGATTCAAAGAACATGGAAAAAGAAAAATCTTTGTGCTGCTATAATATAAAGAAGTAAGACAAGGAATAGCTCAAGTTGTAGCACCAAAAATTATATTGTACAGACTAAATGAAACTTATCACAATTAAATCCTCCATTGTAATGATTATATTCAGTTAGACAATGCATATAAACAGGATAATAAAAGCTTAATGGGGACAACCTAACAGTCCAGGATTAGATACACGGACTCATAATGTACACTTTCAATGTGATGAAGAAATCAAGCACTTCACAACGAAGGGAAATAATAGCTAAGTATAGCTGTTAGCTTACTATTGAAATCAAGGAACTTACATGGTCCTCAAACTCGGGACTCATCAGATTAACAGAGAGGTTCCTCATCAACAATAATACCTGTGACCCAGACAAATTTAATGTCATAAGTGCAATTACTAAAATGAATACAACCTAAAAAATTCCAAACAAAATCCCATATGAACCTATAATGATATCTTTTACAGGAGAAGAAATAGCAGTTCCAAGTTCATTGCACTCTTTCAATTAATTATAGAATCTCTGCACCCATCTCTCCGCATACCAAAACCCTCACAAACTCCAACCTATAAAACTATACAAGTAAAAGTAATGTAAAGTGAAACAAGTGAAAAAACTGATAAAATGCCTTACGGTTTCCAAATTTATGCGATCCATATGTTTTAGTCTCTTCAAGTGACCACTGGCATTGGGGTCAAAGACACTGCCAATGAAGCTGTATACTTGAGCAAAATCTGGCAGAACTGCATTTGGACCAACTTGAACTTGTCATACATACAGGTACAGGGAGATTCGTAAATGGATTGTAAAGAATGTTAGTCACTAGTTATTTTACATCAGCAAAGAGAAATTATTTACTCCGTGATTCCTGTGGCTCAGATGCACCTTGACCTAAAATTCTGAGTTTAACACACACATACTCAACTATGACAACATTGATCATGCATGCTCAATGACATATAAGTAGACACAACAAGAATATGGGGAGATTCGTAAATGGATTGTAAAGTATACTACTAACTAGTTATTTTTAAATCAGCAAAGAGAAATTATTTACTCCATGATACCCATGGCTTGGATGCATATTGACCTAAAATTTTGAGTTTAACACATATAACTCCAGAACCACAACATTTGTCACACGTGCTCAATCGCATATAAGTAGACACAACATGAACATGGCAATCTCAAATCTTTCAAGAGACTAAGTTGGTTATTCAATGCAAAAGCAATCTAGATCAAGTAATGGTACAAATACTCATTGGAAAAGCTTCATTAAGTCTCACATCCATGTTCTAATTATTACCATACTAAAGCTACTATAATAACCTCTTAAAGCTTGGCCCTGGTCCTGTCTATCAATTACATCGGATGCTTGCCATGTTCTTGGAGTGCTATCATTGCTGCTACTGTAGCAACAATTCTGTGCAACTGTTGGCTTTGCTCCATCCTCTAGAAAAGGCAAGATAAAACAATGTCAATATCTCTAAAGAATGGAGTCATCTGTTATTTATGAGAAAGAGAAATTCTATAGTACCTTTTGTTACTTGTGATAAACTGAAAGGTGTTGTAGAGTTAAAATTCCAAGAAGATACACCATTGTTTATTGGATTTGCAAGCTCAGATGCTGAATCTGGTCTGTATAAATATACCGGATCAAGTGAAGCATTCAAATGTTGGAATGGCTCAGATATGTGGGGTACCACAGAAGCTGCTTGTTACACAAAGAAACAAGTGTTAAAATGAAATGAAAAGAAGTCCTACTCAGCTGTCGCCCTCCTCACTTTCTTGTTGTTCGTCCAAATTTCAAATAATCAAACCTCCAAAAGTAAACGGAAACAAACAGAGAATGTAAGGTAATCAATACTGACCACGTTTTGGAGCCTTTTGCGGATATGGATGAGATGCTTTTCTTTTAGGCCTAGGAGGAGGAACATGTTCACTTGTCCCATTCTTCTGAACCTTCAGAAAATACTTTTGTGCATGGCTACGGATCTGCAAGTAACATCACTTAATATAACATTAAACTGAATTGCCAATCAAAAGTATAGTTAATTAGCTGCACAATAGATGATAAAAGACAAGCACAATAAAAAATATAACATGGAAAGTATATATATTTATCAACATTGTACAACATGATAAACAGAAACATAGATAGCATGGATATGTGTATGTTCAGTGATTTTATTAATTTTCCAACATATGCTAGAAAAAATCATCTTTAATTCAATAAGCTTTTGCTGATTATGAAACCTATAGACCAACAAATTTGTTCAGGTCACCATCTTTTAATTAATCATTATCAACCCAATTTGAAATGGAACCCCTTGTTATTAGTGGAAATAAAATGGTAAATCAAATCGAAAGAAGTGCTGAACCTAAACTTCTACTCAAAGGGGCTGATAGATACATAATCGGAGGACAATCTAGACATCACTCAACACGTATATTAGGATAAGTTGAAAACATAAAAAGTAAAAACAACCTGGACGACTGTCTTTGACCCGACAAATGCTTCAATTTTCTTCCAATCACGATCAAACCTGTACTGACAAAAACCCAACAGAAGAAGTGGCATTAGCATGCTGATGCATAAAACAACACAAATGACAGAAAATATCATCCCATAAGTACAAAGCTTCCTTTATAGAGCAAGAATAACTAAAACATAGAACATTTTTAGAAACAGCAATCACTCAGATTCATTATTTGGAACTTCACATCGCAAAAACGTTAAATCCACATTGTTTCACCGAATTAAACACATATAAATCCACTCCCTGAATCAAACGACATAAGAAACATTACACTTCATTTCCCAATCATGGAAACCGAAACTAACAATAAAAGCTAATCACACACTAACAATTAATATAAATAAAAAAAGCCACACCCGATAATTTAAGATCCTAATCGAAACTCCAATCTCCCATTTTGATTACCGATTCACAATCACGCACAAAGAACAAAAAATTTCGAAATCCCCTTCACATCAATCTCCCGCGCAACGCAACAAATTCAATCCCGAAAACTCGAAAGGAAAAACTCACAATTGAAGAGCTTCGAGAAACTTGTCATGTTCCTGCTCAGTCCAGCTCTCTCTAGACTTGGTAATCGTATACGGTTTCCGGATCTTCTTATTCGGATCCTCCCAAAACAAGATCGTATTAGCAGCTGCACTTGTCATTGAATTGAACCCCAAGAGGATTAGCACCAAAATTAACAGCTCTTCTCCCAATTCTTCGCTTTGGTCACTCTTTCACCAACTGGTAAGAGCTTAGAGAGAGATAAGAGGAGGCGGTTATATATGAAGATGGACTAGGGGTGTGTCTATATATATATATATATATAGAGAGAGAGAGAGAGAGAGAGAATTTAAAAAGAAGATGTTGAGTGTAGTGTACAGTTAATCAAGTGATGTTGGGCCGTACGCTTTTCTTAAGAAGAGTTTACGTATAGGATTGATTATAATGATTTAAAAATTGATCAGAAAATCAAATATTTATAATTTAAAGAGTGTTATTGTCAAATAAAAATTAATTATTTTTTATTTTATAAAAATAGTTAATTAATTATTAATAAACAATTATTAAGATAAATCAGAAGGTAACTAATTTTTGTGATTAAATCAGTTTAATTTTTAATTATTAAAATTTTATTTTTATATTAATATAGTGTTGAAAAAATAAACGAAATATGTTATAAGAAGTCAAGTAAGTAATAATCTTTATAAGAATAAAAGAGGAAATCATGATTATATAATATTATTTTATTCATCATATATTACGTTTTTCGTATATGTTTATAGGTGTCACTCATTCAGGCATTTGTCCTCCTTGGGATATGAAATTGGCGCGCAGTTGAAAGTTCTCGTACCTTCTAGACATTGGCGGGCTGTGTGTCTGTCTTTGCTTTAGCTTTGTGGTTTTATATTTTAATGCTCCCTATTTTTAAAGTGACTTTAAGTTATTATATTTTATTTAATACACTAATATTTTTTGGATTTGGGACTGATGGTTAAAATAATTGATAAGATTATTTTTTTGTAACTGATAAAATTAAATATTTGAATCACAAAAATAATTTTTTTTGTAAAATATAAAAAAAAATATTGTGTATAATTAATATACACAATTTCAGTCTTCTCACTTTACTAGGGTCGAGTGAAAATCTTCAATTATACGTAATATTTTTTTGTATTTTTTTATAAAAAAAATTATTTCCTTAATTTAAATTTGTGACCGCAACCTTAATAACTGTTTCAAAACTTAACATCAATTCAACCTATTGCTATGATCTAAATTTGAGATAATTTTGATTTTTTTTGAGAATTGAAAAAACAATAAATTGTTTGAATTAAAGTTTTTTTAAAATTGACGGCTCAGATTCATTTGGTTATACTTAAATAATTGTAAATTTGAGGAAATTTAGTGAATGAATGCTGAAGATGGCCATGTCATTGGATAATTGACCAGGCGGAACTCGAAGTACATAGACGAAAAAATTATCCGAAAACAAACAAAAAAGGATTAGAGCAGTCCAGCCTAAACAACCAAAACACTCCAAATAAATTTGGATAAATTCAAAGTTTTAAAAATCTGTCCAAAAAAGCTAAACAGATAAGATAAAAAATTTAAGGTTTAAAAAATGTAACCGATATTAAATATCATAAAATTAACTAAAGATTAAATCAAAATTTAAAATATAATTAAAAATTATCTTTATTCATCAACTAATTTAAAACTTAATAAAAAAATTATCAAATAAAAATTAATTATTTATTTTAGTTTATAAAAACTTATTACAACAACATCCAATAAAAATCTCTGATAAGCAAAATTTAGAGGAATCCAATAATACGAGCCTTAACCCTAACTAGTAAAAAATGATGTTTTCAAATGACCCACATAAAACGAGTTTATAAGAATTTATTATTAATTTACGAAAAATTGATCGATTAATTAATAAATTGATTAATTACTAGAAAGTTGAAAACTAAACTAAAAATTTGAACAATTTAAGATTTTTACGGTTAGACTGGCCGAACGGTTACGTTTTTAAATCATTGGATAAAACGACATTATTTTGACCTTGGCTAATCAAGCTTTGAGCTGCCCCAGGAAAAAATTCGGACCAGGCTGAAGCTACCTACTGCCATCCCTAATAAAGATTCAATCCTCGTGATCTTTTAACGACAGATCCACTCAATTTTCAAATGTTCTATTATGTACCGTTACATGTAATTCAACTATCTGGAAAACAGTAGAATAATACAAGTAAATTAAAGGACCGTAGAGAAAACCTGAAAGAGCCTTATAGTTCATCATGCATAGGTTGTTCTATAGGCAAGTCCTTAGGAACTGCATTGTCAATGTCATAGACCTGGGCAAGATTCATACCATCTTCAACAACTTTCTGTCCGATCTCTCCGTGTCTGGCCATGCCAGCCCTTAAGGCAGCAGTGACCTTCATTTGCAACTTAAGTAGTCCGATGCGCTTTGAAACAACATAAAGAACAGCACAAGAGAACAAGAAGAATCCCACTGCAAGTATCACTCTGTCAAAGATGGCACTAACAATTAGAACTTGTAAAAGACAAACCAAAAGTCATTAGGAGGATCACCGCACTTGTCTTTCTTTGATACCTGTCAAGTACATCTTGCCGTTGCATTGTCGAAAGCAGATTTCTGGTTCGCATCAACAACGATCGATGCCCCTTATATTCGCTTTCAGCCTTTTGCAATACCCCAGATGATTCATCTATAGATGAAGATAAATCAATTAGACTTCCGCTTGCTTATCCCAAGTAACTTCGGTGCACACATCTCAGATGTTAGAAGACGACTTGAGAAAAATGTTTAGTCAATTATGTGGATATTGTCAAGAACACAGTCAACTTTATAGAACGGTAGAATATTGATAAGTTGGAAACTGGTGCAAGCTTAAACATTCACATCAATGGCTACAATCTGAAATCATCCATTGTGTACCTAAATCCATCAGACACTATTTATAAAAGCTTAGCTTCCATGAGTCTACATGTTAATTGAATATCCGATCAGACTGGTTAAATATGTCAAGAAACTGGAGTTTGAGAACAAAATATACTTATAAAGACATACTAACCAACATTTTTTAATCCTCTGATTCACATTCACAATGAACAACATTCTGCTTCTTACTGTATAACAATATTGGGTACAGATGGCTCAGAAGAGGAAAAATAAGATACAATAGGTACTCTGCTTGCAACATTAAGATGGCAGTGTTGCAATTCAAGCTCATGGTTCTAACTACTTCTCCAGCTCCACTACAAACATTAAAAGTTTAGAACCAAATATTTGACTTGAACTACTAAAACCATTCAACAGATACTACAAATTAGATGAAAATTTTCCCTATTCAAGGATCTTGACATCTAATCGCTCTCAAGAAGCAACTTTGATGACATTCATTCATTAGAGATGGACAGAGATAGACACAGATAGACATAGAGGATCTGAGATGAACAAGAAGCTCCATTAATAAAAACCAATGGAGCTCGAAGAAAAACTAATTTGCAAGTTAAACCAACATACCATGAGAAAAACCCAGAACAAATTACTGTCATACACAAATATTGTAGAAAAGTCAACTCTACCATCACATGCAGACAAGGACAAGGAGATGTATATGAATGAACAAGAATTTATAGATGCACAAACTAGTTATTCTTAGTGAGACAACTATAGAAGCCTTGATCTACAAAGAAGAAAACCTACCAAATGTCATTAGTGTAGTAGTACTTCTTTCCACTTCCTGTTAAGAAAATACAAAAGAGATCACCATCAACATCAAATAAACAAATTTTATTAGTATATTGAAATGAAAAACATCAGGAGATATGGCAAGAGACCTGAACCATAAGTTGACGTGTACGGCGAAGACTCTCTGTGATACTTTCTGCTGCCGATGTCATCCCAGCTTTTGTCCTGGAGGAAAAATCATCCATGAGATAATATATCATATATAGGGTATGCCACTTCCCCACAATAAGTTTTGCGATTATGAACACAAAATAGATACTATAGCATAATTTCCATTTTCCTTTCCATTCTACTAGATTTAATTTCAACTTTGATTTCATGTGTGTTTAATTTAAAACCTATCCAACCATCTTGCTCCTTTACTACAAGTTTTTACATCCACAAGCATATTCATGCAATGGAAGAATATGGTTGACCTGTATACCTAAGGAGGCAACGGAGCATGGATACATACACTGAAAAACTAATAAGAGTAAGAGTAAGAACTATACGCAAAAACTTACTGCAAATTACGTCTTCGAATTGTGGACTCTTCTCCGCCACCCAGAAGAAGTTCCCTCTGCAGTTAAAACAAAAAATACAAATTCAAACTTGGATTCACACTCTGACTTGATACTTCCAAATCAGTAGACATAAATATGCTGAACACAAACAATTGAGTCAATTATTAGAAACAAAAAGGAAAAAGCAAGCATTTTAATAACCTCCTCCTGTGCAGCTTTCCTCATATTAGCCTTTGCTTGTAAATTAGCATTTCTCAAACTTGATCTCAAGCTGTTTACATTAAAATAAAAAATAAGACAACAAAAAAAGCTTATTTCATTTTTTCATTCTCTTCTCCCTAAAATAATCACCCTGAGAAAAAGAATAGAAACAGAGAGATTTTTTCATGAAGCAAGAGAATAAAGGAAAACTAAATGGAAGGTTATGAAAAGGGGTTACTTCTGGTACTGAATCTTCCAGGATTGGAGTAAGGAGTGAGCAGAGCTGTGTTGGTCAGCGGTGGGGAGCTGAGGAGCAAGAAGATCAAGCTGAAATTGCAATGACTGAAGAGAGGCCAAGCCATCTTGTGCTAAACCATTTAACCTTGGAAGAGAATCCTTCTTCTCTGTCTTTTGTCCACCTTCTCTTGATGGTTTCCCATATTCCTCAATGTCTTTGATGTGGTCTCTTGTTCTTAAATATACTTCATCCCAATCCTTCTTCAATTTCTCAAATTCCTCTATGACCTTGTCCATTGAGTGAAAAGTCCCTCCTAGATACTCACTGGTTGGTTGCCACAAAAACAAAATGCAACTTAGAGAGGAGGTCCTAGAAAATCGAAAGACACCACATTGATTAAGTTCAAAGCCAAACTCAACCACAAATCAACCAAAAGGTGTAAACCAATTTAATAACTGAAATGTAAGACCCAAAAATACGGGAGCAACGCCTTCATACAAGATGGTAATCACGCCACAGGAAAATGAAAAGAAAAGAATAAAGTAAAAGTAAGACACAATTAAGAGAAGTAAATGACAAAAGGAATCGAAGAATTTAAAAGAAAAAAGGTGAAGAAAACAAGCACGAGGATAATAATACAGCAAAACTTCCAAGCAAGTCAAGAAGCTATATTGATTTCAATGTTGTCTTCTAAATGGGAAAGAATAACCAAGTTCTGGAGGTTAATCAGAACAGGACCAGCCATAAGACTGCCCGCCAGATGACCCAGAAGCTACTTACAAACAGGTTTTAACATAAACATCATGCAATAGTCAGCTTGAACACCAAACATAACAGTCGATACAATGGCAAAATCTGATAAACGAAGGACAACCTCAAGCATCAGGAATGGAAACTGAGTAAGATCTCAATTTAAAAGCACAAGCAAGAATCAAAATGATTGTCCAAGCATACAGAAACAAAATGGGATCAACAGACCACAAAAACAGGAAAACACAACACTGATCAATTCACATGAAGAAGATTAAAACACCCAGATAAATTTGGTTTCAGAATCATTTCAGAAACGATACGGGGAAAATGAGAATAGTGAAGACACATGTGAAGTGATCACAGAGAAACTAAAAAGGCTTTTTGACAATCCATAAACAAACCCAAAATCAGAATCACCGTTACACAAAAGGGCAGAAACTCATCGTTCTTTAAAGAGGATTCTAAAGCAAAAAAAAAAAGAAAACTGAGATTACCTAACGCGTGGCTCTCTCAACGTAGCGTATGGTGTTCCTTCCTTTTATGCAGGTTGTTCCTTTAGCGACTTCAAATCGAAGCGAAGAATCACAAAAATGGTTTCAATCGCAGAAACAGAGGAATAATAAACACTGACTGAACTCCCCTGACTCGCCAAAAACTGACTTCCTTTGGCTAATTTCGTTGGAAAAATGGCTCAAAAACTGTCAGAGAATCGTTAAAGGAAAGAAAAACCCCAAACAAGCGAACAAAAGGATGAATGGTCGTTGGGTTGACAGTGAAAATAATGAGGGAATGAAGAAAAATAGTGAAGAACCAAACTCAAACCGAGGTTGCAGAGGATGTTTGATTACGGGGATTTCGAAATGGTGGTGATAACAATGAAGCTTTCGTTACTGGTAACGAATCTACCCAGCAGCAGCAACAACTACAACACCAGTAGAAATTCCGAATCCTAATACGTTAAAAAAAATTATTGCGAGTCATGTAATCTCTAAGTTCCAATATTTTCATGTCATTCTTGATATAGCAACGAATTTATATTGTGGAATTCAAGATGACATCATTACTGGAAAGGAAATCAGGATCTGAAGAGTTACATAAATATTTAACTTTACCCTTAATTAGTGGATAACTACGATAATAACACTTAGTAAAAATTTCGCTTTTGTGCAGAATCGGAGGAGATCCAGTAGTACACAGTCTTATTCTTAACTAATAGAGAGGTTGTTTCCAAATAACTCATATAATAAGAGAGAGGAGGAGAAAGAAAAAAATAAAAAAAATAATAATAATAATAACTACTATTATATTAAATTAGGTCAAAAAAATTTTACTAGAACTACAAAAATATCTTTATTAGGAATCATTTATTTGAATATTAGAACGTCAAATTTTTTTATTGCTCATCATAATCTTACTAAGTTCCATCATTGTCATATCATTTTTGATATGGCAACGAATCTATATTATGGAATTCAAGATGACAACGAGTAAGTCCCGTCTTAGACCATAATTCGAGCTTGATTAAAATTCGATCGAACTTACATTACATAACTTTAGATTACAGGTGGTAATTAGGTTTTGGCTCGACCCAACCTGAGATTAACAGGTTTTAATTCGAGTCTTAAGCCTAATATTTTAACAAATTGAGCCTCATGTTGAGTTTGAGCTAGGGATAAGCCCGACAATTGTAAGGAAAACGAAGTCATTTTTTAGATTTTATTTTAAAAATAAAAATTAGGTCAAGTTTGGCCGAATCAGACTCAGGCCCAACTCAATTGAACTTCAAACCAGACTCTAATCTAGTCGGGCTTGGGCTCAACTCAATCTATTGCTATCTTTACTTTATTCCGGATTCGAATCACCCACCCTTAAATAATATCACTCTATTAAGATTCAGATTATTCAAATTGAGCCTCAAATTTTAAATTCAAATTTGATTTAAATTCTAAATGAATTAGACCTAACCTATTCAAACTTTTATATAAACCATATTTGATCAGACTCAGATTATATAAAGTTATTTCAAACTCAGATTGTGCATCTCTAAATGATAATTACTTTCCAGTAGGAGAGGCAAATTGTTCAAACTAAGTTTTAGATTTTAAATTCAAGTTTGATTTAATTAAACCTTACCTACTAACTTTTAATGTTAGACAATCAATTTAGTTTCAAACTCAAATCCTTACATAAAAGCATATGTATATTGTTGCGATCAATGTTTCAATCCAAAATTAAATTTAAACAAACTATTAAACTTAAGTCTGAATTCAATCCAAACTTTGAAGTTGTTTAAATTGAGCATTTATAACATCTTAGCCATTTACAACTGAACTTAAGTTCAAACTTATATTAAGTTTGAAGTCAAATTCGATTTTAGGGACACTTTAGAACATTTTATACTGAATTTGAGTTAGGATATAGATTAAGATTAGATCAAATTCGATTAGGTTCGAACTGTTTAAATTGAGTCGAGTCAAAAATCTCAAACTCGAACTTGAATCCGACCTAAAATTCAATTAAGAACGTAACCAAACTATCAACTTTATGGTTAATCAAGAATGAACACACTAATTACTTAGAAAGCGCCACCCCAATTCTCAGGAAACCTTGATATCTAAACAGTAGCATAAATAGTATCTAATTTTAACGGTAATTATGAAAATTTTGAGCTTCACATTCCGTGAAAAATCATCAACAAACCACAAAAACCATATGATTACATTCCTGGTAACACTAAAAACAAAAAAGAGAATAAAAAAAAGGGAAATGGAAAAACAAATAAAAAATAATGCTTTACAAATTATTTAGAGGAAAAACCAATCTCAAAAGAATAAGAAAGTGGCTCATCATACTCTCCAGAGGACCTAATCTAGCCATCTAGTGACACCATCATCTTCTCCTACAGATGCCAGAATCTCTACACGAACATCCAACACGGCCTGCAGTTTTGTAATGAAACAATCAAACAGGAGAACAAATTGGCAGATTGTTAATGAAGTATTATAGTTGCATAATAAAGATAATTCTAAAGACATCATGATCCTGAGGTGATCGAAACGGTATATAAGGACCGTGATTCAGGCAGTCCGATCTTCCGTGTCGGTCGAATCATACAGAAGATATAGCAATGAGGGAATGCAGAAACTGGAACAAAAAAGAGGAGGCATTCTTACCAAAGGATTTCTACAATTAACCAGTCTACATTCCTCCAACGAGCCTTCCAACATCCAACTCTCCCAAACTTCAAAGCTGTGACTGGCAAATACAAATTCCATTCTTCTGTTGATCTGCAATTTCGACAAAGTTCACCTCAAAACCGAACCAAGCACCACACATGTTGCATTCAATTCTCTATGATGCCAATGCTTTTACACATCAACCAGACTAAAGAAACACAAGACAGGACTGATGCAAGACTGACTACTGGAAATTACATGGGTACGGTTGAATAGATAAAGACACTAAAAAGCCAAATTTATTTTTGTTAGCATCGGTAAATGGCAAGTGCGGTATGTGGTAGAAGCATTATAATCAATATAGTTTTACATGATCATTGGTGTATCTTGCAACAAACAGAATACATATAAAGAAAACTCTTTCCAGTTTCATTAGTAAAAGCTTGGTGATTAGACTAGTTATATCAAAATAACCTCACATGAATACCACAGAATCACCAAATTATTGTATGATATTACATTTAGCATTTCTCGGTGGTTTCCCATTTCCAATATCCATCCCTTCATTATGCTTCTTCAATAAATGGTTATTATACAATAAAACTCGAATTTGTTCTTTATTTAAGATTCACAGGATATTTCGAATAACATGAAAGACTTGATCTACAGAAATATAGAATACCTGTAACAACTTCCCACCAGCAGCAAAAGATCGAAGCCCTATAGTGTCCTGAAGAAAATGTGCCAATGAAAGCAAATCAGCAAGCTAGAAATGCAGAATATTCAAAATACCACTTGACAGACTATACAGTTTAGGATATTTTCATAACAAACAAAATCTGGGCAAACCTTGTTTCTAAAAACAACAAGGAACTGTGCTGCAGGATCTCTTTTTGTTACATTTGACATTGCGTCCAAAAACCAACCACCACCTTTGACTCTCTGCCTGGAGACATGAAGAGCAGGGTGATCTCTTGCATAAAGAGCTATAACACACCCATCTTTCAGCATCTCACCAGACCTTTCAGTAAGATTCTTAATTGATCTTGACAGCTGATCAGATGGTGATTCTTGTATTAACTCAATTGGTGTTTTCCTACTTCTAGAGTCTTCAGGTGAAGCAAACCGAGAGCTGGAACTTAATGCTTGATCAGTACCACTCATAGCAGCATCATCTTCCTGAAGGGACGTACTTTCTTTTCCTATTTGAGAGGGATCATCGGATTTCTGATGGGACTTTTGACGGCCATGTTTTTTTTTTGCCTTCTTACCCAATCTAGTGCGTCTTCCTTCAGATCTTCCTGTTGTATTCTGAGACAACCCAGAAACCTGACCCTGACCCTGGCTAGGAGAATCTGTAGAATGATTGATGCACTTTTTCTGGGAGCTTGCTGGACTTCCCTTAATATCATCTATGAACTGCTCACCAACCAAAGCACATACATCACTGTCTTTGTTTTCTCTTAAATATTGTTCACCTTCATCACCTATTTCACTTTCCCCCTCTTCCACATCAGAGATGGCACCTTTTGGAACAACCCTGTCAATGAAGAAAGACTGCAATATACTAATGGCTTTATCCCTAATTTCCATCCATACTTCTTCACTATAATCTGCACTGCGTGGAAGTACCAATACATTGGGCATCTCTTTGACCTACGCAAAGGTGACCAGCATAAATTGGCAACAATATGACACATTGGAATATAAACTAATATACATTGTATGTAAATGACATTTGTAGCAATATGACACGTTGTACAGTACACAGTATCATCAACACTTTGACTGGGAGAGAAGCAGATATTACATTATCATGTTCCAGAACCATCCTATGCACATCAATTAAAAAGTTATATTAAATGAGTCCTATTGAACTATGCTCATATTTACCCATGCTTCCATCCATTGTGGCCCTTCAGCACCATCCAATGCACAACCAGCCAATGTCCCATCAATTAGAAGCTGCTTTAATGCACAATCATCAAGTAGCTGACTGCTTCCCGTATTCACAAGAAATGCCCCTAAACAAACAAAACACAGTACAACAAACAACTCAACATAACCACAACAATGTTTGTGATCTTGATGCAATAGAGAAGGAAATACCTGGCTTTACATGTTGCAAACATTCTGCACTAATAATCTGGAACGTTTCATTCGTTAAAGCACAATGAAGTGATATAAGGTCACTTGCAGCTAGTAGATCATTAAGAGTATCCATTCTTCGAGCGGCAGGAGGGAATGTTATAGATGACCGACTAATTTTGTTTTTCCCCTGTTTCAATGTAGTTCTGAAAAAATAAGCAAGAGCCAGTCCAGATGCACACTCAAATCACTTAACGAATTATGAGTACAGAACAAAAGACAACAAGCAGTAATACCGATAATCAAAACAAGTATTTAGCAGAACTATATAGAACAGAACACCTTCTACAGCTCATCAGCTTAAAACAGAAACTCCATATTGTAAAATTCAGATGCTTGGATCTCAAGTCCAGGAGACAACATAGAAAATAGACATTGAGATCTGTGTTACTCTAGCCATTGATACTTGACTTTTACTCCTGGCCGGAGTTCTTTGGCATCAATTAGTATCCCCAAGACAGCCCTCAAAATTCAGGATCAAAATTCAAAACAAACCATGCCCTTTCATCCGAAATGAGAATATGCCTTCCGAATAGATCTCATGTGCACTGAACGCCATAAAGTCCAAAGCTTTTCAAATATGTGTTATTCTACCATTTGACACTATAACACTAAGTCATACAAGAAAGGGAAAATGGCACATTCCTGTGGCAATGAATCAGAAACAGCGAAAATCTTCAATCATGAGTAACAATGTGAGAGACGTACGTCTTGAACGTCGAAGTAGAGCACACTCATCTTAAAAACCAAGCTTCTGGTAGCCAAATACTTAGCCGAAGCAGATCTACCGACGATCCCTAAAACCAGACCTCTACATCTCCTCATGCCTCTGCATAACGGTTGCAGCGATCCCAACCATCCCGAGGCAGAGACCGCATGGTGCGAAAGCAGATGGGTCCGGCGAAGCAACCCTAAGAACAAGGCCATAACGGTGTCAGCGATCTCCTCGGCACGTGAAGTGTCTACGTGGACGAGTTGGAGGCCTAGGTCGGAGGCGAGGGTCGAGTCGACGGAGCGGTCGGCGGAGCCAAGGCAGAGAATGAGCTGGTAAGGGCGGAGACGGCGTTGGGCTGCGCGTGGGAGGTAGGCGAGAGAGTGGAGGAGGACAACGGCGGCTGATTCAATCTTCCCATCAGAGAGGTGGCTGAGAGGGACATGCTCGACGACGGCGACTCCGGCGAGAGACTCTTGCTCGACGGCGCAGTCCTCGATACAGTTGAGAGTCACAACCAAAGGAAGAGGAGGAGGTGCCAGTGCTTGTGCAGGGCTGTTACGGTGGGACATTGTGGCAGAGGATCTAATATTAACGCCGGTCATCACCGTGTAGTGCGGCTATTGTGATGGAGGTGCGGTGGTTAGGGTTTAATGTTGTAATTTTGGGCATCTCCGAGGGGTTTTAGATGTGGACTGTGGAGCAGTGAAGATTTAAAAAGAACATTGTACTATGTGAGAGTTTTGCTCCTGTGCTTCAGGAGCAGGTCGAAGCTTTTAGAAGTAAAATGTCATGTCTCATTGCCAGATTATCCCACCCAGGACTCTTCCTTTCATAAATTTTATACTTTTGCTTAATTGTCTCAATATTGGAACAATTAGCCCTTCATACAAAGCTTCAATTTTAGGGTTTCATTAGGATTGACGAATTTAAGATTTTTTTTTTGAATAAATCTAAATTCAAGTCTAATAATTCCTTAATTTCTGAATAAATAATCCAACTTTTCATAATTGATCATATTAAAATGTTATTAAATTCAAGTATGAACTCGATTAATCCTAAATACTTAAGTTCAAACTCTAATTTGATCAATTCAAAATTAAATTGTTGATTTTGAATTTAATTCAAATGAAATATTTTGTTCAAAATCAACCTACTCGCTCAAGTTGATTAAGTTTTGAATTCGTACTATTTGATATAACCTAATTTGAAAATAAAATTTTTTAAATAAAAATAATTCATTTTAAATAAAATGGTGACATTTTAAAATTTTAAATAAAAAATAAAAAAATTGACAATAACAAGCCTATTTTTTTCTTTACAATAATTGAGCGAGAGACATCAATTATTCACAATATTTTCTTTGTATTTTTTTACAAAGAAACTATTTCGTAACTCGAAATTATGATCTTTTAAGTTACAAATACCGTTACTCTAAAACTTGTGTTGAATAAAACAATGACTTTTTTAAATTTAAATAAAAAAAAATAGGTTTGACCGTGATTTGATTGACCTCAGGCTCAATCCACAAGCTTCAAACCCGATCGAACTTTAGACTAAGCACAAACCCGAACATAAATTTTTAGGCTCAAGAAGAATGGATGTTTAGTAATGGTCTAATTCTCTCATTTGTAAAAGGAGTTTCACTTATTACAAAAGTGCTACATACACATTTGAAACAAATTAATTTAATGCCAAAATTCACAAAGAAAAAGAAGAGAAGTATAAGTCTATTACAAGAAAGCAAAACTGTGTTACACTCAAGAAGAGCAAGAGAACATGTTAAGAACTAGGAGTATACCACAAGGCTCGAGCATATACATGGAACAAAGAACAAACTCATGCCAGCTACTAAACAATTCTGTGCAGCTCCTGCAGGCTCACGCATCATCAAATGCTGTTGTTCTTCATAGCTCTGCAGCTGTCAAATGTTGAAGCAACCAAAACTTTGAAAAAAAGATGGGAAGCTTTCGGTAACAGTTCTTGCATTGAAAGATTGATAAACCGAGAAGCTGTACAACTTCTAACCCGATCACTGGTATTCATACTCAGCAGATAACAAAGTAACTGTACGTGATATTATTCCTTGACTACAAAGTTGATCTTGAGATCTTCCAGACATCAAAACCTGTAAAAAGGTTGCAAAACTTGTTCTTATATAGAGAAAACCCAGGTCACAGGAACCTCCTCCTAAAATTCCTAGTGGTTGCTTGATATGAACGCATCATCAGACCGACCCCAATTCCAATCCCAAGGCACATTCCAAGACCAATGCCAACACCAACTCTAACACCAGCATTAAACCATGAGAGTTGGCCATCTTCCAGATC
>JANIMX020000292.1:746100-757403 GCA_024582655.2 Erythroxylum kunthianum | reverse complement strand
TCATCCGATTTGGATATTCCTAGCACAAACTGGACCAAAACCTAGGTCCAAAACTCTTTAAAAGCAAAGCCTAGACCTTGCGGTCACTATTTGAAGATGGGTCGTGCAATATCCAGTTCCATTTTTATGATTTTTGGTATCAGATCAGATGTCGTAGAAGTTGCCTAATAAATATTTGAAAAGTAATGAGGTGTTAATAACGATAACAATTTAACCCTTTATAAACAAAACTTATTTTTAATATTTGGATCTCAAAATATTGTACCCTTTTTAATATTTAACCTTTTATAAAAAAAATATTGTACGCGCTTTAAGAAGAAAAAAAAAGTCTGCCCTTAATTAAAACAGAAAGAATCTCTGACCATACTTTAAGAGCAAACTCATTAGTAAATAAACTGATGTATCTTTTTTGTCAAATCATTCATCCAACGCATTATCAAATAAAGTTTAATTCAGTTTAAACCTCCAAAACCCAAATTCCGAATTTGTGCGTCACAGAATTTGACACCAAGTTCATGAATGCTAAGGAGAAGTTAGCTGAAGAGAGCTTGACTATTCATATTGTTTCTTTGTGAGGCATATATAGAATGTGGGTGGGCAGTTGGGGGGGACTGATGAATGTTCAAAGAAAAGGTAACTTTACACAAAATTTAAATTTTCTTGGCAGATGTGGGCCTAGGACTACGATTGCAACTTTTGTCCACTAAGCGACTTATATATCATGCTATATTATTATTACGAATACAATAATTAAATGATGATGATGATATTTTGTGAATTTTCAACGAAATAACGATGAAATTTGATGAGACGTCACCAAAAATGAGTTGGCATGATGTGAGCTAGAGGGGCCACCACCCCTGGCATGCAGGGTTGTGCAATGCAAGCGTGCCGAAGGCGGTATCATGCTTTTAAAGGAACATATATGACATGCATGAAGTGTACGTCCCATAAGTGTTTTACGCCTTTACGTGTCATCGAGTGTGTTACACCACACATCATATCATGATGCATGTTTGGTGTGTGACATGCACATGTTATAAGCACAAGTTGGCGAGCATCTTCACATATTAGGCACGTGCTGTACATGCTTCATACGAGTTATAAGCACATAGATGATAGACCACCCTGTGTCTGTAATACATGTATAATTCTACACGTGTAGGTGCTGGCGTTAGTGGTGCTACGTGAAAAAAGAAAGAAAGACCATCAAGGTCCTAGGTGTGTTTGGTTTAAGGTAATATAAAATTACTATAGTTATGTGGTATAAGTTATGTAATATTTCTATGTTTAGTTTGGAGTAATGAGATTACCAAGTAATCTCACATTACCGCCACATCAGCTTTTTAGCTTAATATACCAATAATATAATTACTATCTTTATTTAGATTATGTAAGATTACCTGGTTATCTTTTTCTTGATTCTATTATTGTCCTCTATTTTTTGCCCTTTGGGACAAAAAAGTCTCACCCAACATAAATAATTACCATCTTCAATAAAGTTATTATGTTTATATTTTTAATTTTATTTGACTTTTAGTTTATTATTTAACATAATTTTCTATAAATTAATTTAACAGGCTAATTCATTGTTTAATTGTTGTTATAGGCTCATCAGATTTTTAATTGTTTAATAAAAATATTTTTAAAAAAATAATTGCATGCATAAACAATGTTAATTAATTAATATACAGGCCTTAAAAAAACATAAACGCTAGTAGTCATGCAAACGTAGAGACCTTTAAAATTAATAATTTAATAAGTTAATAATTATTAATAAGTTAAAAATTATTAACAACTTATAATAAGTTAATAAGTTAAAATTTATTAATAACTTCTAATAATTTAACAAGCCATGGACCCACATTTCTTTGGACTTTCTCTAACAAGGGCAATTAAGTCAAATACTTAAATTAATATACAACATAACTCCCAACCAAACAAGTTTATATTATATTACCTAATATTAAACCAAACAACATTAGGTTATGTCTTGAGTAACATAATTTTGTTAACCTGGTAATCACATAACTATGGTAATGTAAGATTACCCCAAACCAAACACCCCCTTAAAAGTTAAGTGGAAAAGCTAAGTTTAGGGATGGATTTCACAAGAATGGAATAATATTTTTCAGTTAAATCGACATAAAAGGTAATGTTACTTTATTTTAAAAAAATATACGTATATTTTATCATTACTTTCCGTTGAATGCATATTAAACAAATAATAGAATATATATAACAAAATATAAATTATTGAGATAATAGATTAAAAAGTGTCCAATACTTTATTTTTTAATTTATTGTTAAAGTTGAATCATTCAAAATTCTTATAAATTAAGTTAAAATATAATTTTTAAATGGAGATAATAGATAGAGATTTACGTGTCATTTAGTAATTATACTACATCATTAACTTTATTTATACAAGTTTAAAAAAGTTAATAACTAAACTGAAAATTTTAAAAATTTTGATACTAAATTAAAAAAATTCAAAAGAAAACATTACATTATCTCTAAATTATTTATTCTAACTAAATAATTCTAAATAAATATTACAACGACGACAAATTTAGTTTCTTTATTTTGTGAATATTAGGTGAATGATATCAATTGTACGAAAAAAAAATTATTACAGAGAGATTGTTTCATAAGTCAAACATGAGATATTAATTTTCGATAACTGAATATTAGAAGACCGAAAGGTTTTCATTACACGAGCAACATATGTATATTTCCAAGCTAATAATATATAGTCAGGCGTAGTCATGATGCTACGCGTGATTATCACTATCGAACAACTTGGACTGTTAGATTACGTTATAGTCAACTAAATGAATTATCCTTGACCTCCAAATTAGTAAAAGTCGTGTACATGTATCATACCATCATAATAAGTAGGTAATTTCAAGAACTGGGTCAGACTTTGCAATTTAAACTCGCAGCTGTGTTACATGTTTTTAAGACGAACTTAGCTCGTCAATGGCTCGAATTTACTTGTTTTCCATGAAACCTGGAGACCTAGAAGCCTGACCCTGTTAGCCAGATTTTATACAGGAATGCAAATCACTCACAACGTTTTCCATGCATATATAATGTCGAGATTGGTTTTTATTTCTATTTTTTATAAACAAATTCTTGGTTCATTCTCTTATTTAAGTGGGCAAAGATGGATTTTTGTTTTAGAAGAAAAGGTTGTATCAAGAATGGCAATCCTTTTAAATAGTCTCTTTGCTCTCGAGATACTAAATGCTAACCTCTAAATAGAGATGAAAAAGTTTGATCCATTTGAAAATTAATTAGATATCAAATTTAAATTTAATAGAGTCATTCTAATTTAGTATAAAAGATTTAAATCATTTCAAATAAAATGTTGTATTTTATTCAATAATTAAATAATTAATTAACTAAAACTTGATTATGATCCAAGTAAAAAAGCAATCCATCTCAATCCATCACTATTCTCATCGTTATTAGTATCGTACGATACGTGATATGTATCATATGATACGTATCACAGCAAAACAGTTTCGATATGTATCGTTAAAGTGTATCGCAAATTACATTGTATCGATCGATACACTAAAACGTATTGATCGATATATTTGATACACAATAATTGTGTTACACACCGAGAAAGAAATAATAAAAATTTCAAGAATAAAATCACCTAATTAACTACCTAATCTCAATTAAATCATACTTAGACACTCAAAAGTCAGGAAGCTCTGAAAACAAACATTTCTTATGAGAAGATCACACGTCAATCACCACAAAAAAAAACTCACCCAAAGTTAGTAAAATTTTTATATTTTCTAACTCAGAGGAAGATAACGATATCTTCAATGATATCACTAGTATTTAAAGTTTATGTAAATTTATTTTAAGACTTTTATTGTTTGAATTGTTGTTTCATTTATAAACATTTATTTTTTCTATTTATATTACTCTAAGATTAATAATAATTTTTTAGACTACTAAATACCTAAATATTTTCATAAATAGATATATTTATATATATAAATAATTTTAATATATAATATCATTTTTAACGTATCATATGATATACGATAAGATACGATTCACGATATATTTTTTGACAATTCGATACGTTTCTGATACACGATTTGACAACCATGACTATTCCTACTATTAAATTGTTTAAGTTTTTGCAAAAAAGAAAAAAAAAGGTGTAAGTATGTCATGTAGTAAGAATTTTCTATTAATCACTTGAATCAGTTTGTTTTTTTTAGTTTTCGATATATTATATCATCAATTAATTTAAAAAATGTATAATTTTATTATATTCATTTTAAAAAGACCCAACGTATAATATCTTGCATCTCTACTTTTAATTTTTCTAAATTTTGTATCAAAGTGTAAGTAAGTCTTATATTAATATTAAATTTATCTTTTAATTTTGACACGTTGAGATAATTTTATTATATGCATTTAAGAATTTACTCCACACACAAGAATATTAACTATGTTCCTAATACTAAAACAATATCATAAACTTAATGATTTTTTTTGTTAAGTGTAGTATACGTTAGAAAGATCAAGGAACTTTACTTTATCCATTGTGAAGTGTACCTAGTCGAGTAAATCCGTTCTTATAAGGTATCGTGGAGACGTATCCTAAGAACACACTTGGTTACTTATTGAGGTTAAGAGACCTCCATAATTCCTAAACAATACGAAACGATTTGTCTTCTCCCGACAATGCTGCAAGAGACAGCATGTGAAGGATCAATGGCAAACCGACAACCAACTTTAGACGAGATGTTCTTCTTCTTTTGTGGGTCAGGTGTGTTTCATCAGACACTATACGACGAGGTCTTTGAAAGCTCCAGGTACTGGATTTTGGTACAAAATCGTGTCACAGTCGAGTTAGTTGCCACTTGCCATGCCATAGAAATAGAATGACTGTTATATACGTAATATGGGATTGTAAAACAGAATCATGAAGCATCGAAATCGAAAACGAGAATGTTTATTATTTCTTGCCAAAAAATGTACAAGTGTAAAGGTCAAAACGACATGGAATCGAATAATGTTACGGTACCTCATCTTTTCTGAGTACCTTCTGCAAGTGCTGGCTATGAATATATGAAAATCTATGTCATGATTCCATCACCAGATGTCATGTTTATGATATTATTTTGTTTGTTTCATGTCCATACGCCAAACCTAACCAATTAGCGTATTCAGAACCAGAGGTGATGCTATTTGTTACTATTAATAGTGAAGATAAAATTATGAGTGATAGAGGATTTTTTTTAGTAATATTGACAATAAAATTGTGAGTAATAAATGATTCTTAAAAAAAATAGTCCCTTATATTAGAAAAAAAAGGAGAGATTTATAATTATGAATTGAATTTTGATGAAAATATTAAAAAAATATATGATATCTCACGTTAATTTAATTTTATATTGAATAAAAGAAGAGAGATTTTAAATTATAAATTAAGTTTTGAAGAAAATATAAAAAAAAATGATAACGTTTTAAATTAGAAGTAGATATGATAATTTTATAATCCATGAAGTTATCATAAACTTATGAAAAAGATTATTATTCAATTCTTAATTAATTATTTTAAAATTCATAATTCTCTTAAATTTAAATTATAATTATAATTTTTGATCTATCGGTATGAATTAAGTAGGTATGTCATACTTCCACTAAAATCTTAAACCCACAAGTTCTTGAAAATTACTGATAGGTTGGAACCAATCAAGTTGCTGACAGAAGAGTAAGAGTATAAGAAATGACCATTAATATCGATTACTTGAATAACAGATGTCACAATACATTTGACTTTACGAACAACACGAGTACAGGACAAATTTCTGACACTAACATGGAACCAGCTTCTTCCCACAAAAACCCTAATCAATGGGAAGAGGAAGACATGACACGCAACGACTCCTAACATGACTTGTTTGATAGGTTCTGAAAGGAAGACAAATTACAGGAAGTAAACAAGAGAATTTCACTTCCTTATGTATGGAATGGAAGGAATGTTTAAGCTTTGATAATGGGTGGCTACGGAGGTGATGTCTACAGAGATGAAAAAACTATTGAAATGGTAATCATGCAGCTGTAGTACCTCTCTTGCTTATGGCGTCGCCTCCATTACTAAGTATAAACCTAATGAAGAAGCTAGATTATATGAAATATACTAAGAATTTTTCTTAAGCAGATTCAGACAATCCGCAGAGTTCTTAGGCATTTGTTTGCGTGACTGAACAGTAACCATTTCTTACGTCATTGCACGAACAAGAGGGGATTGAGGAACTGGTGAGTGAGGAGACATCATATGAGGTGTTCGGATTCCCTCTTCGAATCTTCCTGAAGGGAAACTAAGTCTTAGGTTCTTTCTCCATCGTTTGTTTGCTGGTTTGTCTTCTTCTTTTCGTTGAAGAGCAAATGCTTGTATTCTCTGCAATGCAACTTCTACTGTTTCATCATCCATATTGGCGAAGCACACCCTGAACCAACCAGGTTCATTGCAATGAAAGGAAGATCCTGGAGAAACATTGAGCTTTACTTCATTGATAATCACACGCCATAGCTTCATTTCACCTTCAAATGTTGGTTCGTTAAGAAGATGGCGCAAGTCCATCCAAATGTAAAGACCTGCATTGCTCTTCAAGCAACTGATACCCACTTGTTGTAGTGCCTCCGTAATGATCTTGTGCCTTTTCTCCAACCTTTTGGAGCTCTCTGACAGAAAATTATCCACGAACTCCTCATCAGAAAGCATTGAAGCAAGTAGAAACTGAGTCTGGGAGGACACCAATCCAAAACTTGACATTTTACGGCCACAGTTCACAACTGTATCATTGTATGAGTAAACAATTCCAACTCTGAAGCCTGGAAGACCCATGTCCTTGGACAAACTATAAACAATGTGAAAGAGATCCTTGTTACACTCCATCTCTTCTATAACCTCAGCTATGCTCGTGAAACCAGGGGACCTGAAGATAGTTGCAGCATATATTTCATCGCAGACAAAGTGAATGTTCCTCTCATTAGTGAACCTGGCAAGGCTCTTCAGGGACGCTTTGTCCGTGATCGTGCCTAGTGGGTTTGATGGGTTTGCAAGGATTAAGCCTTTGACATTAATTCCAGATTCCAGGGCCTTGTCGTATGCTGCTTCTAATGCTTCCCTTGTAACCTGGAAATTGTTAGAACTGTCACATTCAACTGGAATAATCTGAACTCCAGTACGCCAGCTCAGGTCTCGATCAAATCTGATAAGAGAAAGAGCATTCATTAGTCAAAAAGATAAGTTTTCAACAGAAATTCATGGAAAATTTCCTTATTCCACACATAATTTTCCGGATTTTACTGTGGTCCTGGAGTTGATAGAAGAAAAAGATAGCATTAACGAAGAAAACTCAAACAAGCAAATGAGGAATCACACTCGTGGATTTGAAAATCTTGGATTTGAGATTGAAAATCTTTAAAGCATCCAGCTGTCTACCACAATTTCCTCGACACTTTTCAGAGAAGAACTATGGTTAGAAAAACTATTGGCATGGTTCATTAATGGGATGCTTTGAATTTAATAAACCTCGTGGAGCAACCTTAACATGTGTCTTTGACTTCTGTCGTTGACCCGAATAACTGGAACGATGGCTTTTTTATAAAAAAACTTTCGTTGACCCCAGTTTGTATAAGAAACATCAAACTTTCGTTTTGACCAAAAATGTCTTATGCAATTTCAAAACCAAAACTTGCTTCTGCATGGACTTGGAACCACCATGCGTGTACGGTCCCTGGAATTTTTCAACGCCGCTTTTGTTGTTATTCTCATGACTAAACTAGAATTCATGTTCGCTCAGTTGAAACTAGCTTTGATTGTTCCATGTAACTTGTGAAAATACGAGTTAAAATGGTATCTATATACCAGGTTTTGGAAGAAGAAGAAGAAGAAGAAGAAGGGGTCCTTACGCTGGATAGTAAGGAGAAGGAACAAGGAAAGCATCTCCAGGATTAGCCAAGCAAAACATGATCATCTCATTTGCTCCTGTAGCTCCACCACCCATCACTACTCGTTCTGGATCAAATGTTACCTTTCCATTTCTGACTCTTCCCATAAACTTGGCAATCGCCTGAATCACATGAGCACGTATGAATTATTTTCTTTAAAGATGCTATGCTATATAAATAAACTAAATAATAGCTAGGCATTTGTAGATACCTGTCTAAACTCTGGCAAGCCATGATAATCCTGGAAGTTGGCGATATCCTTGAATCCATTCACTCCTTCAAGAGTGCAAATAGATGCAGATGGGTTTCTCTTGATCCAATCTCTAATCAGATCGAAACAAAGCTGCATGCAGATACATAAACATGGTTAAAAAAAACATAAACTAAGATAATAACAATATAAGAACAACTTCCAAATATCTCTGAAACAAACCTGGTTCTCTGCGAGACCCATCTGAATAACTCCGTCAGGATTCTTAGTAGGGTGAAACGGGTTCTTGTCATATGCCTTCCAACCATCGAAATACGGAGAGTTCTCTCCATGTCCTTGGTTCGTGGCAATCCTGGACAAAACTGAGCGTGTGCTCTTCATATTTTCTTTTTTCTCTCTTCCTTTCTAGTGAAGTCAAGCGAGTAGAAAGTGAATGACAATCACGTTCTATTCAACTTAAAACGTTAAGAGTTGTCTGGCTATAAAGTGAGGGACAAGAGTGAAGGATCATTCCTTTTTATAGAGTGAAGTAGTAGGGCACAGAGGGCAAAGATAGAAAAGTCCGTTTCAAACTTGGAAATGTTGGAAAACCGACCTCCATGAAATTGGAGTTTGATAGACATTGCATTTCTTGGTGATGATACGAGTGTCATTTTTCACTGACTTAAGCGTAATGGCTTGCGTGTTTTCAACACGGACAAGGGCTTAAACACGTGTAGAAGAGAAGACAAGAACACCAAAAAAAAAAAAAAGACAATAAAAAGACTGCGTTTGTTCTTTGTTCAAGATGGCTTCTCTTCTTCTTGATTTTCCATTCTGTCTATAGCAATTAATGGTGAGTCAATGACTTGGAATATCAAACCCATACATAGTTATGGTTAGGTGTAAATTCCTTACAAAGACTTGCGAACCAATTGTCAGGAGCTGAACTTCAGGTTCTATGCTCGAAGTTTCCTAGGAGATACACATGGTGTCTGAAAGACCATATTGTGTTACTGTCAGTTCCCAGTCCAACTTCTTTTTGGGCGGTTCTTGGACTTGCATGCGAAAGTGGATATTACTCTAAGCTCTCGACTAACAAACGTGACCAACCTGTATAGGGTTTGTTTGGCTGGAAAAATGAAACCACATATCCACGTAATATATGATTCATGATGATTCAAATGTGAATATATAGATAATATGATATATTCTTTTCAATATTCATAACCTTTTAATAATTTATTAAATGCGCTCTAACTTTTATTTTATAACACTGTATATATTGTATTAACATTGTCAATGATAAAACTTAACTTCATAATATTTTTTGACATGTCTTATAAAACTTAGTGATATTTGAACATTTTTTAATTTTTTAATATTTAGTCTTTACAATATTATAAAAAATTCTTGTAATATATTTTTCAAAATTTTATCCATGGTACATTAAATTATTTTTTATTGTAATATAAATTTTTAAGTCAAATTACAAGTATTGAATTTCTTAGATATATAATAACAATTAAATTCTATTATTTAATTAAATACACAAGTATATTTTCCTATAGGTCATAATTCTAACATTATAAATCGACAATTAGAATATATTTGGAATTTTTTTATAATTAAGGATATTTTGAATTATTTGGCTTAGTTAATATGAGAAACTTTTTTCTCTTTTAAATTCTTCTTTTTCTCTTTCTCAGTCTCTCTTTTTATGTGAGTCATTTGAAAATAATTTCTCTACTAATTAGGGATAAGGCTGCGTATTATTAGATCTCTTCAAATTTTACGTATCATCGAAATTTTTACTGGATATTATTGTGATATGTTTAGATATACAACGAGTCATTATTATTAATTCTATTAAATTCTTACATAGGAATAAAACAAAAGTTAAGAGTAATTTACATAAACGAATAGCCCATAATTTAATGTTTTATGATCTTATTACCGTCACTCTTAGATGAATAATGTATTTGAAAACTTTATAAATTAATACTAATTTATTTACAAAAATAAACTCCTTTCTTATATTCTTCATTTTATTCCTTTAATTCTCTCTATATGAATCAGGACGATGATGTTCTGATAAGCGTGTATGACGTAGACGACGTGTCGTCATTTATCTTCTTCCTCTGTTTTTGTTTCAGGTTTTTGCATAAAACACGTGGAAGTCGTTTTTTGCCGTTTAGGCAATGTAAAATGAACAATTTGGGAATGAAACGGCATCAAGAGGTTTAGCCTTAAGGACCTTCGAGCCACATCATTTCATACGTGTTACGATGGACGGTCTGCCTGGACACATGTTGTGTTCCTATTTGTTCCTCAGTCACGAATTGACCGTACTTATTAATTGTATGCCACAATTACAATTTAAACACAAGAGGTGTACATTGCCATAATTTAGTTATTAATTGTATGCGTTTTAGTTATTTATTTAATTATTTAATTAAATTTTTTTGAAGTGATGAGACATAATTTAAAATGCTCTTAAATTATAAAAAAAATTATACACATGACTAAGTTAGTATAATATAAAAATTTTAACTTATAACAATCAATGTTAAGTATAATCGCATAAATTTTGACTCATATTGGTTAATATAAAGATAGAGATCAAAATATCAAAAAATATTGATTAACAAATTAATTAATACTTTTAAGTTTAATATTTTAGTTAATAATTATACAACTAAACTAAAATTATTCATGTTAATTTAAGTAATTGAACAAATGAGTCAAAATTGGAAAACTTTTAAAATTTTAATTATAATGAGAGACTCAATCTTATAAAAAACTATATTTATAAATTTAAAATTTTAATTTAAAAAAATATATTCGATCATGCCATTATTATACCATATTAATATTAAATTGATATGAATTCGGTAGCATATTAGTGACTTTGGTTTCTAAGTGAGTGAGATCATCCATCTAAACGATTTTTTTCCTTCCAAGTGTTGTTGACTTATTAAATTAGATTACTCTCGCAAAAAACCTACTCTTACGCAACAAAGTAATCTAATTTTATATATATATATATATATATATATATATATATTCAAAGTTTGACTTGAAACTATAAATTTGACAAATAGGTATATAC
>JANIMX020000292.1:536040-547005 GCA_024582655.2 Erythroxylum kunthianum | reverse complement strand
TCAATTTGAGATGTTATATTTTGCAATATCCACTTTAGAGAAGAGTTCACAATCAGTCACGTGGAAATGTGTTCATTTGTATGTTGAAGACAAGGACAAGGACAATCAGCCACTGTGAGCTCTTTATTTTTTCACTTTTTAATTTTAAAGGTAGTTTAGGCATATTATAAAAAATTGGGTATAAGTGAAATAAGTTTGTTTGAGACGCTATAAACGTTTTTTTTTTACCAAAAAGAGGGTAAAAACGATTTTTGAATTTGAGATGTTGCTTTTTTTAGCAATTTCCAGTTAATTAAAAGTAAGGTTATGTTCTTGGCTTTTAATGAGATTTTTACTGTTGTTATTTACAAAAAGTATAAAAAATGATTTTTGCTCGCACTACTGGACAGCAAAATGTTGTTGGCATTGGAGGCTTGGGTCCTAAAAGAGAGAACGAACCTTGAAAGAAGAAATGGAGCAATATAAGAGCATAACTAAATCTGGCGCGAAAAGCGCGATGGTTTATTCGATTTGTAACGGACCATACCAAAAAGCCTTTCGCAATAGAAACTTGTCCTTGTAATCCTTAAGACCCTTTTGTTCTCTCTTCCCCAACAAGCCAACGGTCCACAACCGTTGCTCTACCGGCAATCTACCTTCCTTTTCCCAACCAATGTATTCAACTATTTCCACGAATTCCCAGTAAAGATGTGATTCCTCGAGGAACTTTCTCTCTGTTAATTTCTAACATTAACATAGATTTCTCAGACCAGTATCTGTTTCTTGACAAGGTACCTTAATGTCAATGTTTCTGGCAAGTAATCAGCTTTTTTTGCATACGTAAGTTTTAGAAATGATGTCTGGTCGGAATTTCTCAGGACAGGAAATGGCCGTTCTTCAGAAGGAAATTCCGGCTTTTGAGTTCAGAGATGCTCAGATTAACAAGATACGATACTGTAAACAGGATTTTGCACATGTTTCTCATTATGTCGTTACTGATTATGATTGGAAGGATTATTGTCCTGTGGCTTTCAGGTGCTTTTACGTCCCTTTTTCTCTTCTGATTTTCAGTTAAATAATTGTACGAAGTGTCTGATATATATTGTGTTGAATCAATGGCGAAACGTTATTAACCCTTTACCTGGAAAGGGGTAATCTGCTAAATAACGAAATTCCAGAAGAAAACTTTGAGCTAATAGATATGTAAATGTTTTGTTCTAGACGGTTACGAGAGCTCGAAAACATTGATCATACTGAGTATATGCTGGCCATTTGTGCGGAAGACGTAATAAGGGAAGTCTCTTCACTAGGGAAATTCGGTCGTCTGATTATTTTGACAACGGATGAGCGTTTTGTGATTAAAACTCTGCGTAAATCTGAAGTGAAGGTAAAGATCAATCATCTGGGATCTCTGAGAATCACCATCTTCCCCAAGTTGTTGGCTATGAACTTGAACAGATGGTGCAAGGATTCTTAATCCTCTTTTCCATGCAGGTGATGGTCGATATGCTTCCAAACTATTATGCTTATCTTAAGAAGAACCGAGCTTCATTGTTGACCAAGCTATATGGAATTCATGTTGTGAAACCACATGGAGGTATTAAGGTAAAGACATTTTCCTGGAAAAGAAAACAAAGGATTCGTGATTAAGGTTCCGATGCTGACTTCCTCAAGTGATTTTTCATGTGCAGGTTTATTTTTCTGTGTTGTCAACTGTCATCCCTTCATCTGTGGGAAAATGCAAAATTTATGATCTCAAAGGCACGCCTAAAGGAAGAAAACAGAACAGAAAGAAAATCGAGGGAAAAATCATATACAAGGACAAGGATTTTGATCTTCTTTTGCACCTAGATCCATTGACACACTATAAATTTTTGAAGTAAGTTCACTCATCTGTTTCAAAGTTATAGCATACATAAGAGGCTTTTTTCTAAAAAAGTTGTGTATACTTTGCTCCTCAAATGCATCAAAACTTTTCTGGTTTTTGTTAAAAGCATTATTCTACTTTCACTTTACAGGCAACTCAGGTATGATTGCGAGTTCTTGGAATCTGAGAAAATCATGGATTACAGTCTTTTGATTGGTGTTGCTATGCAAACTCCAAACAAAGGTGATTGCTCCCGCCACCATGATATAGAGGATATAGGAGATGATCCTGTTAATAGACTCAAACTTCAATTTCGTAATGTTTCAATCAGAAGGAAATTCCCGAATCTCCGTCGTTTTTTGTTTCTCGTTTAGTATACTTGGAATCAGATGCAGCAGTTTAAGCTATATGTGATGCAGAACATTGTGTTTACTAATATCAAATGCAAACTTTACTCCGGAATAGATAGACTGTTGTTATATAGTTCTTCTTCAGGAATGTTTCATATTTAGTTGCTTGTTTAGTGACACAATCCCTAATTCTTCTACACATTCTTGATTAAGAAATCTTTTTGTGTCAGCTTTTCATTTCTGAAACTGGTAGCTACCACCCACTTTGTAAGGAATGAAAGTTTTGGCTTTCATTCAAGAATTTATCTTCATTGAATGTGTTTTGCAACATTTATTCTTGACTCTTACAGTTTGATTGCTTTGAGCTATATACACAATACTCAAGTATCTTCTTCTGCAGTAGCCACTGATGGTAGCTGTTCCTGTGGTCAAAAGGCAGTTCCCAACTCCATTTCTACAACCACCTTTGGCTCTTTAAACAAAAGTGGTGAAATGTGCCAAATATCCAATAGGTAACATCTGCTTTGCTTTGAATCCTTCAAAATTATAGTAAATTCCACACCTGAATCCAGGTGTGGAATGCTACTTCTGTTTAGCTTGGCAATTGTGATTTCAGAGATCTGTTAATCATAGAATTTCTTGTTCCTCATTGTTTATACTTTTTATATATTCCAGTCCTGATTTTAACTTTGGCATGGCGATGCGTGCTCGTGCGACGAGTCGGAGGGGAGCATCAGCTCATCCTAGTATACAGGACCCCAGGGGCTGCAATGTGAAGTTATATTTTAAAATCGTAGATATATTCCAGAATTATGGTGTCTCTAAGCGCATTGAACACGTTTACAAGTCATTACAATACGATTCTAAGTCCATTGCTGCTGTAAGTCCTGAAGTATATTCTACTCGTTTTCAGGATTATCTTCACCAGATATTTCAATCAGAAGATTCAGAAAAAGGGGATGCCTTTTAACGAAACTCTCTTCTTTTTCAAATTGGAATTTGTTGATTTTTCCTGGAACATGTTGTTTTAGGTGATTTGAACAAATTGTTGATGATTGATTGTAGTAAAGTGATATTAACTCTTGATAGAGCTTACTGATTCTATTAAAGTTTTCTTCAGGTTTTCACTAGAAAAACATAGATTGGGGTTTAACTAGTTTTTGAAAAAAATAAATAAATCTTTAAAACAATAATTATTTTTTTATGTGTACATTGCATAAATATTTAAAAGCAGGTATTAATTTGTTAACTATATATTTCAAGTACATCTCCTAACCGATGTTTTAAAAAATAGACCGGAAATTAAATCAATAAAATAAAAAATTTAAAGTTTTTAATGTTGAAATGGTAATAGCTAGTAATAGATTAGTATATGATAAGGATTGAAAATTTTAAAATAGGCTGAAAAATGAAAACTATCATTATCCATCGAAAAAGTTAAAGTTTAATTGAATTTTTTTATTAAATAAAAATTAAATAATTTATTTTAATTTATTAAAATCAATTAGTTTACGAAAACTGATCAAGTAATTAATAAACTTGACGATTTTAATAACAATGGCTATTAAAATAAGTTGAAATTTGAATCGTAAAATTAGCCAATTAATTTTTTTTTTAGTTGAACCGGTCGAATCAATTAAGTTTTTATTGTAAAAATATAAATCCATACCTTCTATTAAAATTTAAATGGACATTTTTAAACAATTACCATATAATTCCACTTCTGTTTTTCTGTTATACATTTTAATTTTTTAGAACAAAAACTTGTTTAGTTATTAATATCTAATAATTACATATTATATAAAATTTAAAGATAAATTATTATTTTTATAAATAAATAAATTATATTTTAATCTCTTATATAATATTTTATTAAAATAAAAAATTATTTTAATTATTAAAGCAAATATTATTTAAAATTTATATCTTTTGGAAATATTATAAGTTTAAATTACATTTATTAAATTAAAATTATTTTATATTTTAAATTTAATTTTGAAATTAATTATAAAATGGAATTAAATTATTCATAATTCATGTTAATAATTAATAATAAATGTATAGTATTTAATTAAATTGTTTATAATTTTATTAATAATTAATATTTAATATTTAATATTTAATTAAATCATATTATCAGAAAAATGAAAAAGAAAATCAAAATCAAAATTTATACTAAAAACAAAAATTATAGGTTTAAATAAAAAAGTAAAATTAAATTAAAAGGCCAAACTTTTGATCATTGTTCTCTCACAATATTAGTCAGTTTCTAGCAACGGTCCTCCTACCTTTCGAGCTTGTACGAATTGTGACTTCTACGACTCACTTAAACACTTGAAACTTGAAAGCATTTCGCTCAAAATGGATATATGTTTAACTTATTACTTACACTATTTAAATTCAACCATTTTCTAAATTTTGAATTATTAATTGAGATAATTATAAAAATATCAAACGTTAAATTTTAATTTTTTACAAAAATAATCTGATGTTAAATTTTCAATTAACGTCAATTACATGTTGTAATTTGGCGGTGTCAAATATAAAATTTGTTATTTAATAAAATACAAATATATTTAATTACTAAAAACTTAATTATCCATAATATACTTTCAGTGATTTAATTTTTTTAATCAATCAATCAATAACATTCAGTAAAAAATTTCACTTTTGCGCAGGGTCTGAAAAAATACAGTAGTACACATCTTTATCTTTAATTAGTAGAGAGGTCGTTTTCCAATGATTTAATTTTTTAAATTAACTAAAAAAAATTATATGTGATATCATTATTTTATATTATAGTCATTAATATTAATAGATAATTTAATGTTAGGTTATTTTTGAAAAATATAAAAGTTAGAGTATTTTAGCATATTTTTAATGTTCATAATAATATTATAAAATTAAGCAAAATTTGATTTTTTTTTTATACAATCAAACCTTATTAATTTACAAAATAATTTATGTAGTTATTAAAATTTTGAATAATTAAACATATAATTGTGGGCTTTTGTCCTTCGTCTAGGCCACATTGTCTATTTAGTGGGCAGTGAAAGCTGGTAACCTGGAAATTGGACTAAAAAAGGACAAAGCCCTTTAAACCCAACTTCGACTTAAATCGTCCACTACCAACGTTGAAGCTTCGAAGGAGACAAATCCTACATTTGAGCTGGTAGGACATGGACGGCACGACGCGACAGGTTAAAGAAGGTGGAAAAGACAATATGCTGTTAATGTCCTGTCCCCCTAATTATTATCTTTGTGGGTTTAGTTTGTTGCTGTTGAATCATCATTGCCTTAGTGAGTTGAGTTCGATAAAAATACTTGAGACATTGCCACCATTTATCGCCTCCATGTCCTTGGACCACCCTAGTTAAGTAAGATCGAAAGTGGTCCAACTCCTCAGTCTTGGTGGTCCTGAGGAGATCGAACATTGACTGTCTAATGTCATTGACTGCTCTGATTGTCACGAGAGAAATTATTGGTTTTTACCTCTAAATACTTCCAAGGTAAAAATACTTTCAAAAACATGATTTCTATGAATTTTAGTCAATTTTTACTAAGAAAATGTACCTCATTTAGATGTTTTTAATTTACATATAAAAATAATTAAAATAACATATCTTTTAACAAGAACATCCGTATAACTTAAGATAATTTATGTATATAATGATTGTTTTAAAAATAAAATTACAGTAGTCATTACCTTTTTATTATTAATAAAAAAACAATTTGTGTATGAATTGAATGATATTATACAGTCAGAAAAGCCAAAAAATGGTATAATTAAACTAGAATTAACAAAGTACAGTTGAAGGTGATGTGAAGAGAAATAGAACGTTAAAAGAAGAGACAAAGCAAATCTTTGTTAGAAAGAACAGCACGAGCGGTGATGGATGGACCACAAGTGTCATTTGCTGGTGTCTGACAATTAATTAGCACAAGCGAGGATATCTGTAAACAAAGAAAGAGTTACTTAACTTGGCTCGGGTCGGGTGATCTTCCTCTTCCTCTTCCTCTTCCTCTTCCTCTTCCTTGGAAGTTGGAACCTAGAACTAGGCTAAGTAGTTTTTGAGTGTCGCTCTGTCCTATATACCGCATGGTTAAACCTTTTACTGCACATCTCATTCCTTCCAGGGTCTTTCTGTAAATAGGAATATCTGTTCATTAAAAGAACGTTTTAGCAATCATTGCATTTCTGATCTTGAATTCCTTAGCCTAGCCCTCTAAAAAGTGATCACAGAGCATTTTAACTTGCCTGAAGGACGAAAGAGATAATTGATTATTACAAGGTTTAAGGTTAAGCCGAAGACTAATAGCTAAAATTTATTTTTAATATTTTAAAACATGTAAAATTAATATTGAAATGGGCAGGTAACGAGTCTGTCTGAAATGCCAAGAAAACACTAAAAATATCTTCTTTTTTTCCTGTTAGATTGTGAACTTGTGCCTTTTTTTCTCCCCTCTAATAGTTTTCGTTTTGACATTTGAGTCCCATCTCAGATCCTCAATTATAAGAATGAGATTTTTTTTATAATATTCAAATAAATAATTTAAAATCAAATGAAGATTTAAGTTATAACAAGCTTTAATATAGTACAAATTTTATACTAACTAATATAAGTTTTTTATATAAATTTTAAATATTCGAAAATATAAAATATTTATGAACTAAAGTTCTTGAACATTTTTCGTAGCAGTTGAACCATCATTTCAAAACAATAAAAGTGCATTTACGAAAGACTCGAGTTTTTATATATATTAAATTTATTATTTATATACAATAAATATATAGATTATATATTTTAAATATATAATTTAATTTAAGATAATAAAATCTAAAACTTAGTTCAACCTCTCGAAAGAGCTGCCAAGCACGGTCCAAAAAGGAAACAGCAGCATCTGAATTGATTTACCATGAAGGCGGAGAATGTCCAAGTAATGTGAATACATTCCAGCTCATGGTTTTGGAGCTTAGGTGGCTTAGAATATAGGGAGTTGAAGTCATGGAAGATGCAATTAATTAACATGAAAAAAGGAAGAAATTTTTTTTGGAGAAGACCCACATATGCCATGTACCACATAAGACAAAACAAGAACTTGGTCACTCTGCAGAGGATCTTAAGAAAGAAAGCAGAAGTGAAAAGATCAGTTCTTGAACAAAGAGCAGAGGCTGAAGCCAGAATAGGAGGAAACTTGAGTGAGTTTTGGTGAAGAATAGAGCAAAGATGAGTGAAACGGAGAAGAAGAAGCAAATCTCTGTTTAAAATTAAAAGGGAAGAGAGACTGAGAGAGGAGAAGAAGAAGAAGAAGGAGAAAATGGAAAGAAAAGGAAAAGGTGTGGGGAGAGAAGACAAAGGGAAAGTAGAAAAGCAAGAGGGAACATTGAAGGGTGAATTAAAGTTGAAAAGATGGATGTTTTTTGTTGGGAAGAGAGGAGGCCCATCTACTCCATCACCTATTTGGAGGCTCCAATTCTCTTCCCCAATTCACAACAACAATGCGAAAATCAACAACCCTTTTCAAGAGTTTCTTAGTAATAGCAATACTGTTTCTGCAAGAAAACTTTGTGCCAACCTGTGGGAGTTTCAGCCTCAACCCTACTCTTCACTGCCTAAAATGAGCAAGAATTTTGGGTCTAAAGGAGGGAGTCGTCGCCACCACAAGGACAAGAAGGCCTTTGAGCTGCGTACTCGTTTGGTTGACCCTCCTAATACCACACCTTATGATCAGGTTTGCTTTTCCCGCTTTCTTCTTTTGCTGGACTTTTCATAGTGTGGTTATTCGACATGGTTGAGTGACGCAGGGAAGGTGGTTTGATGATATCTTTTGGATCTTACCAGATTTTCTTTTTCGGGTTGCATTTGTAATTACGGTTTGGATTAGGCATGCTTGGTGGTTGTTGAAATTTCTGCTTCTTCAAACTGTGCTTTTGTTGGTCTGTGCTTAAATCTCTCAATTACCCAGAAAAAAAAAAACACTTACTTTGGAGGGAACAATTAGCAATTAGTTGATCAAATGGTGGATTCTACCATTCTTTCTCTTTCTATTCTCGGTCCTGTTGGCTGATCGATGTCTTCTAGACGTACGTGATCGTTTCATTGATAGTTACCAACTCAGGTGTGGTGTCCCCTCGTCAGATTCATGATATGTGAGAAGACTGAGAGTGAGCATTGCAAATTGTGTTTGGACATTGTTTTTTTACGTGCTAGGTGGATTCACATATCATAATTCAACTGTTTAGCTTTTGTGAGTGGATAAGTGTAGTTTTAATGACTTCGGGATACAAGAATCTCTTTTTGCTTCAGACTGTTGTGGTTTTGCTCTCCAAATAGATGTCTGTAATGCTTCTTCAATTTATTTTATTTTTAAAGATTTATCTGTGTCCTGAGTGCATTGCTAATTAGATTGTGAAGTAAGATCAGTTTTTATCTGTGTATCGGGTGCCAAAACTTTGTCTGTCTGGTTTTGTGTTGTGTGTTCATAAGAAGTTTCAGTGGCTAGAAATCTATAACGCTGTGATGCTCATGCCTAGTTTAGTAGAAGACATCGCTATTTGAGACATCAGAATTGAACAAGGGAGTTTTAAGCTCCCGTTCACTGAACATTGCTAAAGTATACATGAGCATAAAAATGGCATTGCAGAGGAGTGGTGCAAGGGGAGAGGCATTTTATATTTTCATGTATTATGACAGTATGTACTATCAATATATGTGATCATCATTTTGTTCTTAGTCATATAGATTATTATACATTTGTCATAATACAGATCAAATTCTTAGGATTTGTGTCAATCTTAAGGAATGTTGAAAGGTCATTGGGAATATATATATATATATATATGTGGATTGACCTTGGATCTATGTCATGAGGAAACACATATAGAAATAAAAAAAAAGTCCATGAATTTCATATGACATAGGGGATATAAGTATTCAATCCCATAAAGGTTTTCTCTAATGCAGTTTAGCATTAAGTAAGAGGAAACAAATTTCTCTAGTACAGTATAGATAAATTGAGACTGACAAACGAATGAATGATACATTTCATATCATTCAAGTATCATTATTTTTTGCCACACTTTATTTTCTCATTCATGTTAGTAAGGTATTCGATATGCGTGATTGTATTGGATCATTGTCACACATGCCATATGCATCTGATGCTTTCCGGTATTAAAAGCCATACGGGACAGAATCCTGAAATTTTATGATCTTTGGATCAATTAAGTTTTAAACATGGTCGATCTATTGATTTGACTTAATCATTTTTCTTATTTTATTTTAATTATTGTCCAAGATGGATATTGTTAGTAATTTTTAATATTGGACAATAATTAATTATGAGTTTTTAAAGATTTTGCGATTAAGCAAACCGAATTTGATCTAGATAACGATAATAAAGTGGCCTAATAAAGTATATGAGTTAATGTGCCGAAGTCCAAAAAAGAAAATGGGTCCTTATCAGTGTGGGTGGTGCATGCATTGGGCCTATAAGGGGAAGTCTAATATTGATGCTATAAAAAGTTGTTAAGGTCTCTTGTGTCTGCTGATAGAAATCGTTAACGTTCGGTTTCCCTGACCCATTCAAAGGTTCACATGTTTAGAAAGACATTAACAACATCCAACTCAACGTCTTTCGTAAAGGTCGTTAAGGATACTTGAAATTTTTGGTGTTGAAAAGCTCGTTAAAAGAGATAGATATCAAATCAGTTATTTTCCACGTTTTTTTCATTTATTCTTGATCACGTTTGATCTTGGGCATGTAACTAAGGTCCCTGTTACGTATTACAATATCAGGATCTGTGAAGAAAGGAACCAAAAGGTTTTCAAGGAGTAGGACTGAGACATCGATCCTCTGATTATGATGATCTATAATCAGATTAGGACGCACATCTACCTAAATCACAGGGTCAACACCATCGAAGATTTGATGAAGCGCATATGGGCTATCGCCTAAAGCCCTAACGGCCAAGAGCCTACTGTTGAATCATCTACCATGGACATCGACGAAGCTAATGGGGAGTTAGACACCTATTAGACATTAGTGAAGATCATCTGGGATGGTTCCATGTGTTTTTTGCAATACTCAATGTGCTATTAACTGTGCCATAATTATTTAGTCAACACCGAAAGCTTCTATGCTTCAAGTCTTTGAGTGTAAATAACATTATCTGGCTATATATTAATGAAATCCTCTATTTTAATTTTCAAAAAAAATATTACATCTTGCCCAAATTTTTTAAGAGTGATATCAAAACCAATATTTTGATTATTATTGATAGTAAAATTTAAAATTAATTTCCAATTGTTTTAAACCTTAATTTAACTAAGTTAAGCCACATGAATTTTGAAAATTAAAAGATTTAAATATGTTATACAAACCACAATTTTTTGAAACCTAAATACATAAATAATGAAGACAATGATTTATAGAAATTCAAAAGTTATAAAAACCCTCGAAACTCCAAAAGGATCATATGCATCTAGAGAAAGATCAGTGCATTAGGGATTTTAGCAAACAACGAGAGATGCGAAAAGAAAATCAAATCCTTAAATTCAGACGCCTAACAAAGCGCAAGTCTTAAGGTGTTGTTTGTGATGTATAATATTGGTTTATGCCCTATAGCCAATCACTTTGATTGATGATAAAATATTTAAAGTCATTCTCAGGTTGTGATATGATTGAGATATTCGATTTTGTGCCTAATGTTAAATTGTTTTAAACGGTAAAGGCGATTTTTCGACGTATAAGTTTTAATCGCGTAAA
>JANIMX020000292.1:477186-490776 GCA_024582655.2 Erythroxylum kunthianum | reverse complement strand
TTTATTTATTTTGTATTTTTTCTCTATCGTTCTCTCTTTCTTTCTCTTTGTCTCTCTTTGTATGTGGGTCACTTGGAAACAACATTTTTACTAATTAGGGGTAAGACTGTGTACTACTGAACCTCCTCAAACCTCACACATCAACGGGATTTCTATTAGGGGGTGTTGTTGTTGTTGTCGTCGTCGTCTGATTAATGCAATTGTTAATAAAAGTTTGAATAATTATTAACAAATTAAAAGAGACAATGCTTAGGTGATTTGGACATGTTAAGAGAAAATACTCAGACGCTTCAGTGAGAAAATACGAGAAGATCGTACTCATAAATTATAAGAGAAAAAAAAATTAAGGCCTAAGAAAAATTGGAAGGAGGTGATCAAAAATGATATGGTAATATTGAAACTTACAAGGGACATGATCAGAAATATAAAACTTTGGCGTACTGGGATTCAGATAAAGGATCCATTTTAAAAAGATTCTTGTAGTTCTCGTAAGTTTTAACTTGATTTAGTAGGTTTATTATTATTATTATTATTATTTTATTCGCATTATTATTATTATTAATTTACTTCTTTTTCTTCTTCTTCCTCTTCTTATTATTATTAATATTTTTATTAGTGTTATATTATTATTTTCTCTCACTTTCACTCTCTTTTTCTCTCTCTATCCCTCTCTCTCTTTTCTTCTGTGTCATTTGGAAACAACATCTCTACTGATTATGGGTAAAGTTGCGTACTACTGGACCTCCTCAGATCCAGCGTATCAACAAGATTTCTACTATGTGTTGTTGTTGTTAATAAAAGTTTGAATAGGTAAAATTTTGGTAAAATAAAAAAATGTTTATGTTCATTTTAAAATTTTCTTATATAATTTCTATTCTATATGGTTTAATGATCGATTCTAAATTGTGGTGATAGATAGTTAATTAATTAAAGTATTGGAATTCTTTGCAAAATTAAAATTAAAATTCTCTTTTGTTCTAATAATTCTTCGTATATGTAACTTTAAAATTAAAATTCATGAAATATTTTCTTCTAAAAGTTTATATCTTTTGTTATACATCAAAATGTTTAAACCTAGTTATTAAATCATTCAACCAATTAACCTACGATAATTAGTACCACCAATTAAATTATTTAACCTATGATTAGTTGGAAAATTTTGTTGGTTGTAAATTGCAATTACGATATGTTACTCATTTCTTATTGTACACTTGGCTTAAATCATCAATATGTCCATTACTATGAGACATTAGTCAATTTAATATTGAACGACAAACGATAACAAACCTTATTTTTTCTGTTTTACGAGAGTTGAGTGAGATACATCAATTGTACAGAGACTTCTCATTGTATTTTTTTTATAAAGAGATTGTTTCTGTGACTCGAATCTATGACCTTCTAGTCACAAAAGAGTAAATAATTAAATATTGATGATAATGAACATATAAGATGCCATCTCCTTCTTCTTTTTTTCTTTTTGCAATTTGCTGATTAATGCTGTGATTTGCCTAGATTAGGCAACTGTTTATTCGTTAATGACGACATAGTGACGCTTTGAAGTGGCTGTTAATTACTTTCTATAAAGTGAATGTATATAATTGTGTTAATATATGAGATTATTTAATTGTATAATCAACTTTATTCGATGAATCGATTTTGTATGTCATATATAAATAAACCACTTTATTCTTCATTAGCTAATTATGCCTCATTTTCTAGTATGTAATCCACTTTATTCCGTATGATGAAAACTATAATAATTTTGTGGTGGGCACGTTGTTTAAGGCAAATTATTGGACACAAGAATGATTAATTCCAAAACAATGGGATTCCCATCGATTAGTACAAGCAGTCCCAATTATTACAATCACTTTGGAATATATATATATATATATATAAGTGGCTTACCAAATAAATACAATTTTGTGAATTAGAGATAATCTTATTTTTGGTCATTTAATTTTAAAAAAATTCTTATTTAATCACTCTTACAAAAAAGATTTTTATTAATTAGAGATAATCGTATTTTTGGTCATTTAATTTTAAGAAAAAAAATTTAATCACTCTGATAGAAAAGATTTTTATTACAGTCATTTATTTTAATGCTTCATATCACTTTTTATTAATAAAAATTTGAATAAATCAAGTGTAGACATATTTATTCTTCTTTGAATCTATATAAACATGTTTATTCTTTTTTATGGATTTTGTTTTTCTTCTATTTTTATTTTCTAAAAATTATTGTTGCTCTATGATATGCCTAATAAAAATCAAGTCAATTAGTAAAACATGTTATTTAATTTTTATTATTAGATGGGTTCAAACAAAAACAAACATATTTATAAATAGTTTATTTTAAGCATGTCAAGTTGAATTTCTGTCAATAAAAATTGATAAAAATATTTAAATGAATTGAAATATAAAAATAAAATATTACAATAAAATATTTTATATTAGAAGATTTAACTAAAAATTAAAGTTAATGTTCCTAAAATATATTTTTCTTTTATATATTAGTATTATTATTTATTTTCAAATTTTATTTTATGTGTATTTGAAAGATAACTACAAGTCTGGTAATATTGAAACAATAGAGATTAAAAAAATGACAACAAACTCAGTTTCTCCCGCTTTGTGATGGTTGGGTGAGGGACATCAATTGTACGTAATTATTCTCTTGTATTTTTTACAAAGAGACTGTTTCCATAACTTAAATCTGTGAATTTCTAATCACAAAAGAATAATCTTAGTGGTTGCTCAAGGATCTCGGCCTCTAAAACAAAAGAGATTGGGAGCATCAAACTTCTTATAAGAGTTTGGTTGTGTAACATTTTTTGCTGATTGAGTTACCAAATTAAGAAAAACATAAGAGAGAAACATGAGAAAACCATACAAAAAAGAATAATATGCCTATATATTGAAAATTTTATGAGATTAATTTAAAATTCTTAGATTGAATTAGAAGCGTTCCAAGTTCTGATTTTGAAAAGTTAAATTTCTCCAAAATGCAATTGTTGGAGGGCTCCCTGGAGAGGAATCATTGTCAAATCATAGTTGATTTTGTTCCATTCTAAAGCCTATATAATAACCTTCTTAATCTTATTGGCGAATCCATAGTTGTCGTTCTTGAATCTTTTTTTTCCAAAGAATGGTCCAAATATTCTGCTCATAGATCATCAAATTTGATATAATCAAATAATTATGGACACTTCTGATATTCTTTTTGTTTGAGAATATCGTTCTTTTTTCTAAAATAAACTTGTAACAATTTTTAGGTATCAATGCTCTGGACAACTGTAAGAAACACATTATTAGAAACACGTAATGATAAAAGTCACTGGTTCTTTGTGACTGAAAAGTGACAGGTTCGAGCCTCGAGTCATTAAAACGGCATTTTTATAAAAAAAATATAAGAAAAAAATTGCGTATAATTGATGTCCCTTATTTATTTCTTGTAAAAGGGAGAAATTGAATTTGTTGTCGTTTTAACTTTTCTTTTATTTTTGATAAGTTAGAGATTTTTTTATTCAATAATATTATGTAATTATTACACAAACTTGTGATATATTCACTCTATCTATACCATCGAAATAAAAGTTTGTGAAGCTTTTTAGTTCTGTCTCAGTCTACTTTTTTAAAAAAAATATTATAGTAAGTCGTCTATTAATATATGAGTCATTATATATTTATAAAAATTTATTTAATATACACTACAAAAAACAAAATAATAATGTTTTTATTACGATGTACTTGAGAGATCTCAGCATTAAATCAACAAATATCACACAATTATATGAATTTTGACCAACTTGAAAAGGAATTGTCTGCGTTAATCTTGTGTCATTTGGATGGTGACAATCTCCCCTGGATTTCCCATGAAGAACTAAACGTACAAATGCTCCTGTTTCCAGATGCCAAAATCCTTTTTATCAGACTTTCCGATTTTGCTTTATATTCCTTTTAACACAAAATCTGTCTCTTCTCTCAACAGATCTTCATCAATCTCCCCATTAATGTCCTTCATTTTACATGAGATTCTTGCCATTTGTAGTCCTGTGATTTTCACCAGCCAGACCAAGCTCTTTTGCTCACATTATAAAAGCCCCACTACAGCCACCAACTTTCCAAGCATCTTGTTCTTCCATCTCCAGCCATTCACACTAAACTTCCAAGTTATCAAAACTATACAGTTCATTCCATAAGTAAACGTGGATTGGAGGAGCTCCCTTTGGTCCAATCTAAGGGGAGAAGAGAGGGCACGTACATGTCTGCTGATTCATGGATGCCTCTGAACTGCATGCATGTGTTCAGCAATCGTTTTAGTGTCGCAGTTCAAGGGTTTGCATGAACGAGGAGACTTGTTTACCTTCTCCTGTCCTTTATTGGATTGAAGGGAGCTCCGAACTTGTGTTTTCTATTAACTTACTTTTGTCTACTTATAGAGATTTTGGTTACGATAAAAACTGAAAAATATTGACGTGGTTCCTTTTTTGTTTTCTCTTTGTTTTGTTGTTCCAGGTTTTGACGAGCTGATCGGGAACTGAAAGTCATGCGTCTGGTTGGTCAGAAACAGTAGGCGACGTGAGGTTAACTTCATTGAACAGCAACTTAGTATGTTGTCTATTTATGGGATGGACAAGATTTCTATTTCGACTTTGGAAATTTTGAATCGATTCAAAGTCTTAAATTGCCTGGCAACGTGTTCTATTAGGCGAGGGAGGACCTCAAAAGCATGAGACCTGAACTCTGAGATTCACCCAAAGACTTTGAAGCCGTTGGCTCATGGTTGACTCCCGAAGTGGTGGTAGAGACACAAGACAAAGACGTTTTATAGTTTACTTAATTACATAATTTACTGTATTAATTTAGTGATTTACCTAATATGTATACAAAGATAAGATTACAAGTTAAGTGATTTAATCAAGAGTATATAGTTTATAAATTATTATATGTAATTAATAATTTACATAATACACACTAAAAACAAAATTTTCTCTATAAAAGAGTTTTAAATTATAAACTCTAATCATAATTATAATTGTAATATTAAGTTTGTAGTTCACGCTATAATGTAATTTATTGAAATTATAATTTTATAATTTGTATTTACAATTTTATTATTTATAATTGTCTTAATTCATAGTTTGAAGTTTAAAATTTTGGTACGAATAATTTACATTGATTAAGAGCTTGTAATAATTGAATATTAAAAAATTGTTTATTAATTATATATATATATAAATTATATATTTTAAAATTTATTTAACGAAATAATGATTGATGATTGATTGAACTCTGACGTCAATTGATTTAACAGGCTCTTATCTTATTCCTAACTAATCATACTCAAGAATCTTTTAGATAACCAAAGTTATTAGTTCACCTAATAAATTGTATTAGTCCAAACGATTCTATCATAAAAAAATTGAGCAGGCTAAATATTTAATTTAGTTTATTTTAATAATTTTTATTATTAAAAAGTAATCAATCAATTAATTAATATTTATAAATTATAATTTTTATTTAAGAGTCTTTTTCTTTAATTAAACTTTTGTAAACAAAATAGTCTCTTTTATTTTCGTTTTGATTAATGAAATTTAAAATTTGTAGTTATTAAAAAGTAATATTGTTTTAGTTTTAATTTTAATTTTAAGAAAAGACTTAAAAATGATGAACTGCTCAGTTAATTCAAATATTATCTGACACTTCTGAACTGAAATACCAACCGATCCTAAAGACAGATAGGTAAGCCAATAAAGTTTGAGAAACAAGAAATTAAAAGGTCATTAAACAGCAACCACTAAAATTGGTTGATAATTAGAGCATAAAATGCAAAGTCCTAGTCCACAACCACAACTGACTTTATTGTGTAACAATCAATTCGAACCAATCAAACCACTTCTGTTACGTTCCGTTCTGTTCTGTTCTGTTCTTTAAGAAGTTTTATTTAATTACCGTGTTCTCGGAGCTCCACCTCTCAAAACGCGGCTCCGAGGATAGGATCTAAATTGAACGACCCCAAGATCTCCACGCTCTCTCTCTGTCGCGTGTTGGTTAGTCGCCAGGTCAGCTCCGCCACTTTGCAAATGTTAGGGTTTCGCTTCCTCTTCTTTCAATTCTTTTTGTTCACTTTTGTTCTTGGTTTGCAGTGAAAGCGAGGGAGAGAGAGGGGATCCATCATCCATGAGAAATTCGAATACGGATCTGTTCGACCCGAGAACGGAGATGGACTCTGATGATTCGCGTGTGGGCTCTGCTTCGGAGGGGGATTTTGGGTTCGCTTTTAATGATAGTAATTTCTCCGACCGGCTTCTTCAAATTGAGATTATGGGTGGGTCGGCCGATGACAGACCCGACGGCGATGGGTGCACTAGCATCGCTGACTGGGCCCGCCACCGTAAGCGGCGGAGAGAGGATATCAAGAAGGATAATGGTTTGTGTTCCCTTCTCAACCTTATATCTTTTTAGTGTTTTTCTTCACAAATTTTGGAAATTTTCTTACTTTGTCAGTTTTTCAATAATTTCTGGCTCGCTCTTTGGGACCCAATAAAATTAGGGCATGAAATGGGAATGTAAAGAAGAGTTCTTGTAATGTAGTTTGACTGCGTAATATGAAATTTGATAGACTAAAATATCCAGAAAAAGGGTTATATGTAGTTTGAACTTCAATTTTTCTTTAATGGAAATTGTTTAATTTCCTTTCCTGCCTCATAGTGGCATATGTATCAGATAGTTAATTAATGTTTCGGAGATCTATCCCAGTTTTTGGAATTTTGAAGTCATTGTACTAAGAAAGGAATGCATATATTCAGCACTTCCCTGTTTTTTTTCCTTTCTACTTGTAGATTTGGTTTTTCTACCCGTCATTATTACTTACCTAGCGCCTGCTTCATGGATTTTATGATGTTAATGAATGTTTGTAATGGGGTTCAGCTGCTGCAGATCTGTCTATAGGTGCAGAGGAGCAGATCTTAACTTGCAACCAGCCTGATATGGATGACTGTGTTGGTAGTGAGAATCAAGATGAAGAACCAGAGGCAATGATTGAAGAGTTACCTTCAGGTACCCTGAGTTCTTTAACCTAGTTATTGATTTAAAACTTTGACATGCATAAATCTTAAGATAAGTTTTGTTGTGGCCTACATCTGGAGCTTCTCTATAATATCCTACATTCATGATAAGGACGCACATTGGAACACTATTATCTAGATACTCAGATAGAAACCTAGGAAGTCGTTGTCAATTCATAATGCTTTGATCTTGAAGGAACAGAAAAAGGCTTACTTGAGATTGTGGGGGGAGCAAATTAAGGTCTTTAGTTTGAAACAGAAAAAGGCATAGTGGGGGGAGCAAATTAATGCCTTTAGTTTGAAACAGAGAAAAGCATACTTGATATTGTTGGGGGAGCAAATTAAGGTCTTTAGTTTGAACTCTTTCTTTTTTATCCCCCAGTGAATTTAATAAGACAACAGTTACCTCCTATGTATCATAGTCTTGTCATCTTTGAGAAAACCATTTTAATTTTGTTTCTAAAGGAATTCCATCATTGATTCGCTGTTCGTTCTTCAAACTACCCAGAGCTTTTAGATTGGCTTATTTTATTTTGTGTACTCGTACAGGTGATGAAGCTGCAGATGGAAATGAACCAAAATGGAACGTGGACTGTTCTACAGTTGTCAGAGTTGTAACATTACACATAAGCTCTCCTATTTTAGCTGCCAAAAGTCCATTTTTCTATAAGGTCAGAATTGATTTGCATAATTTTTTTCACTCATAAGCAAAGTCATTAGATCTTTCTAGTAAGAAAATTACTGATTGACTCCTTTATTGCATTTGTATAGCTATTCTCAAATGGGATGAGAGAGTCAGAGCAACGACATGTTACACTTAGAATTAATGCAAATGGTATGCAACATTTTCATCATTTTTATGACAGATACTATTATTCATCCGTCCATACAGAAATTTGGACTTTAATTATCTTAATAGTTGATATTGGGAAACCTGTTATTTATGGAGCAATAATGGTTTTTGATAATTTACTGTTGTTTTCTTTTTTATCTATTTTTTAGCCTTCATTACACCTGTATATCGTTAAGTTCATCGTACAAATCCTACTTGTTCCAAAAATTTATTCCAAAATGGGCTTTCCAGTTCTGATATAAAGATCAGACTGAATATTAAGATTAAAAATTTCTCACTATGTTTTAATGTTATCTTGTCCTGAAACAGAGGAAGCCGCCCTCATGGAGCTTCTGAATTTCATGTACAGCAATACGTTGTCAACTACAACGGCTACTGGATTGCTTGATGTACTAATGGCTGCTGACAAGTTTGAGGTTGCTTCATGCATGAGGCATTGCAGCAGATTGTTGCGGAACAAGCCTATGACACCAGAGTCTGCTTTACTTTATCTGGAGCTTCCTTCCAGTGTCTTAATGGCTGAAGCAGTTCAGCCATTGACTGATGCTGCTAAGCAGTATCTTGCAGCCCGTTATAAGGACATGACCAAGTAAGTGTCTTTTGATTCCCATTTTTCTTTGGTTAAATCTTTCTCATCAGGTAAGAGTCTGGTTTGCGCTGCTTAAGGAAATGCATCATTGGTCAATGCACCAGTGCCAGATTTCTTTCGTCCCCTCATCGTCATGCAATGCCTAGCAGTCCTTGTCAAGGGCTTATAATGAGTAGTTTGGAGTGGCCCTTTATCGTTAGAAGAGACGATGATGCTAATGGCATTTGAGAAGATAAAAGAATCTTTAGCTGAACTTGCACTTGGATTCTAGGAACGAAATTCTTTTGGAGAGGCTCATTTTTTTGTTGTTACTAATGATCAGGTCCCAAGAAGAGGTGATGGCATTGCCTTTAGCTGGAATCGAGGCAATATTATCCAGCGATGACCTGCAAGTTGCCTCTGAAGATGCTGTATACGACTTTGTTTTAAAATGGGCTCGATGTCAGTACCCAAGGCTGGAGGAGCGACGTGAAGTACTGGGTTCGCGCAGCTCGTTTCATTCGTTTTCCCTACATGACTTGCCGCAAGCTCAAGAAGGTGTTAACATGTAGCGATTTTGATCATGATGTTGCATCTAAACTTGTGCTTGAGGCTTTGTTTTTCAAGGCCGAGGCTCCACACAGACAACGAACCCTGGCAGCAGAGGAGTCTGCAGCCTTGAATCGCCGTTTTGTGGAGCGTGCTTATAAGTATAGGCCTGTAAAAGTGGTAGAATTTGAATTACCAAGGCAGCAGTGTGTTGTGTACCTGGACTTGAAGCGGGATGAGTGCGCAAATCTGTTTCCATCTGGACGGGTGTATTCTCAAGCATTCCACCTGGGTGGGCAAGGGTTCTTCTTGTCAGCACATTGCAACATGGACCAGCAGAGCTCTTTCCATTGTTTTGGATTGTTTTTGGGGATGCAGGAAAAAGGTTCAGTGAGTTTCGCTGTGGACTATGAATTTGCAGCGAGGTCGAAGCCAACAGAAGAGTTTATCAGTAAATATAAAGGCAACTACACGTTCACTGGGGGCAAAGCAGTTGGCTATAGAAATTTATTCGCCATGCACTGGACTTCATTCATGGCTGAGGACAGTCCCTATTTTATAAATGGTGTCCTGCATCTTAGAGCAGAGCTCACCATTAGACCTGACCTCACCATTAGGCATTGACTCTCTTCGAAGCAAGTTCCCTAGTGTAGATTTCTAAGCTTTTGGCTTTCCGTTCAACTCTAATCACGTATGTACTGTAATAAGTGAGCGCCCTCCACTGAGCTACTACTGTAATGTCCCTTGCTTGTTTCGGGCTGACCTGTGCTTGGAAATGATTAGGGGAATGTACTTGTGGAACCACATCCTTAGAAGCTTGTATGGGCTTGTTTTACTAGCTGGCCCTTTGATCGTAACTTCAGAACCATCCAGCATATGCTGTTGGACTGCATATGTGTGTATACCTTTTACACAAATGTAGCTATTCAGTTCTGCTATTTCTCCGTACTGCCTTTGGTAACTTTGCTAAGAAGGCACTGGTTTAGAACTTCCACTACATGCTTTAAGGAAGACCATTGCAATTTACTTAATCCTAAAGGGTGATTGATTAGAAGTTGGAGTTTGTGAATGTCATTTAAATCGAATTATATAACTTTTAGATTATCACGTGTAATAGACGATTTGTCCAATACGTACTTTAGATTATTCGATACTTTTGGAAAAGAAAATATTTTTGAAAATTGTAGTTTATCCATCTTGAGAATGCACAAAGATTGCTGAACATACTACAGTGGATAGAACAAGATTAGGAAGTAAGTGGTACATGGCTATTGTACATGGGGGATACAATTACCAAAACGGAGCAGAGTTCTAACTTTCAATAGAGAATAGGAATATGTCCTTACACAATGGATGTAGAATCCCAAAAGAAAACAAGTGAAAATACAGGACAAATTTGCCTACCAATCATTGCAGGTCTATTCGGTTCCAGCTATCTTTTTCTTTAGTCCTTCAATATCTGAGGCAAGCTCTTTTCTGCTTGACTGAAAGAGGGATTACACAATTTATTAGTGATATATGTTGTCAGATATAACAAAAAAAAACTAACCAAAAAGTCTAGTTCTTAACTTATCTTCAAAATCTCCTAAATACAGGCTAGATATCTATAGGTCAATCTCAAAAACCTATATGTTTTTAGATGCTGAGCTTTATGCAGTACTCTATAACTTCCGATCTCCAGAAATCAAAGTGGAATGAAGTGATTTTTCTACATATGCTATTTTCGTCTCTTTTGGTTCACTTTGGACTGATCAAGTATGATATACTCAAGTATCACAAATTTAGTATTGGAGACCAGGACTTGAGAGTTGATCAAATGAGTTTCTTACCTTGAAGAGAAGGTATCTGTAGACAAACCAACCAGTGTAACCAAGGCCAACCAACTCCATGATCTTTGGAAGCTGGAGACAGATATAAATCAGCACAATTGAATTAAGAACAGGAAAATCACTTACCTGAATCGTATTTACTTGGAAGTTATCACCTACCAGAGGTACAGAGTTGATTGCGCTAACAACAATTGACGATAACCAAACAGCAACTATTGCCCCACCTCCATACAGAATGACAGTGGATTTGTTCTCAACTGCATCCCACTGGATTTTGATAAATGAAGCAAATTTAGATTCATGATTTCGTATTTAGAGGTATAGGGTAAGGGTATTACAAAGTATGGGAAGTTACCGAGATGCTTAGGTTCATACCTTTTCCTTAAGGTCTGTGAAAAGCTCACCGGCATCAACAGGACTAGACTCTTCTGTAGCTCTGATCAAGAGAGAAGAAGATCCACGGGCATCTGGACGAAATATAAACAAACAATTCAAGTATTTAAGCTCAATTCACAAAAGCAATGGTCAAACAAGTTAGAACTTCAATACCATGCATCTCAAATTATCTCCACGATAGTGGTAATAAATGACAATAAGATCACAGAGGTGAATCAGACAGCATAGTATCTTGTTTCTATGTCCATTGTCTGTTAACTCGCAACATTACCATAAGAAGAACTTAAAATTTTCCTTACATCCAAACAAAGTCAATCTCTTCTAAAGCATTTCTTTAAGGCTAAAACAATATATTAGTACACAAAATTATTAGTTAACCAGACTTTCACCAAAAAAAAAACACAAACGTTGTTCTTGTTCGTCTTTGACAAAACTGAGATTTCCAGGTTTCTCTTTCTTGTTCATGTTTCATAAAACTCAGATTAATATAATGTCGGAACATTGAAGACTACCTGAGACTTGCTTGATAGAAGAGGGAAACGAGTGGCTGGGCAAGCGAGGTCGGAGATAAGGTAACGCAGAGCAGCGAACAGTTGCGGTGGAGGTGGGGACACGTGGCGCCAACGCCGTGAAGGAGGAGGATGTCGCCGCCGCATACACCGTCGCTGCCATTGGATTTCAGTGAGTGACTGCCCAGACGCTTTTAGTCTCTTAGCTTCTCCTTTGACTTGGGAGTACTTACTCCAAAATTTTCTTCTCTGTTGAGCTTTTCGCAGTATTTTTTCATACTATATTTTTCAAAATTTATCCTTTTGCGTGCTGAGTTTAAGACATTGGTTGTGATGGTGACACGTGGAGGAGGCAATCTTCCTGATTGGTTGATTCCCCTATCTGAAATCCACGTTTGAGACGCCCTCTACCTCTCACTAGTCACTACATAATGGGCTGGGATATGCTGAGAGACCTGAGTTTTGTACAGTATCTATATGGCAAGAGGTAATTGGGCCGGATTAATTTTGGGCTCAATGGGTTAATAAAAATAGACCGGTCCAGTGTCCCTCTTCTCATTTTCTGATGTTGACGAATCTGTTGGCGGCTATGGTATGGTCTCTTTGTCCACGTGTATTACAACGTACGACAAAACATTCGCATTTATGTAAGGGGGATTACAATGTAAGAGAGGTTCTGCTCCATGAGATTGAAAAGGACCTTTTTATTACATAAGACTTATCTCTTCTGTATGTTCCTTTCTTTAAAAGGCTTTTCCAAATGTATTGATTTAGTGCTTCCTGAGGTTAATAAACATATTTTATGTGGTTTTAATATATATATATATATATATATAGGGTAAATGACAAATCTTTTTATAGTTTAAAAATAAATAAAAATTCTATGGACTTTAAAATTATCGATTTTTTTAGTTTTCAATTTAATTTTTTTTAATTCTCTTAGATTTTAGTTAAAAATAACGACAAAACATATACAATGTAAACATGTAACGCCCTAATACCTTCTGTGAGAATATTTAGGCGTCACAATCACATGCACTCGCTGAACACATCACATTTACAGCGAAAAATAGTCATTTAAATATAAGCAAACATCACACATGCATGCGCAACAGAACTTAAAGCAGAAAAATGTACGGTCGAGTCACTTTGCATTAATAACCAAAATTATGTACAAAAAGTTTGGGCCTTGAAGGGTCGTACAAAAATATAAACAAATATTAAAAGGTACGCAATATACAAAACAAACAAAAAATACACGGACCCAAAATAGCAGACAAACTCTAATTTACTGGCCTCTGGGATCCGGACGTCCTGTTTATTCCTTTCCTCGCTCCTGACCTACACGGATAAAAATATTTCGTGCTAAGCTTTCGCTTAGTAGGAAAGTAATACAATTTGCAGAGGAGGACTGTTTAACGGTCGTCCTTAACACAAGCAGAAATTGACAGATATAATTGTTCAAGAAAAAGGCACGTTGTATATTGAAAGGAAACACATGATTAACTTTTAAAACCGTTATCACAAAACACATATCAGAATTCGACAGAAATAATCTGACACAAGCATGCATATCCTGACAAAATATGGGTAACGAGTCTTATATCACAATTCTATAAGGGTTCGGCCTAAAAGCCGATAAACCTTACAGATATTATCGTCTGGGTTTCGGCCTGAAAACCGGTGACCCCGGGGTGGGGAGACATCGCCTTGATTCACACATATGAGACCGAAGTCTAGACACCGCAGTGTCCACACATAACAGCTGCAGACTCTTCTAGGCATGCCTATTTACCCTCAACAAGACTCAGCAGGC
>JANIMX020000292.1:393925-404566 GCA_024582655.2 Erythroxylum kunthianum | reverse complement strand
CATGCTGGCATTTATAAAAATTCCGACTAATGGCAATTTTGGGTCATTACATTGAATGTTTTAATTTCAATCATATTTTTACTAGAGCTTATAGTTTTGAAAGAAATTGTAAGTGTTTCGATTATTTTTGTGATGTGTGTTACAATAAGAGAATTCATTTTTGCAATGTGTGTTATGATAAAGAAAGATGTAAGACTTTTGACATATGTCTTTATTTATTTTGCAGATAAATGGAGGAAATTTCAAGTATGCCTGATAATTCAATTACTTTAATAGGAAGATTTGACGATCCAGCTTGGGCTCATGCTAGGTTGGTTCCTAGAATGAGGGGCCATATTATTTGTTTATACTGTAACAAGCATTTGAAAGGTTGGGGAATCACAAGATTAAAGAAGCATTTAGCTAGTATCAAAGGTGATGTTAAGCCATGTAAGAAAGTGAGTCATGACGTGAAATGACAAATAAAGACTTTGCTTGAAAAGTATCAACGTGAAAAAGATAGAAGGAAAATACTGAACTATAAAATTGGTAGTCAGGATGATAGTGGGGATGTTGGAGGTGGTAGTAGTATTCCTACCCAACAAGAAGTTGATGTTTCAATTGATGTAAGGCAAAGAAAAAGACACGTGTCTAACTTTTTTGCATCACGAACAACTCCTGGAGCTCAACTTTCAATTCGTAGTGCCTTACAATCTAGAGAAGCAGGTTAAAATGTGAATATTGCATTTAATGATGCACATTCTTATTATTATCAGTCTATGGTGGATGTCGTTGCCTCTTATGGTCTAGGATACAAGGCTCCTTCAACTGATGACTATAAAGATAAACTTCTAAGTAGCTTTGTTTATGGAGTAAACAATTATTTGAATGAAAGAAGAATGAGTTGAGCTACTTTTAGGTGTTCAATTATGTGTGATGGTTGGACAAATAGGAGACTTGAACCTATTATCAATTTTTTAGTTTATTCTGCAAAGGGTACAATATTTTTGAAATATATTGATGTATCTGGGCTTGTTAGGAATACTGATAGTCTATTTAAGATATTTGATGAAGTTGTAAATGAAGTAAAGCCAGAAAATATTGTTTAGCTCATTACTGACAAGGATTCTACTTATAAAGTAGCTGAAAGAAGATTACAAAACAATATAATTCTTTTTTTGAGCTTCTTGTGCTGCACATTACATTGACTTGATATTGAAAAAATATAGGATATACTAAGTATTTTTCCTATTATCAACGAGACTAAGCTTAAAGCAAAAAAGATGACCAAGTTTTTTTATAATCGTGCATAGGTCCTAATTTTAATGAGAAAGGATTTCACCAATAGTAAGAATTTGTGTTGTCATGTTATTACAAATTTGTAACTAATTTCTTATCTCTTCAGTGTTTTATTCTAATGAGGAAGGAGTTGAGACAAATGTTTACAAGTGATAATTGAGTTGCATCTCAACATACTAGGTCTAATGTTAGATTGGAATTTTGTAGAATTATACTTGAATATAATAAATTTTAGTCTTAATATCAATTTGTCTTCCAAATTTGTGAGTCTTTGGTGAAGGTACTTCGTTTGGTTTATAGCGACGAGAAGACAATAATGGATTTTTTATGATGTCATAGAGAGGGTGAATAAAGCAATCAATGTCAATATAAAAAATTGTCTTCTTTGAACGCACCTTATCTTTTAATCATCAATGAAAAATGAAAAAACAATTTTACTCTCCATTGTTTGCAGCTGAGGTATTTTTGAATCGTATTGTCTATTTCATACCAAATTTTACAAAGAAAACTGAAGTTAATAGAAGAATGCTATTAACTATTACAATAATTGTTACCCATAAGATGGTGTAAGATTTCTCACAAATTAAAAGTTATATAGATGCTTCTAGTGATTTTAATATGCCAATCACTATTTGTCAAAGATACAAACTTAATCCAAGTATATATATTTTTCACTTTTGTTACTTGTTGAAAATTAATTATCACTTTATTTTGTTTATAATGCTACTTTTGTTGTCTTACAATTGCTTGGACCAATTCGCAAGTAATGCTATAAAATTGCAGAGGTTTGGAATTCGAAATTTGAGTCAATGTGTGAGTTCAATAGGATGAAAGGAATTTGAGCACATTTGAATTCGTTCATTCCAATAAAAAGAATTAATTGGAGCATAAAAGATTAAACGACTTGGTCTTTGTTTAATATAAATTAAAGCTTCGAAAAGGTACATTATTATTATTATTAAGTTTGATATAATTTCTTAATAATTTAATTTTATTGTTTAGTGGAGCTCTTAATAGAACAAATAGTTTTGTATATCCAATTTGCTTTGACCATATTGATTTTTTGGCAAATTAAGTTTCTTATAAATTCTAGTTTGATAGATAATAGTGACTTGGAATATAATATTTGATGAGAAAGTACTAATACATCATTTGGTGCAATGAATTTAAGTGATGATGATGATAAGAATTTTCTCAATGAAGAGGATTTGATACCAAATGAAAACTTAGGTTAATATTTGAGTAAGTATTTGACTGAATAAAGTTCTAAGTTTTTATTTTTTCATCTTCTTTTAATTTCATTTATATTTGATATATATCTTAAATTCTATATATGCAAGATAAATATACTTGTAAACATTTGTATTTTATGTTTCACTTTTAGTTGGTTGTTTTCTTGACAGGAACACTGGTTGTAAATTGTAATAGTTTGAGAGTTCCAGATATTTATTATTATTTTTATTTGATGTTTTGATGTAATTATTATTTATTATACGAAAAAATCATAACATTTTACATACTTTATATTGTCTTTAACATTTTATTTGCATGATGATTAAATGAACTTTTTATATTAATTGTGGTTATTATTTATATATGCAATATGTGAAAATTAATATTAATAAAAATAAATAAATTGTTATTATATAAATTTTCTATTATTATAATTGTTAGAGACATGATTGATGCAAAATTATAAATTATACAGTGCAATATATTAAATGACTATTTTGTAATTTTAAAAATTCAGATACAGCTTTATAAATTTTAAAAATTACTTAAAATAGTACTCAATATTAACCGAAAACAACATAATACCGTAGCATAACTAAATTCGATACCAATACTATTATGGTATTTATTACTTTAGTCTGGGCAAAAATTGTCGTGTTCGGCAGGCTAGCCGACCCGACCCATTATTAAGCTTAATCTTTATTATCTCATGAGCCCGATCCAGCCCGACCCGTTGACAAGCCTAATCTTTACCATCCTTTTTAACCAAAGTTTAAGGCATTACCCATTCTGTCTGGACAAATGGGACGTGTACAGCTAGTGAATGCTATGAATTAACTTTTAAACCGTACCTCTAATTCAATTTAAATCCCGCCAAAACTCCTTTTAAATTCCGCGAAATATTTTAAAAATATATTCTCCATATATATAAGATAGTAGTTCCAAATTTGTTCTCTCCAGTCTCAGAAGAAGAGGTTCAAATATGGGTTCGGCGTTGGTTCTAGAAGAGAGAATAATAAGAAAGTCCTGTAGATGGTAGGGTTTCGAGGGCATATCTAGTCTTACTGGATGAGCGAAGACGAGCAGAACAGATGTTGAATCAAACGTTTCGTCGGTGACGGAGACTGTGTTACTTCTAAAGATTCCATGAAACTCTCACCTTCCGATGATGTGAACCTAAGTTTCGCTGAGCTTTGGAAGTAATCACATTCTACGTCTCCGTCGTAGTTGTTAATTCTTTTGATGATGTTAAGGTACTCCAGCTCTCTTTTGTTTCAGTCTTAATCGTTTCTCATTCTCTTCTTACTTACCAGGTGTTTCGGATTTTGACTTAATTTTGTGAATGGAACTGAAATTCTAATCGCGTCCAGAAGTTTCATTTGATTCTAGAATCTTTTAACACAGTCTCTTCGCTCTCTGTTCCAACACTCTCTATCATTCATTTGCTTACTGTCGACTACTTCCAAAGGAAGTCAATCTATGTCTAGTTCTTGATTAAGTGTTTTTGAAGTGGTTCTTGATTTGACTGTACCGATTTTCGCGTATCCAATTCCTTTTCTATTTTTGGTTATTGATTATAGTTTATATTTGCAGCTGTATAGAGTCTTTCTTTCTATATCTCATGAAGCGAGAGGAAAAAAACATAAAAGCTTAAAGAAGTTTCATGGTGAATAACTAATCTGTTAGCGTAATTTCTCTGGTTCATATTTAAGCAAAATCACTAATCTCGTATGAGAGCGACTGTCTCTTTCACGCAATATAACTATAAGGTGCTTATATGCTGCTTGAGATTTGCCTTTTTTCAAAAGAAAATTTATGCCATTTTCATTTTGAATTACATGTTAGCTACAAATGCTCATCAGAGACTTCACAGGGGTGCAGGAAGGATTAGGACGCTTATGGCGAACTTAATATATGAACTATAAGTCATGTTCTATGACATAGAATTATTCACGGTTGTAATATTTCAATAAAATCTGGTGTGTGGCTGTTTAAGGTTAATGTAATGCTGATTCCAACATTTTTTATACCTTATGTCCTGTTAGTAGCAGGCTCTGCTAAACGCTCATTGGCTCGTGTTGCTTGTTACCCTCTAGAACTTGGTACACCCGCGTCTAGGTATCTGCTTTCATGATTATGTTATTTTGGTGTCATTATTATTTTAAAAAAATTGAATTCCATTTCCATAGTGTGCACCTTTGATTCATTCAAGAATGAGAAATTCATTAAAAAGAAGAAGACAAAAGTTGCAGAAATTTAGGAATAGATATTGAATACGGTTACGCTTCAGGATGACCTGTCATTAACATAATATCTTATTAGCCATATTTTCCATATAGATTGAAGGATAACATGCTACGGGAAGGCAGTTTTTAATCTAATATTTCCCTTGTGAGAGTCTCAGAGTTTCTGCAGTAATTGAGCTCACCAGCAGCTTCAGATGTGTACGTTTGAAACATGTTCCCGATCAACATCATTATGTTTTAGTAAGCTCTTTTTTTATGGAATTTTGTTGTTACTTAAGTTTTTCCACTTTGACATAGAGATGCTAATTTGGTCGGTATAAGTTCGAAATCAAATAATATTAAGATGGACGAGCATGCAATGTGATTAATCTTTATGGTAAATATCAAACGGCTTGCTTTATTTCGGCTTTGGCACGTAATCGAGTGCCTGGCATCGTTAAGGTAATGGTTTCGATATAATTGCCTTTTGATTTGACCGATGATCTCCCACACCTCACTGTCTGTTTGTCGATTACATTTTCTTTGGGTTACTATTGTTATACACGCAACAATCCTACATGATTATATGCATTTGATTACATTGTTAGATTTAAAAGATAAGAGAAGTCAATAAAAATATAAAATTATGGAGGCTATATAAAGATATGAACGGTAACGTTTTAGTGACATTCATTATTGTTATGCATTATGATATTCATTTTGGAAAATATTTAACTTTAAATTGATTTTAAGAACAAATTTTATTTAGTTCACATTTTAGGTTTAGGTTCAGTAAAGATGAATTAAATTGAAATCGACATTACTGTTGGAATTTGTGATATCTTTTACATTTGTTCACATGAAAATTGTGGTCTGTAGGTGATTAAACATATTTGTATATTTTTCCTGCACTTTGTTGTCCTTCTGTGCCAACTACGGAAGTGCAATAAATGCGCCTCGGATTATAGAATTAAACCAGCTGGTAATTACTTCTTATTTCGATCTTAACAATACATTTGACACTCGAAACCTTACATTTTTAGCAACCCAAAAATTCATCCTATAAGCATATAAATCGAATTTTGATTATATACGGATTTTTAAGTCTTAGCCTCGTATTCTACTCGATCACATGATGCTTTTTCATTTTTTTTAAGTCAAACTCAATTGATTTACAATATTTTGGGCATAAATTCATCCTATAAGTATACCGTCTTAAGTAAAATTAGACAAATTGTAACTAAAGCATACATTAAATTAAACTAATAGTTAACATTTTAAATATCTAAAAAGCTGGAAAGAAAATCTCACAATTTTAATCAAGTAAAATAATTACTTGGAGAAAAGTTGTTTTACTATGACAATTACTAAAAATTTATTGTATCTTATTTTAGTGCATAAAATATAAACTTTTGAATACATTTCATAAACAATTAAAATTTCTAATGTTTTAAAAGATAAAATTCCAAATATTAATTTCAAGGGATAAAAATGCACTCTATATATAAGTTGTATTCAATAATATTTTATTTTAATGCATATTACAAGAAAAAAAACTCACTTTAATACTAGACTCCTAGTATTTAAGTTTTCATTTATGAATAAAAATGTAAATTAAAGTAAGTTTTAAGTTAATCGTATCTTAAAATGGGTTCAAAAACTCTAAGAAATTGGACATATTTACTATGTAACAATTTTTATGATAAACTTATAATTGACCAAAATGATTTTAAACTCATAACTATAAAAATCTAAAATGAAAAGGCATCCATCTATAACTACTTTAAATTTTTAAATTTTGTTAATGTTATTACTCTTTCTAAAAAATAAATATGGAAAACCAATAACATAGTGTTTGACTGAAGGAAAAAAATAATCTAATCATTTTCAAAATAAAATAATTGCAAACTTTTCAAAACATTATAAAAGTCAAAATAATTCCACGTTCTAAACTTGTGACATCATTAAAAAATTATTAAGCCAATAATAAAATGTACTATTATTTATACTACATTTAATTATGCTTATTTTATTTATTACAAATATTTATTTTGTGATAATGACATTTTAGTTTTGAATTTTTATCTACTAACTTTAATGAAAATTAAATCAAATAAATACCTTCTATGCCATCCCTAATTTTAACATGTTTGATATAATTTTAACATTTTTATTATGGTTAATTAAGATAATATTTAACTTGTAAATTTTAAAATAATGATAAAATATTAAGAAATTGTATATAATTAATTTTTTTACTAAAGATTATATGAATTTGATCATGTTTGATAAATTTAAATGTATGCATTTAGAAACACTGTTAAAAAGAATTACTAAAAATTCTTTAGTTCTTGCATAGTTCATTCAAAAGTCTAATAGTCAATAATCAACCAATTATTTAATTTTATTAATAAAATAAAATTTATAAAGTCCTAATAACAATATTCTCACTCAAATATAGTTCAATCCTAATTCAAATCTACATACTCATTGCTTTGGTATAAATGTCTTTAAAGATCGTTTTCAAATTTTTGAATACTTTAATTTCCAAAAACATTTCGTATACTTATTCACAATTTCACATACTTGATGTGAATTTGAATTTTGAGACAAATGTTCAATATTGTTTACATAAACACTTAAATATCCTGTTACAAAAAGAACGAAATACAATTCAAAGAAGAAAAACCTATTTAATTAACAAGTAAAATATTTCAAAGCCTTAAACAAAATTATTCTCTCTTTAACATTAATTTGCTATCCAATAAGTGTATTGTTCTGAAGTAGGCAAATCTTAGTGGGATTAAGTTAATCACATTCAGTTGCAAGATTAATAGGAGAAATAGAATCGAAACTGAGTCGTCCTTTTTCACTCACCTGAATTCATTATATCCATACAACGCATTGTCCGTTACCCATATGAAAAGTTGTCGGACGAAGCATCCAATAAGTGCATGAGAAACGTGAGCACCAGCGCTTTAAGCATTACTGCATATGCAATCGCTTGATCAACAGACACCCTGACATGTGCAACCATTTAGCAACATCGTCAAGCATTACCAGTAGAAGTTAAACCCCTGTTTTCCTAATCTCTAAGAGGGTGTTTGGTTGAGCTGATTGGGGTAGCTGATAGGTCCAATCAACTCTTGATTCAACTACTAGTTTTTTGGTAAAGTGCATCAAACAGTTCTGATAGCTGTTCAAGCCCCAAACAGCTCCTGATTCAGGGCCTGTTTGGTTGAGCTGATTGAACTTAGCTGATAGCTGGTAGCTGATAGCTGATAGTTAGTAGCTGATAGCTGGTAGCTGATTAAGATTACTGTTTAGTAAAATGACTGATTACAAATAGCTGATTAAGGTTAATTTACCAATATAGACATAATTCATAGAGACGACAAATATGCGCATATATATAGAAAAAATTCTTTAAAATTCATAATTAATACAAAATTATGATTAAAATAAAAAATATATAATGAAAATATTATCTTTAAATTATATAAATTTAAAATAGCCATTTCTAAAATAAATTTAAATTATTAAATTATAAATTATAAATAATCACATTGGTTTTAATTCTTAAACTAGATGATAAAAATGTATATCAAATTATGAATATTTTTTATAATATTTACTTATTTGATTATTTATCTTAATAAAATATATAATAAGAAACTTTTATTAGGACAAAAAAATGTTATAAACAAAGACAGGGCAAAAAACGTTATAGTTGCTCCTATCGTTAAAAACAAAGACAGGGTAAAAAAGGAATTTGAAAATTTTATTAAGAGCTGATGGTGAAAAGTTAGGTTGAGTGACTTTTTGTATCAGGAGCTGTTTAGGGGTTGAACAGCTCTTGATAGCTGATAAAAAGTTTTTATCAAACAGTACTAAAGAGCTGATTGAGGTTCAATCAGCTATCAGCTACCCTAATCAGCTCAACCAAACATCCTCTAAATAAGTTACCAAAGATAGCTTTTCACAATTAGCTATCAGCTATGAGCTAATAGCCATCAGCTCAAACAAACAGTGTTCTAACTCCTAACTGAAAAGGAAAGACAAAACGAATCGGGAATGTTAAGGAAGGACTGAAAAAGAAGCAGAAAAAAAAATACAAATATAGAGAGGACAACAGCGACGCAAGTTTACACAGGTTCTAGTGAGCCATATTCAAAGTTAGGAAGAGATATGCAACCAAACATTCCGTGAATAACGATTTTATCTTACAAACTAGAAGTTAAAACATCAAAACGAATGTTCCTAATGGAAGTTTCAATATATAACAGCAAGTTCTGAAACCCTAGGTTGTACCAACTTCCTCAAGAACTGCAGTAACAGCTTCACAGAGTCGATTTATATTCTTTAAAACCATTTGACTTTCACAAAACAATATCAGCACCAAGAAGAAAAAGAATTACTTGCAGATATATTAAACAAATAGCACTAAACACATTATTCGCAAACAATTCAATATTTTCTAGTATATAAAAAATCAGTTGCAAAATCTTCAATCTACTAATCTAAATTGCATAACCAGTATCTAGTTTACGGTTAACGATGTCATAACAGGACGCACTTAGCCAAAAATTCCATATGGAGAAAGCAACACAAATAGAGACTCTTAATCTATACAGGAACGGCGGTGCCGAAGTAACAACCGATCATATTATCAAAATCAACATGTAGAAGATTTTTGAGATCAAAGAATAATGGAATTGCTTTAGTTAAGTTCCAAGAACAGCGGATAGTCCTTTTATTTTTTAATACAATAGCGAATTAGAAAGAAAAATAGCAGGAACTTGTAATCGCGCGTTAATAGAAATTGATAAGGCCTTTCTTTACTTATTTCAAACCAGAACTAAAAAAAAATAAAAGAGGTAACAAAAGAGCACACCTCAGATGAAATTCCGACGACGAAGTGAGTGATATGAGTAGCGAAATCTTGAAAATTCCTCGTTTACTGATGACGGTACCAAAGGTAGATGAGGTTAGGAAATTCAACGTCGATCTGGTTTTCGCATTTTCAAACTTATCTTCTAGTTTCTTTCTCCGGAAAATAAGAAACTCTATCATGAGATCTCATTTCATGAATCTCTCTTTTTCTCTAGAAAGCTTAGGTTAGGCTAGAGATTTGGATCTAGAAAATTCTTATGAGCAATATGGCGCTAACCGTTTTTGACACTCCCTCCGCTGGATATATTTGAGATGCGATGCGAGGCCCGTGAAATAGAGATGACCGTATTTATAGGGGAAGAGATGAGAAGTCATACGGTGGCGTTTAACTGTGGCGTGCAGCTAGCGCCTAACTAGGACTACCATTGGGTTACTTTTGTACATGGGTCTCTTGTACAAATTCAATTGGGCCATGTGCTTGGAGTTGGACTGACCCTGTGTGTTGACCGTATAGACTTTTATCTTCGGTTGACTTTAATTGTTGAATTGTAAAAATAATTTTTTTAAAATAAATAATATAGACAATATTATATTCACCTAATAATTATGATCCGTGACTTAACTTATTGTGTCTGTTTTCTCCCGATTAATTATTTAATGATAAATATAAGTGGGATGATATTAGATTTAGACTGTCACTCTTTTATGTGAATAGTGTATAATATTTAATCGTTATATTATAATGTATTGTAAAATTTTAATTTTTATCAGTTGTAATGTTGAATAATATAAAAAAAATATTAATTAATATTCTAGAATCTTTAAATATTAAATAACTTATTTTGGTTTTAATTTAGTGGAAATTGCTAAAAAAATACACATCTGAAATGTGGAAAACGTTCTTACCCTCTTTTTGGTGAAAAAACGTTTTTGTAGTCTCAAACAAACTTATTGCACTTTTACCCATCTTTTTGTGAGATGCCTAAGCTACCCTTAAAAATTTCAAGTGAAG
>JANIMX020000291.1:917260-933934 GCA_024582655.2 Erythroxylum kunthianum | reverse complement strand
ATATAACCACCAAGATTGGGTCCTTACAGATGTTCATGGAGAACAGTGGAAGCTGTGAGGATATCGGTCCTGGTGCCTTTCCACTGAAAGAAGTTCATAAAATTGCAGTACTGGATATAAGGATGGCAAATGCGGATAGGCATTCTGGGAACATTTTACTGAGCAAAGATCCTCATAGTGGTCACACTGTATTGATACCCATCGATCATGGATATTGCTTGCCTGAAAGTGTGAGTGATTTCTTATGTCATTACGTTCGGCAACTCAATGCAATTTCTTTAGTTCTTTACTTTTTAATTCATCTGTTCAGTTTTAGTACGTATTTCACTAGTTTGGCTCCATTTTACTGCATCAGTTTGTGGTTAAACTCTCCATTGAATATTATTCATGTCTTACAATAATGGTTGCTTCTGAAACTCATGAAGATCATCGATGTATTTTGCTTGCAGTTTGAAGATTGCACGTTTGATTGGCTTTATTGGCCTCAAGCTCGCCAACCGTTTGACTCTGAGACTGTTGAATATATAAAATCCCTGGATGCTGAAGCAGATATTGCCCTTCTGAAGTTTTATGGATGGCAGATGCCGATAGAATGTGCACGCACACTTCGCATCTCCACCATGCTATTGAAGAAAGGGGTGGAGAGGGGGCTGACCCCTTTTGCTATTGGAAGCATAATGTGCAGAGAAACCTTGAAAAAAGAATCCCTGATTGAGGAGATAGTCCAAGAGGCTAAGGATTCTGTTCTTCCTGGTACAAGTGAGGCTGCATTCCTTGAAACTGTATCTCATATCATGGACTTTCGCCTTGATGAAATTGCCAGATCTCTGCCTTGAAGTGCAAAATTCTGTCGTCAACATGGGTATATGTTGTTAGTGAATATATAGTTGTACATATTCATAAAAGGGCAAGGCTCTCAAACTGTTTGTGAGATTTGTTTGAAGAGGAATTTCTTTGTTTGTATTCAAGTTCATATTCTTTTATGACAATTAGTATGAACCTTTCTGATTGAACAGAGATAAGGTTTGATGACTTTTATGATGAACTGTTGTTCAATTTGTATTCAAGAAATATACCTCTCGCTATTTAGATTTTAATTTCTCTATGATTTGTATATCGACTTGGTCTTAGTCATTACTACTTTAACAGAGACAACCATGTTCCTTATGTTTCCCAAAGTTTCTGAGCAGATGATGCCACATAATTTTAACTTCTTTAACGCTATAAGTTCATTGATATACACATCAACATTCATTTGTGAAGCCTACATGTATATCATAGTCAATGACCAGGCTTGAATTGACTGAATTTCGAAGTAGTTAGGACTTCAGATCTGGTTTGGATTAACTCTACGCAAATTGATTCAGCAAAACAATATCATTTTGATCTCAATCTGAACCTGATCAACTTCGAGCCAAATTCAGACCGCAAAACATAAGATCGGGCCCATTGTCATCCTTATTAAGAAACAACAAGGCATCATGAAGATTATGAATAATGTCGATCCAGTTTCCAATTGAAAAGTCAAATAAGTTATGGCTCCTAACCTACTAAGTACAGTACAAGCCTGAGGTTTTCTCAAAAGAGTTGGTATTGTAACGTTATATATACAGATAGTGTGAAAAAATAATAAGCAACAACAGAGAAGCATCTTGTTCTACACAAAGGTTCCAACTCCTGAATAAGGCCCTTCTATTAACAACACGGAAACGTTTGATTGCTTGGCTTGATCTGGATGTAATGTAGTTCATACTTGCAAATACAGTCTTGTACCAGTACTCGGGGCAAGTTTAGAACAATGCTTGCTCAGGAAGAACTAGCAAGAACTGCCCTGGATTAAACTAGTAAAGACGGCTCTGTTGAACAAGTCCCTTTTGCAGCATAAACTATTAAAGGGACCTGCATCTAAATTCAGTAGTTTAAGTAGTAGCTAAAATGATCCCAAGTCCACATGCGATTGTTGCCCCAATTTGGAATGGACTCTGAGACAAAGTATGTAGTTGACGAAGGCCTGGCATGATTGTCGAGCTTCGTCCAGGGTCAGAATAGTTAATACTCATGCAACTGTTCAACAACAGAAATTTTCATTTTTTGGGAGGCTTCTTCAGTATCCGCTTTGACCTTTTCCTGAAAAGAAATAAAGACAGAGAAACGAGTTTAGGTGTTTTGACTCCCCAAGAGAAAGGAAAGGCAGATTCTTACATTTCTCATGGAACAAGAACCCAATGTAATATATACCTCTTACTGCTGCCAGTTTGGCTACTAGGGCCAAACACACCCTTCATCAGTGAGTTTATATCAACGGAACGCTCTCGCATGAGCTGATCATGGTATATTTTGCTCCCAATCTCACTGATCTCTTCCTCAACCTCTTCAAGGGTTTGATCCACATTCACCTGTAATTCTCCTTTTCTGATCACGGTAACACTGAAACCATTTGCTTTAGCTTCCCGAAAAGCATCCTGGGTGAAGATTACTAATGATGAGCAAAGAAATACCATCTCCAAGGAGTGAAAGAGGACAAAGACAAGTCAATGCTTCATGAATTTGCTCAAGGTAAGGTCAAGGATGTCGCCTTAACGAATTCTAAACAAACGAAGTGGCTAGAGTAAAAGGCCTTGACATACAGTTGCATCTCCTATATCATTAGCCAGATCATATTCTGATGAATTCCAAAAAGTGGAGAATCTCAGGTTCATTGGAAAATGATACACATTTTCATGATTGATAGATTTAAAAGATGTTCAGATTAGTAATCGATTCTGAACTGGAATCATATGATACAATTTCAACTTATGTGTCCAGTGGATTAAGCTTGCTACTATGATCAAAATTTCCTACATAACCAGAAGAAAATCAAACCTTAGGTGGTCGTGGAACAACAAAGGCGTTGCCATTTCCTAGCATCTCCATGTGAGCCTGAATGATATAACAAAAGTTTTTGCAGTCACCAGCATCTTCAAAAGCAATCACATGACGTGGTTTTGGCTCCAGTTCAAGATCTTCAGCCATCTCCAATGAATAAAATCCTATGTTTTGTTGCCCATCTTCCACAATATATAACTCTATGCACTGAAAAGACAGAAATAATTGTTCAATGATTTTGCTCATGCACAATCTTATTCCTAAAGACCATGGTTGATGGCTGTAATAGTATTAAAATGCATTTTCATGACTGTTATTTCAAAATAGAATATGTACTAATTATGAAGTTAATCCATGGTGAACCAAAAAGGAAGATAAAAACTTTTTTCATAAGAATACCGGTATTGCTCTATGCTATGCTAGAAATTGTGAAATAGAAAAAAAAATCCCGACAACATTCAGTCAAACTTCGATTTTTGTGTTATCTTACTCTATCTGATGTCAATACATGTTTATAAAATCATACATGCTGGCAATGTCAGTAAACAAAATAAAGGACATGTTTTCTTACAAGTACATGCGGAAGATCTAGCCACCATAAGTAGTCTTCTTCCTTATCTTCTGCATATTCCTGGTACTTGCTCACCACAGCTTGTGGTCCAAACAATTCCATTTCTCGTTTCAGTTTCTTAATTTTTTTTCCAATGAACTCATTTTTCTGTGTTGATCTTGTCATCAGCTCAGCTGCCTCCTGGATTTCTTCCTCAGTGATCCATCTATCCAAATCCTTCCCTATATCCTTCATAATTGATTTAATTTCTGGATCTGTCTCAGCATTGTAAGATTACAAAAATCCACGGGACCATTTCTTTGTGTGCTGCCAATACTCCTTACCAGATTTTTTCCCAGCTCTGACGGAACCATCACTACCTTCTATAATCGTCTTGGGACCCTTTGGAACCTTCGAACGTAAGTTATTCTTTGAGGCATAATTTGTCGAAGAATTGGTGATATTTTTGTTGACTGGGGAATCCATTGATTTGAGATGATTATATTCATCCTTCTCGACAGGGTAGGAATTGCTGGTATTTCCAGCAATAGCTGCTTTACGTAGCTCTATGAAGTTATTGAGGAAATCAGGGTCCTTCTCTAATGGGGGTCCTTTCCATCGAGGTATAAACTTCTCTGGTGGATCATACAAACTAATCCCATCTACAGGACAATAAGGAGAAAATATTAGTATTTGTTCTTTAAACAACAATAAATGCACCCTAATGACATGACCTACACAACTGGAATATAGCAATGGAAAACAATGGCAATTTCAAACTCATATTAGAGTATGGGGTATGGAAGACCAACAGAGCTTGTGGCAAAATAACTAACAATTTCTACAGAACATATGGCTTTAAAGAAAATTTGGTTGCAGATGACACGCCTTAAGAAGAACAAAATACCTGTCCCATAATCAAGATTTTCAATGTTTGAATGAAGATATTCATGCACTTGCAACAGTTTTTCATTCTCTTTCTCAACCTTCTTTTCAAGACCTTTGAAGAAATTGATCTTGTCTTCAGCATCCATCAAATAAAATGGGTCCCTTCCTGTTAGCTCATTCTCACGAACTTGAAAAACAATTTCTCTTAGACCTTCATCTTTCATCCACTCTAGTTCACTATCATCTTCATTATAGTCAAGCTTTGTTATATCAGCACTCATATTTTCCTTTGCTTTCTCTTTTGCAACTCTATAATTATCTTGAAACCCATCCCGAATCTTTTTAACTAAGGGTTCAACTTCATGAAAATTTGTTTCAATCCAGCTTTCAGTATTTACAGATGGATTTTCCTTCTTGTTGTTTCCACCATTGACAAATTCAGACAAACTTTGAGGTCTTCGAGTAGTATTTATAGATGGATTTTCCTTGTTGCTCTTTCCACCATCGACAAATTTAGGCAAATTTTGAGGTCTTTGAGTAGTATGCATTCCATTTCCTTCCCAAGAATTATCAAAATCCTTTTTCTTAGTTACAAAAGATTCCTTCTTCTTTGCTATAGAATCTTCACAAGTAGTAGACACAGTCAAAAGATCTGATGTTTTGCCTAAAGTTAGAGGTTCGGCCACTTTCCCATCCACGTCCACTTTATGGCTTGTCTTACCAACACCAGCACCCACTTCAGGTTCTTGAATATGATGCCCCCTTTTCTTGGCAAGAAATTCCTTAGCTTCTTTTACTGATCGTATTAACCTCAGTTTAGAACTGTTCTTCGACATGCAAGATTCACCTTCATGACTATCACAGGAAGGTAAAATATCTCCTGTCGTCACTCTTAGCTTATCTTTTAAGACATTCAAACTTGAAGTATTACAACCCTGCACAATATTATTCTCTTCTGGAGAGACCTTGCTTGGGTACCCAGTATGCTCACCATTTAATTCATACAAGGATGAATTGGCTCTACTTTCACTCATATCCTTCCTTTCTCCTGAATCTGTATCTTTAAGATTCATAATCTCTTCTCCACACTCTTTAAACATTTCAGTTTCCTTAAATGATTTACTAGTTGTGAGTTGCTTTTCTTTTCTATCCTTGTAAACTGTCGATTGTTCTCCACTCTCAATTTCCCGAATGTATCTAGCCATTGCTCTAGTTTCCTGAATTTTGGTATCAATATCCCCAGCTTCACTAGCTTTTGTTCCCAGCTCTAACTTATCTTTTGAAGCCTTGGCTTTAACTATACTTTTCATTAATTCGTGCTTATCCAGTTTAGGTCTTTCGATTGACACCATCAGTGGTTCTTCAACAACTTCCACTCCACCTTTCTCCATAGCTTCTTGCTCTTTTCTAAACTTGAGTTTTCTCCTCATCGTCTCCTTCTCAAACTCTGTGTAGTGTTCCTCTTTATTACTAAAGGTGAATAGCTTCTTCACTGCCCAAATAGCAACAAAGCCAAAAAGGATCAATCTTCCAACTTTAGAGAGTACAGGCACAAATTCAGGGTTAAGAGCACGACCACAAATCGTGCTAACAAAGCCAGGCTCCTCACTGAAAACAACAAACTTTGCCACTGAGCTATTTCTTGGAATCGCATTCCCTGTTTTCACCATCTCTGCAGCCAAAGCCTTTGCACGCAGAAGTTTCAAATGAATTTCTTTTGAGTCCTCAGATTCCGACTTCTCCGCTCTGCTTCTCTCCAAAATCTCATCCTCATTAACCACAACTTTCTTGACATTTCCCTCTACATCATGAAAAACAGTGAAAATGGGATTAGACCCAATGCCCCAATATGCACTATCATTCTTGTACTGATCAACCCAATTCTCAAGCTTTCTCAAAGGAACAGATTCTCCCATTTTCTTGGATTTCGGATTCCATCCATTTACATCATCCAACTCAACTAAACCTCTATCAACGCCAACATCAAAATCAGAATAATCCAAACTCTCACCAAATTCATCGTGCCAATCAATTTTGATAGGAAAGTCGGGATTTATCTGACGCACCTGTAAATCGTCAGCGAGCTTCTTCCTCAGTGAATTTCTGCGACTGGTGGGTCCGCCAAAATGAGCTGAAACAAGCACACTTCTGGTGGTAGAGAAGCGCATATACATTGAAATTAAGTACCCTTTGTAAAACCGGGAGCTGGAAACCGGAAATTTGCATGATTTTCCGCATTTGCAGGTCTTCAAATAGGATTCAGATGCCAGAAACGAAACCCGCAAGGAAGGTCTGCTTGGAAAATTAAGAAGGTCCATTAACGAACGCAAGCGGATAAAGAAAGTGCAAGTGTTTAAGAATTATAGTTCGTCTAAAGAGAGTTGAAAAGGTTGGGTTTTGTGCACCTTTAAGCCATTGCTAAAACCCTGTCAGCATTCGACAGCGCAGGAACGGCATCGTTTCTTTGGTTCTAAAGGTGGTTGTTTTGTTCATAATTTCTTCCAAGGTTGTTGTTCCATGTGAAAGTTTTGAATAGTACAACACAATGTATAGTCTAATGTTGCTTCTTTCCCGTTCTTTAATGGGTTTTCTTATATTACCAGCTTTAACTGCTTGGAAGTTTCAGAAGTTGGTGCAAGTGCAAAGCTCAATACGGATCGGAAACTCAAAGTAGTCGGATTACAACTTATGCTCAACTTTGGAATTAAAGGACAACGTGTATACATAGTAATAAACTACAATTGGACTGAAGAGAATCGGGACGAACATCTTCAAGAAGTTTTATGGAGAATTCATAAAGCTTAAGGCATCCAGTATCAATCATAAAGGTCCTCCTCAACATCATCTGCCATCTGCTTATCGTATTAAACTTACAAGAAACACAGCACACATTGAGAGAGAGCGAGAGAGCGAGAGAGAGAGAGAGAGAGAGATGAGAGAAAGGGGTGCTATTCAGCTCTAACTACAGAGATTCGGTATGCACGCCCCACCTTCCGGGTTCTGCTGTTCTTTCCATATCCGCCCTGTAACTCGCAGCTTCAACTCTTTCCTATCCCCTCCGGAGAAGAACAATGCCATGTTACGCTGAATTATCAGGCCGTCATGGCTGTCCCTAACCTTCCTGTGGCTATCTCTTATGCTTCTAGGGGTGCCTTCCCAAATGAGTTTCCGGCCATATCCCCCAACCTCCAGGCTGTAGGTGTAATTTCGAGCTTCTGTCTCATCACCCATGAATCTGAGGAATGCAATATAAACAGGGCCCATTCCCAACTGGAAAGCTTCAAAATGGAGGCAGAAGTATTGACCAAAACAGTGGAAAACCTACATAATCAATCAAAATGATACTTCAGTACTTGACAAGAAAAGCAACTGAGCCTGAGATAGATCGGAATTAAGACAGCTGGATGCTAACAAGGAATGCAGAGCTATATCTATCTGCTGAAGAGAATCATCAGAAATCAAGTTACCATAAAAACAAGGAAAACCAATTTTTTTGCAGATCACGACTGTAATATTAGAGAAACCAGGACCAGCAGGAGAAGATATAACAGACCAAAAAATCTACATAACTGACAACTATCAGGTTGTCAATATGCATTTCTCAGGAGTAGCAAAGGTCAACATAAATGACTTCCTGTCACCACATATTTTACCATCTAACTAACCACTTAAAAAAGCTCCAAATTTAGCAATTTCCAACGAGTTGCAAAATCCATTATCACCATTATCAATAATTTAAGCAGGCATCAATTCTGTTCAGCTCAATGTGGCAAAACTGTCATATCCTGAATTTCATACAATGATGGCATGGCTAAATCATTTAAGAATAACACTTCACATGCCTTGCATGGTGTTAAAAAACTATATAAGCATGCTGACTGAATACATTATCATTGTCAATTAATAGCATACACATACCGTCAACATCCATGTTGCATTTTCAACTTCACGGGGATTGGACTTCACATAACGATGGTTAAAGGTACAACCTGAATGCATGTCCACCTTGTGATCATCCCGTAGATGAGCAACAAGGAAAGGGATATCCCCAGTAACAGCACATTCTGATCCAGCATATGGACAATTATATGGCCTGAAGTTACAGAGGGACTCGTGTTTGAGTTTGCTGTAGTAAGGAAAAATCTCTGGGCACCCAAGAACCATGTACTTGCAAGGCAGCTCCAGTGACTCAGCAACTTTCTCCAGAGCTAGACATCTAATATCGCCAAGCTCCTGTCTACAAGTCGGGCACCGGTTATGCACCCTAGTTTTACAGGTTGAACAGAGTGTATGCCCATTGTGGCACTGTAGAAACAACAATTAGACCAACACATTAGCCAAAAATCTTCTGACAACAAAGGAATTATGACAGCCAAAAAAGCAATAGAAGTCACAAATAACGCTATTGTGATTCCCATCTGATGGTATTTGTATGCTTAATTGCTTCTACATAGAGAGAAGTTGCTAAAGATGGGCTAAAACCATCCTCCAAATCCAGCCAGCCCACCATATGTAATCCGTATTAATTATTGCAAAATTCCAGACTTTAACACATTCATCTATCAGCATAACTGACTGATTCCCTAATATCTGTCAAGTATCTCATATCAAATCAATCTTAAATCTTTGGTCCTTAGAAGATGAGAAAAAATAACTACATGGAGAACCCTATCTTTACCTCATAACCAGACTCAGCAACCCAAAATTGACCTCAAGATTTTCATGTGCCTGAATCAAACACACCTGTTTGTCTTTATCTCTGCCGTCAACTATCAAGCAACAATATACAACCCAGAGCAAATTTGAGGGTAACAACTGAAGAGGCGAATTATCCAAATCTTGGATCCTTGTTTAACCAATATCCTAACAGACAATAAAACATCCCACTATCTTCAAAGATAAAATGAAAAGAACCACGGAACGAAATTTAGTTGTTGTGGCATACTTGGTCTTTCTCCGCAAGTTTAAATCACCATATGGAGACGAATACACCTAAACCTCGATCTCCAAGTCCATCAAAACTTTATTTTATGAAAACCCTATAACTGACTAATTTGCCTGTACTTCATTCCGACTACAGAAAAGTCATACAAGTCCAGTTCTCCAAAAATTGAGGTCAAATTAACTGATCATTTCAGAACAACAACTAAGCAACCCTAAAAAGGGTTTTACCAATCAATTTATCGCAATTGTACAAAAAGAAAACAAGGTAGAAGAAGTACCGTGGGTGCCAAAATCGGATCAAAGCCCAAAAATCAAAATGCAATAATCAAAAGTCAAAAATAGAAGTATAAAGTTAACAGGATTATAAAGAATTAAAACCCATGGACAAAAATGATGAAGATTAGGCCGAGTCCTCTTACCACACAATTCTATTCTTTTAGATTTCTTTCCTTATGTTAGGTCAGTTTATATCAATCTAATCAGAATTTCAAGAAAATAGGGTTATAGCTTTCATTAAAAGATTTTGTCAACGTGTATTATACCTTCACTACGTCAAGTTTTACACAAAACCCGTAAAAGGACCTAACCTGATGAATCGGAGGGTACATAGAATTGGTACAAACGGGACATTCAAGGAGTTCATGGACGCTGGTGGTGTGAATCCCTGAAGTCACACTATTACTGTTGTTGGTGTTGTGTGGCTTTGAAACCGAAGCGAATTGATGTTGGTGTTGATGGATCTCATCCTCATCGATCAAATCTGCCGATGGCACACATTCAATGCTATCCAGTTCCATTCACACAACTACTCCTCTCAAAGACAGAGAAGAACAAATCCTAAAAATTTAAGGGTTTGACTCAGATGGGTATGTCGATTCAAGACTTTGTCTTCACAATCGAATCGAAACAGTGTCGATTCAAGACCCAAAAAAAAGGGGGGGTTTTAATCTCTAATGTTGCAACTATAAATATAAAAGCAACAAAAACAACGAGATCGAAACTGTATATTACAAGATTCAGTTCGCGAAAAAAGAGGTTCTTTTCTTCATCGGAGGAGCGTCAAGATTGAAACTTTCGGGAGCCGGTTGATCGCCATCAAGCGGCATTTAGGTTGAAGAGAGAGAGAGAGAGAGATGGAGAGGTTTTTGACGATGGAGATTATGAGTTGGGTATAATCAATCAAAATCCTTATTTGGGTGTTGGTTGTTGGATTGGATGTTAGCGCCTTTGTTATTTCTAATACTGTGTTAGAAAGAAAGTGGAAAGTTGGTGTGGGACCGGAACATAAGCAAAGCTTTGGGATGGCTCGAGCCTTATGGTTCATATAGTTAGCCTCTTCCTCGGGCCAGTTGGGACTTAGGTCCCATCGACATAAATCGCTATTCAATCACTTTACTCTTTAAATGTAAACTCATAAGATAATAACTAAAATCTACACTATCAAATAGATATTCTTATCTCCTCTTCTTCAACCTTAAAGTCATAGTTACATAAACTTTTTTTCATCATTTTTATATTAATTATAGTAAAAAAAATTATCCTTTAATCTTTTAAATTTTCTGATTTTTTTTAAAATTTTCCTTTTCTTAAATATAAGTAACGTAAATATCATATTTGTATCAATTAAATACTATTTACATAATGATTCAACCCAATTTTTAAATTAGAGTCAAACTAATTAGATTATCATTAATAATTTATTATTATTATTTAAATTATTAATTTAAGCCAAAATTAATTAATTCTTATTACCGCATATGTTCTATTTTCTTGTGTAATAAATAAGCTCGTATAGGATATTTTTTCAAAATGGTCGAAAATCGAAATGGCACTAAAGTCTAGCAGGACAGAGGAGTAGACTAGGTTATGATTGGAAGTCAAAGATGCTTATAACTACTACCGCGTCTGAAACATTATCATGTTGACTGCATGAAATTGTAAATACACTCTCCATGTTCTTTCATTAGGTCAAAAAAGGCTATCATTTGTCAAAACTTGCGAGAGCAATTCCTCATTTACAATTAGGAATCCATGCGATGCTGAAAAAAAGCTACTATTTTCCTCCTTGTTTGATGAGAACAGCATTATCATTTCTTGGCACAAACAGAGTAATTATATATTGTGATGGACACTACAAATTGTGTGGTTTCTTCCATCATAATCAGAAAGAAAATTGTGGGGCGACAACGACGTATAAAAGATGGCTTAGTTTCAACGTTACTTCTTGATCAAAAGTGTTTATCAGTGCAAAGGGATAATAGGGATTCCATTATCCTTTCACCACTTTCGAGTTTCGAGTCTGGTTGCTTCAGAAAGAATCTCACCAACTTTACTAATGACCTTGATTCATCCATTGTGGAGTAAGTAATCAACTAACAAGTGGTTAAATCTCATCCATTGTTCTATAAGTAATCAAACCAATCAGTAGTATGGTCTGTGTACCTCAACATAGTCGCCCTAGAAAAGGGATACAGTATATTTTCAGTTTCTTCTCTGCTTGATTCTGTGATACCTGAAGAAAGACACAAGCATGTTGATTTTGGGAAATGATGGCATCTTTTTAGTCTTCTAGTCTTCGTTTTCAAGCCACTCTCTGCTCTATAACGATGGATCATGTGGAGAACTCATTCAAAACGATCCATCTGAATCGTATCTCGGATCAATCTGAAGGTGCAAAGATATGGAGTATAAGTAAAAGATTCAAACCGGTAAATCTTCTGACACCTCCCTTTGCACAAGCCTGCTGTGACGGAACTATGAATCGAGTAAATTTTCTGACACCTCCCTGCTGAAATCATTGAGTGTAATTGCAAGATCGGTGATTCTAGCCATTATAACAATTGCCAACTAACAGACATTCAGTATTTAAGTTTGATGTTGCAGCAAGAAAAATAGTAAATACGAGTTGTAAAAAGAAGCTTTATATGTTACAAATTTACAATGATCGCCAAGAAATGAACTCCATTTTGTTCGCCTATCCCTTAGTTCGTAGAGGATGCCACATACTCTATTATTATCACTACAACTGTTTCTACCAGCAAATTTTCAAACTCATGCCACCAAACCGCATGGCTAACAAAACCTTAGTGATAAATGTACTCCATTCTACCCAAAGTTCATCGAGGAGTTGCCGCATGTATCGACTGTGTTACTATGACTGCTTTTACCAGCAAAATCTTCCAGACTTCATGCCACTGAACTGCGTGGCAACACAAACCTTCGTGCACTTTTGTTTTAAAATAGCAGAGCCTTTTCTTCATTACGATCCCAACCATTTGGGTCCTCCAAAATCCAGTAAAGACAAAAGTAAAGTATGAGTCTACCACTGATTTGGAAACGCTTCCCTGTAAGTTGCATCCTCACCAATTGTTAGCTGTCGTAGTGTTGCATCACTTGCTCGTGTGTTTAAAAGTCTCTGGCTTAACCTATCTTTTGTAGTCACTTTCTTACGTAGCATGGATGCAAGGGTCTCCTTTTTCTCCCTGACCAGAAGCCTCTCCTCACTGGCTGCTTCTGCCTCTTCCCCGGTAACTGCAGAATGTGAAGTGGAGGCTAACGCAGCATGTCGTAGAACTGATTCATTGTGTTCCCGTATCTTGGCAAGTTTCGCACGCTTCTCCAACTGTTTGTGCAACTTTCTTTTCCTCAATTCCTCTTGATCTCTGTTCCGTACATTCTTAGCAGCTTTTTCTGCCAACTTCTCCACAAGATTATCTCCTAAATTAAAATTTATATCATCTGACATCGTGTTCTGATTGGTTGTATTGTTTGGTACATTGCTCTGATGGAGAGGATTTCCTTCACCATCTCGAGGTACTATGGGTCCATGAAATGGGCAAACCTTCAGATCTCTTCTCTGACAAAGCCCACCTTTATGCAATGGAGCATTGCACGGCTGTATTTCTACTTCTTCTTCTTTGTAAAGAGTTGCAGGCAAGGATAACTCTGCAATTTTCTCTGCTGGAATAACTGCATCATAGTCTACTCTACCCCAATGACTTTCAAACTCCAACCCCCTGTAATTGACCATAACATCCCTTTTTGGACCCCAGTTGTCCAGGTAAGAGCCCCACTTCATTACTGGAGCTTCAGCCATAAGCTTACTCCGAAGTGGATTTGAATCATTTGAACCATGTTGACCAACCAGAGGTTTTTTAATTTTTGGTTTCTCATCATTGTGCTTATGAGTATGAATTTTAACCTCTTCAGAAGTTGATGCCAACGATTTTTTACTTGGTTGAGCCGGTGTGCTTGAACTATCAATTTCACTTAGCTCAACCTTTCCTTCCTCCCAGAAATCCTCTTCCTCTTCATCTTTAAGAAGTTTTTCAGTTTCTGGAAGACTACAACCTGACTCTATACATTTTTTCTTCACTGATTGGAGACAGTTTCGAATATCAATAAACTCCTTCAGCATAGAATCTCTTGAACTGTTATCTGCCACTTCTACCCTTATAAGAACAGAGATCCATTCCTGGAGTGAAACCAGATGCTTTGTCACCAGAAGTTTATACAGCTCTCTCAATGCATCAAAAAGTACTTTGTTCTCACTATTCTCACGAATTTTTTCCGCTTCTTTTAATGAGTCAATGCGGAGTTGCCGCAGCTCTGATGGGCGGAACTCGTCAATATCTTCATCGTCTAAGGGACCAAATGGCAAACTTTCCTCTTTAGATCGAGCAATTTCTAAACATTCATTGATCTCATCTACAGTTGAATGTATTTCTTCCTTAATCAATGTGAAATTTTTCTTTAGCATCTCAAATTTGTTCCTTAGAATCTCCATTGACTTCATCGCTCTTTCCCTTCTCTCCTGCTGAATACGTGCTGCATTTGCCTGTAGATTGGGAAATTGGAACCGCAGAATGTTCTTTAGGTAGTCAAATCCCAATCTAATCTTTCTGTAATGAATCCCAAATGAATTATTCCACTTCTCCAAGAATTCAATAGCCTTTGTACGCAGAACAGATGCAACAGCTGGTGGGGCAGGAAGTGGCAGATTTCTTCTGAATCCCACACTCAAACTCAATAACTGATCTAAGTTCTCAACAATAAGGGTTCTAAAAAGCTTGGAGCGCATGAAAAGCTCATCGATAATGATAAGGCTGAGATAACGAATCTGCAAAAAACAACCAAACCCAATATTCAGATTCCAGAAATTTCTTTTCTTTATTAAACTTCAAAAACATATTTTAAGGTTTCTCGAAGAGTAATGTCTAAAGGTCACTTGGTCAAGTTAACTTTGCCCCAAATTCTACCGCGCATAAGAACATTCCTCGTCGATAAACCTTCATATCAGTCTAATTAAGAAAATATCAGATTTTGCACTCAAATTATTCGTTCAATTAGCCAAAATAATCCATCGTAAATCTTCATCTGTGTAAAAGACGACAATTTTACATGTTTTCCGGAACCAACTATGAAAAATTGGAAACCCTAGACTTCCGCATTCCGTCCAATTAAAATCCGCCAATAAAATCCAATGAAATAAGGAGAAAATGAGATGCTCATTAAATTAAAAAAACACGAAAACACTGACTGAATGCAGTTTCTATGACTACTTCCATCGGACAAAGGAATGATGCGAATTTGGGACCTGAGAGTGGTCGCGCTTCATGAGATCCATTAGTGTTTGGGCAGCCAGTCGGAGCTCCGAGTCGGAGTATCGGACCACCGTTTTGATGGCCTTGAGGAGTCGTGAGTCCACGTGCGCAGCCGTGGAATTGGTGGCCTTCTCGATCAACGCCCTAACCTTCCCTCCACTCTCGTCCATGGCAGATCAGAAATTTTTGAATATCTTCCCAATTTATATTAAACTTAAACCATTCTCTTCACTATAATTCCTCTTTTATATTAGCTGATATCAATAAAGCTCCAAGTCAACATGGTTGGTTGGCAGTTAATTAGCCAGCCAACAAGTAACCTCATAGTTCTATTTATCTACACTTTTGCCACTCTTAATCCCAAGAATCGAGCAGATGACTTGCAATTCTTACTCGGACTCCAATATTTTACTAAATAAATTATTAATGTTATCTGTTTTACAATTTTAAATTTTAATATCACTAGAATAATATTAAAAATAAAAACTTATTTATTTATTTTTTGAAGTATTTAAATTTTTGAATAATGTTAATGTGCCATTAAGACTTTTCGTGGGAGGCCGTTATAGTAATTCGATTCTATCCTGATGATGTGGCTGCAAATGATTACGTGGCATGTAATAACTGGGCCTCCATCCGAGAAAATGGTTGTGCACATTTCGGGTCCATTGCAAGGTTGTAGTTCCGTTAAGTTCGGACTACTTTCATTTATTGGGCTATAAATAGGTTAAAAACATGTCCTCTCAGGCTTGGCCAGTGAAACGTAAGCATCTCTATTCATTTACGTAAAAGGTACAAAATCCTTTTTTATGTTTTTAAAAAATTATAAGTTAATCTTTATTATTATTTTATATTCAATTTTTTAAAATAGTACTAATACCTTAAATCCTAAAAATATATAAACAGATGTTAATATAATTTTAAAATTATTTTTTTAAAACATTAATTAAAAGTGCAATTTTTATTTTAAAATTTATCAAAAATTCTAAATGAATTTTTATCTGTTACCATTTTTATTATTTATTCCACGAGTATTATTTTAATAATATCAGGTACAAAATGATGTATAAATCTTTTATAAAATATTAAATTACAAATAGCACATTTCATCTATTCATTTATAACCTATCACTAACAATTAAACATAGAATTTTAACACCGAGAATTATGAGATTTAACTAGTAAAACATATGAAATGATTATTGTGTAAAAATTAAACTCCTTTATTGAGTTTAGCGTACAACCATTGATGATCAACAACACAACAAACTCACTCTCCCCTTTTATACAAGTCAGGTGAAAATCATTAATTGCAGCAAAAAAAAATTGTATTTTTTACAAAAAAAAAATATTTTTATGATTAAATTTTGTGACTTTTCGATAATAAAAAATTTAACAATTACTTCAATACTCGTACTATTATACAGCCCTTGATAATCAATATTAGTTAACAAACCATCCTCCTAAGACATGTTATGAGACCAAAATAAATGTTGAAGGATTTAGAAAAGAAAAAAAAAACAATAGTTTAAACTTTAAACAACCTTAGCATCACCGTACTAAGTGTGGTCTTGATCCAAAGTTACAAGTGAGAACTTAGGGTGTTGCTTCTTTAGTGGATATGGAACAAAATATATAGGTATAAAATAAAAAAAGTTGTTTGATAAAATAATAAAGTTTATTATGATTGCTTAGTTTGAGGCAATCTTCTATTCCCCCATATTTGGGAATAATGTAAATGATTGCCTTAAACTAAAGACATTTTTATTTTTTTTATTTAATAAAAAATTATTTTTTAAAATTTTTATAATATATCTTATTATC
>JANIMX020000291.1:881102-897339 GCA_024582655.2 Erythroxylum kunthianum | reverse complement strand
TAATTCCAACAATAAATAAATTTTAAATAAAAAGTCAATAAATTAATTTTATATAATTAGTCCGACAAATAGTCTTACACTGCATCAAACGCGTTATAATATAATCTTAATTAGTCTCACTTAATTTAATCATGTCTCATTATTTAGTCATTCCCACTTAATTCTATCATATGTACCAAACTCCACCTTATTGTCTCAACATATGCAAGGCTGCATAGTAGTCATATTAAAAGAAGAGTATGACAGCAGCCAAGAGCAGGGTCTTCTCACACTTTCTAGGGTTACATAATTTTCATTTCCTCAATTGCAAACTTCATGTATAAATAATAAATTAATTACACGTTTTTAATAAGAATTTACAAAAATTAAATTCATAAACTATTTTATAATAAATTTTAAAGAAAAATATACTTCTAAGATAAAGTATTTTATTTTAAAAATTAATAATAAGAAACTAATAACGTTTTAAGAAATTGATGATTTAATCAAAATTATTTAACTTTAACTCCAAAAAAGTAATTAAAGTGGTAAAACAAATCCCTTTATTTTTAATTTAAAACTAAAAATGAGATAATTATTTTTAAAAATACACTAAAATTTGTATATCTCATTTAAATTAAATATAATTTATTTAAATCATATGATATGTGAACTATTAGGAGTGATTTATCCAATAAAAAGATTTATTAAGTGTTCATTCAAATATAAATTGGGGTGACCCAATTAAATTTCTTTCTTTGTCATTGTGTTGTATCAAAGTTCTTTCCTTCCAAAGTTGGAGATACCTTAATGCCCTTTATTAGAAAGGGAAAAATAAAGGGATGGACTAAATTTCAAGGTACAAAGATCTATTGTTTTACATGTGCACCTAAAGAGCCTTCATTTGATTGGCAAACAGAACATAGGAAAGCAGGCAAAAACTGAACCTGGAATGTGAAGATAGAAAAGATCAGCAACATCCCAAGCAAGACCCTGACCTGAAACACAGAACTCAAACAGATGCCCCACTCCACTTGCTTCATATGGAATTGAATCCATTTCATGGCCAATGACCCAACATTCCTGCTCACCAGAAAAGTGATAAGAAACATGCAGGTACTTACTATGTCAGAAAATATATATCCGCTTGTGTAAGAAAATTTGCTGAAAGAACAAAACTCTGAATGTCTCCTTCAGAATTGGAAAAGGGACAACCAGGCAGGAAGTAGCAGAGAATGAATCAGAACAGGAAGAGTTAATTCAATTGCACATGAATGTGTACGCAGTTACATGTCGGATTCTTTCACGGTAATCAAATGTATCTTTTAATGTTCATGTTCAGGTTACAGAAATGTCTCATCACATTGTTGTACTGTAAAGATGTATGCTTGTGCATTTGAAGATTTTCTCGATATAGTCCGGAGTCATTATTCCGAATAGAATCAACTAGCATTTGCAAACCCTAATCCCTCTCTCTCCCACTCACTTTACCTTCCTGTTTCTTCCACAAAATCTGACAACTGCATAGGATTGTCTCGCGGATATGAAACCAATTTATCTGAAAGAGAATATCTCAAGGGATTAGTATCAGTTTATAAGTGTGTCAAGATGAGAGACCTAAGCGTTGAACTCTTAAATCCCAGCTTTGATATGAGATGAACCAGACAAGACAATTTCTTGATAGAAGCTGAGAAGATGGCAAAAGGAATATTGAACCAAGAATACTTAAACCATTTGAACAAAACCCATCAAAGGAAGTTGGTTATTGCACATTGAAGTGGTAAAAGAAGCAGAAACGAACCTGACAATCTGAAAAGGAAACAAGAATAGCAGGTAAAATGAATATTGAAATGCTAATCAAACAAGGACGAAAGATTAAACTTGAAAGCTTAAAATTTTGATTCAGCTTGCAAGAATAGTTCCTTATAACAGAATATGTATACTATAAACAAATCATAGAAAATCTGCTGCCCTACATGGTTAATAGGAAGTTTTTCTAATTCTAAAAGGATCCCTTGTGGAATACCAAAACCTTTGAAGAAGCTTTCTCAAAAGGATTCTTCACTAAATACATCCCTATGGACTATGTCAAATGCTATCCAACTGATGATAACGGTTTCATGCTCAACGAATTGGATTCGCCGGAAAACACAGCCATCAGCTTTTCCTTCGTTAGCTGCTCGGATCCTTGAGACTTGACCACGAACTTATGAAGCACGGAGTCATTTGCTGTGGCAAGTTTTGACTCGACCACAGTGACTTGTGCCTCTTTGAATGCTTGGATCACTCTGGATGCAGGATGTGAATCAAAAGGGCAACTGACCCTCACAACGACCTCATCGTGGGATGCTTGAATTTCGATGTTTGAAGCACGTTTCTCAATTTCAACATTTGAAACAGAATCCAAAGTTGATACATCTCTAGAATTGCTACCATATTTCTCCCTTTCAGCTTCCATCGCCGTGTGCTTGGCTTGAAGTTCATTAATATAAGCAATAGCATCTCCCAACAAAGAAGCTTTGTCCATCTTGGAAATGTTCGGGACAACAGCTCTTAATGCATAGAATCGCTGGTTTAGCTTTTCCCGGCGCTGTCTTTCTGCCTCAACGTGATTGAGAGGTTCTTCCCTTCCATTCGCGGGTTTCCTGCCGCGTTTGCGCGGCTTTCTATCATCAGCCACGCCTGCTCGCTCTTCTTTGCAAGAAGGTTCAACATCAGAATTCTCAGATTCAGCACTAATTGGCTGAGGCATGGCAGAAGGGCCCGAACTGGCCCCCGAAAAATCAATTTGCGTTTGCACCTGCTTTGGTGTCTGATAGTGATTAAGCCTAAACTCTTCTCTAGCACCATTAGCCACTTCTTGTACCTTATTTACAATCGTCTGAGAGCCCAAAAACTCAGCTTGACTCCCCTGTTTCGAGCCAAAACCGTGAGACCAGCTCGAGCAATGAGTACCATTTCGATTACCAGGAAACACAAGCCTACCATCACCATTCTGATAAACATCCCAAGATGGCGGCCTCTCCTCCATTTTCCTAACAGCCAGTTTCTCCCTAAACCCATGTCCATGGCACAAGCTCATATCCTGTCCAAAAATCTTTGGATTACTTTCAATTCTCTCCACCATACCCAAATTCGAAAATGGAGAGTTCTCATCTTTCTTCCCGTTAACAAAAGGGAAGGCCTTAGTGATGCCGGTTGTAGTTACAATTGGATTGCTCCTGATAACCGAATTATGACTCGAGAACGATGATCTTATGGACTGAACCGTTGCAAAACTTTCAGGAATAGATCTAACAGACCCCAATTCAACGACACCAACGTCTGTGGCCACAAGCACGATTGTCTGAATTCCAGCAGATTTAGCAAGAAACGATCTAACACAATAATCCGACCCGGATTCCATTGCACCAGAGATCCACACATGTTTCCCAGTAGCGAAGCACTTTCCAGGTCCACCTTCTCCGCGAGGAAAAGAAAAATACATGGATGCCAAAAAGAGCATCTCAGTGTCAGTAACTCTGTCCAATCCCAACGCATAATTATCCTCATCCGATTCACCAAACAAAGTGTGGAGCTTCTGCAACACTCTCTTTCGCATCCTCTGTTTATTCTCGTCCTCAAAACGCGGGTTAAGAGTTCTCGAGGCTTCAAATTCTTCGACTTCCCGCGGCTCCCTACAAGAACCATCTCCCCAACCAAGAACCCAATCACCGGACTTCGAATAAGAAATCTGCCAAAAAATCGCATAGTTCCAACTGAAATTAGAGTGGTTGGGTCGGTCCACGAGATCAGAAAGCTTGCTTTGTAAATTCTCGTCGCTGCCAATTGCCATTAAGAGGTTCTGGTTCCAAACAGAGTTCGACATAATATAATTAAAGGCTCGTGAGCCCAGAACAGCTGAAGCCATCGCCTTATCTTCATCGTCCCATGACCCACCACACAGACCCACTTCAATCTTCATCTATTTGCACCAAAAATAGAAATAACCACCAAAGAGAAAGCTCTCAGTTTAGGTACACCAATCAAATCTCACCACTAAGAATAAGACCACCCAAAACCCAGGAAAGAAATCAGAAACATGCATTCAGGAAAAACTCAAAACAAAAATAACAACCCCCACATGGCTTCCTTCCCTTGCACAAGAACAACTCTGAAAACTGCATCATAAATTCCAGATCTCATGCACTCCAAAACTTTCTTAATTTACAAAGAAAGCCCAGAAAAAAGTAACCAAAAACAAATGCATAAACCAAACGAAATAAGAGGTACCAACTAGACACAACAACTAAAACAATCAAACTAGGATCATGATGCAAGAGTTGGGGTTAGAAAAAATGCTCTAAGTTTACAGGGAAGGTGACAGTTGAGTTGAGGAATAAATTTTCCGGGAAAGCAAACAACGGATTAATTTCGCAAACAATGAGGAAGGGTTTTGCTCTCTTTTTCTAACCAAAGTATGGTTATGGAGGCTTGAGTGAGTTAGGGACAGACGAGAGAAATGGGTTTATATGCTGTTGTGTCTTGTGTGCTCCCGAACTCCTCAACTTCACAAGTGGACCATAGCCTATGGTAGAGATTAGACTCTAAAAGTAACCCTAGTTAAAAAGTTACTAATTAATGTAAGAAAAAAGATTATAATTTTTTTTTACTTTTTTTTTATCTTTTTAGATACACATTTCTGTTTTCTAATATTGGAATAATAAATAATAAAGATAAATAAAATAACTATAAATATATAACAACAATAAAACCGTAGAATTTGAAGAAGTCTACTAATACGTAACTTTATCCCTAATTAGTATAGATGTTATTTTCATCTTTTTATTAAAGATTAATAAATAACCTTTTATGTTATAAATACTATTTCATTTTTTTGAATAATTTATGTAATAAGATATTGGGTACTAAATAAATAATTAGAAAAAATGGAACTAACTACATAAATTATTTTACCAGTTAATACCATATACAAGTGACTTAAAATTAAATTAAGATATAATTTATAGACTTTATCATGTACATGTTCTTAACTAATCATTTCCTTCAAATTTAAAATGAATTGTAATCTCTTTGAATTTAGTCATTTACTAAAAAATTCAAAATCTTAAATTAAAAGATTTGAAAGAGAATTGTTTATTGTGGACTTTTTTTAATTAACTTTGTCAAAAATCGTATCCTCTACTTGTAATAATAACCATTTATCACTATTATTATTATTATTATTATTATTATTATTATTATTATTATTGTTATTATTATAACTAACACATATAAATTGTACTAATTTCTAAAAAAAATTATATCAAGAGAATTCCATAATTTTGTCTTCAAATTTTGAAATGCTTTTGATATGATTAAGTTATCATTTTCCAATATCCTTAAATAAATTTTACATTAAATACAATGATGTTTTCCTCTTACAGTTTTGGGTCCCGTTGTTTTATGGACCCCAGATTAATAAAACAAATCATATTAAGTTGGTATTAAATTAGTATTATTAATACGTTTAAAGTTAACCAAAGAGAAATCTCACAGGGACAACGAGTTTTGATAAGTCTTGAGGTTTTCTTTTTTCTCCCATAAAAGATTTGATCAAAACTAATATCATATTTGTTTCAGCATTTGGGAGAAGTTGATAGCCTCAAACAACTTTTGATTCATCAAACATCTCTTAATTTAACTAGCAGTTATTTAGTAAATGACATCAAATAGTTGCTGATAGATATTCAAGCTTCAAACAATTTATGATTCAATAAGTTATTAAAAATAAATTTTTATAATCAGTTATCAGCCATCAGCTCAACCAAACAAACTCTAAGTTGAGGCGGTATAATTCGAGCCCGATTGGACCTAAGGTAGTTCAGTCTGAACTCAAGCTTGAGCTTGACTTAGTCCGAGTCAAGCCCGCTTGAATTTTTTTTAATTAAAAATGCAAAACAATATTGTTTTGTTCGTAAGAATTGGACTCAAATCATGTTAGATTTGGGTAGCCCGAGGCTTGATCAGCCTAGGCCTGACCCATTAATTTTGAGTCAGACCAGGTTGAGGCCCAATTATTGTCCATAATCTTAACAATTAAAAAATAAATAAATTCCAAAGGGGGAAGATATAAACTTCCTTTATACTATAATTTTAAACAAAAGTATAGTTATTATAAACTATAAATTTCAATAAAATAATTGTTAGTTTAGTAATAAAATAATTTTAAAACATTCTTTATCTTATATATATTCATATGTGTATTATAAAGTCAGTGACATAAATATATAATGCACATTAAATTATGATGAGATTATAATTATAAAATTCATATTCATTCGTGTATCATTCATAAATTGTTCCTAATTATTGTTAGCGCGTGTTATATTTCTTCTTATGAAAGAAGTAGTAAATCTCATAAACTAAAGTATAAAGACATTTAAATAAACATGTTGATTCTTGTTAGAAAACAAGTTCACTGAACTAACCTTGTGTGATAAATTCATTTGGATCATTACTTGTATGTTTATAACAACTTTCATTATGATGATTGTATAACTTGAAACCATCAAAGATATCTTATATAAGAATTACTATATTTTGATACTATTTATGACTTGTTATAGTTTAGGATAACTCACTCATGGTCATTGGATATAGTATTAAGTTATCATTTATACGAATGTAGTTTGAGTGATAAATATAAGATTATCCACTTAAAAATAATTAGGGAGAATATTTTATTGTTCTCGATTAAAATCGATTCGAAAAATCATTAGTCAAAGTGAAATGATACTTTATAAAATAGTTTACAAATGTCATTAATTGAATAAATAGTTAATGGTTGAGAATTAACATAAATGAGCTTAAATAATTTAGACATCAATTCCATGCTCGGTATCTAATCGGAATGTTATATGATTAAATTATTGAATTATAAAAAAATAAATGAATAAAATATTTGTCAAAATCACTTTGACATTTTTAAATATTCGGGTGGTCATGATGTGTTGCTAAACATCAATCTTGATATATATGAATATAAATTATTTAATTATATAATTAAAGATAAATTAAATGAGTTTAATTTATCTAATCTTAAATATAATTTAGGGTTATGATTTATATCTATTGCCAACATATTTGGTAACATAACGAGTCACAAGTAAATAATGGGTTAAAGAGAGAAAAATATTTTAATTAATTTGTACTTGATTGTAAAATTTGAAAAATTTATGATTAAATTTAAAATATTGAATAAATAATGATCAATATGAGATAATTGAATCTTATTTGGATATAGTTGATATTCAATTATACGAGATATTGATCTTATTTGGTCATATTTGTTATTTAACTATAATTATTTGTAATTCTAAAATTAAATTATTATAATGTCTAAAACCTATTATTAATATAATTAAGCTCTAAGTGAGCTATAATATTCTCTGCAACGATGCATAGTTCTCTCAATATATTTACGTGAATACTGTTAGAGATAAGACACTTATGCAACTACGGTGATTGACATTGATCACTTTTAAAAATAGTCAAAGGTATACAACAAGAAAACATCAAGATTCATAATAAGGTACGAATTATAATCCAGTTTTATTATAATTGATGTGTTAATCAATTTATAGAATTTTAAGTGATATTAACTTTGAAAAATCAAATACGAAAAGATTTCATAATTATTTAACTGTACACGAAATCAAATCCCTCAAACATTAATAACTCAACTTAACTCTTAAATTCGATTTAAAATAATTAATAATTATAATAAAATTTAATTTATATCAAATCTAATTAGTTTGTTTAAATTTTAAAAGTGCGTTGAATAATAATGTAAGCATTATTCGATTAGTTTATTAATTAATAAGACAAATTTTGTAAATTAATAAGTTATTATAAATTAAAATAAATAAAGTAATTTATATTTAACAATTTAATTTTTTCAATTAAACTCTAAAATTTTCTATGGATAAAAATGTATTTTTAAATTTTTTAATTATATTCAATATTTAGATAATTAAATTTTTTAAATCTTAAACATCTTGCCTTATTAGTTCAACATTCGGTTCGATTTTTTAAATATTGCTCAAAAGACTCAATTTAATTTTTTAACATCATTTATTTTGTTTATATTTGAGCTCCTAAATTGTATTATTATCAATACGATGACAAATACAATGATCATGACAGATATTATAATTTACGCATTTATTCGGTTTACTAATTATACCTAAAGTAATTTTGTCCTTAATTTAATTATTTATCATTTCCTTAATTAGCTTTCAGATTTTTTAAGACGATAATATCACAATTGCGTGATTAGTATGTTTAGCGAATCTCCAATCATTATTATATATACAAATCAAGGCTGGAGATATTTTCTGAGTAGACACTTTAATTCTCGAGTTAAAATCTGATTTTCCAAAAGAGATATTAGTGAATAAAAGGTTAAATGACACGTGTAAGATAAAGTTATTACACGTGTTGGTGGTGATGATGGTGATGGTGATGGTGAGTCCCACGTGATTCATACACTGTCCATCATCACGCGAACGCCAGCTACCGTATCACGCGTTTTGTCAGGGTCTATCTACTAAGTATCCAATCACACAGGCTTATCATTTCACACGCATACCACGTGCTCTTCAAACTCGACATGTTGTGTACACGTGTCTCCGTCTCTTCGAAATAAGCATGCAGGTAGTAGAAGTTAGTCAGGAGGAGGGAGCACTAGGGCCCAGTTTGAAACGGACAAGTATTTGTAAAAGAAGTGAAAACCCACGTGAACTCATTTGATATAAATAGAGTAATTAATTGACTTATTTTAACAAAATGTTATATAAATCAATTATATGTAATAAATTTTATATAACTATTATACATAAAAAAAGTATAATAATTATGTTAAAATAATTTAACAAAAGAATTTATGAATATTATGTTATAATTTCTTTGAATATTGTAAATTATATCTTAAATATAATTTAAAATTATTATTTATAAGTGTTTATTAAATAATTAATAACTTGATTGAATAAAACTTTCAATTATCAGCACTCGGTACCTTTAGCAGCAAAAATAATAAGAATAGAGTTGTATATATGTTTTAGAATTTTACGCTAATTTTGATACTGGTATTGCATTATATTCGTATTAATTAATTTAAATATTACTTTAAAAATCATTAAATATATAAAATAATGTTAATTTGTGCAATTAAATTTTCATTTTTATAATTGGTAATAAATATATTAAAACTTAATTACCTTTTTAACGACTAAAATTAATCATACTGTTACGTGAAAAGTGGGACCTATGATCAAAAAATCTATAAAAATGAGTCTTACTATCATCTACTAATGGAAGTCAGTTTTGGTTAATTAAACAACTTAATTACATGACAATAAGTTCACTTTTTATTTAAAAATACAAAAAAATAATGTGATATTTACATTTTTTATTTATTTAAGATTTACGGATAATGTTTTAAAAATAATGGAATTTAATTTAAAGGTTTTGAAATTTTAAAGTTTAAGTTGTATTTTGATGTAAATATTGAAGTTGAAATTTTACTTTTTTGGCCTTTATATATATACTTGATCCTATATATATTTAATTTGCTATTATAATTACACCGGTTTTAATCTGTGACAGCTATAATATCGATTTGACCTAAATATGTATATAATTTTTAGATAAATTTTAAAAATAATAAAATATTTTCTTAGTATTTATATAATTAAAATTTAATTATTCTTAATTATTTATAATTGTATCAATCTACTAATAAGATAAGAAAGTGACCTATTTTAACTCTCTTAAACTCTTGTTTTTTATGAGAGGTTGGGAGAAATAACGCGTTTGGCGCGCGCGTAGCTCTGTTTGAATAAGGCAAGTTGGGTGTCTACTCGTAATCATCCATTCCATTCTATCTAAGTATATCTCCTCAGGTCTTATCACTAACTCAAGTTGCAGTCTTGCAGATCAGGATGTTGATTGATTGTAGACTCTTTTCCTTTTTATCTCTTTAAACCCAATCACGCAGTTTCTGTTCATTTTTTAAATATAAAATTTTCAGTTTTTTTTTATTTTTGTGATATTATTAGAGAATTTATTTTTGCTGTTGTTGTTAGAAAAAAAGACGGAATCAGATCTTACATTTTTTAATTTGTGGAAAACTAAGATTAAACTTTTTCATATTTTAATTTATAAAAATTAAGATCACCATAATTTTACAAAATAATTAACACATAAATTATAATAAAATATGAATTATAATTCGTACCTTATTCTGAAACTTATCCCACCGCTGTTACACAAGTGTCCGATCATTAAAAGTATCCACAAATAAAATTGAGAGAACTTTATAACTATTAACTTAAACCTATTTATAATAAGTTTGGAACATTTTAGTAATTTAATTACAATTAAATATCAATTATGTCCAAATAAGAATCAACATCTTATTTTGATCCCTTATTAAATATCTCCTATTTAGCTATAAAGTTTCTCAAACTTTACAATGAAGTCAAACTTGATTAAATATCTTTACTATCTTCAACTTGTTCTTTATGTGAGATACGTTAAGTTCTCAAATATGTTGACGATGATTATAAATTATGATTATAATTCATGATTATAATTAGATAAATTAAAATTCTTTTTAATCCTCTAAATAAACAATTTATATTCATAGATCAAAATTGACGTATAAAAACACATAATGACCACTCAAATATTTAGGAATGTCAATGTATTTTTGACTAATCTTTCTATGCATGATTTTTCATTATAGTTTAATTATTTCATCATACAATGTTCTGATTTGACAGAGCATGTAATTAATGTCTATTCTTTTTTAGTCCAATCATATTAGTTCTTCACCATTAGGTATCGATTTAATTAACATCATTTGTAAATTATTTACAAAACGTCATTCTACTTTAACCAAGGATTTTTCTAATCAATATTAATTGAGAACAACGAAACATTCTCCTTAATTACTTTATGGTGATGAATTATAATTTGACCACACAATTACCTCCATATACTTTATGCTACATTCAATGACTATTAACTGAGCGACCCATGATGAAATATGTTAAAAGTAATATCAAAATATAACAATTCATATACAAGATAACTTTGAAACCTAAAGTTAAATAATTACTTATACAATTATTACAATAAGAAATTTCATAAATATAAAAGTAATATTTTAAATATATTTCTCATATTTGATATATTCATTAAACTTGTTATCTAATAAGCACATACATTTGTTTAAATATCTTTAGCTTATGAAATCAACTATTTTCTTTTTAAGGAAAAAATAAAGTGTATACTAATGTATCTTCATAATTTAGCTTATGAAATCGACTATTTTCTTTTTAAGGAAAAAATAAAGTGTAAACTAACTTTTGTACGTTATATTAATGTCAAATTTTAATTAACATTGACTAAAAATAATTTCGACATAATATATATATATATATGTTATATTTAAATAATTGTCACTAAATTGATTAATTGTAGAGCATAAAATAACAGTTGAATCATGGATGATTTAGGAGATCTTAAAGTTTGACATTGTGAGAGCAAGTGTCGCCGGTACTCTCGTCTTTCCTACTCGGGACCCGCAAGCAATAATGTTGCCGACTTGCCGTTTTGAACTTTTTATTTAGAAATGTAGATCGATTTCTTAAAATTAAAATTGTATAAAATATTAACTTTTAATTTTTGTTATTATTTATAAAATATTTTATAAGTTTCAAGCAGTTGTATTAATATTTCTTCAAACCTCTTTTGGTATTGTGTTATTATCCTGTCATACGTCAATAATTATACTATTCGAGACTCATTTTAAAATTTATACATCAAATTATATCATAAATATATTTTAATTAGTAGTTATATAATTGAAATTAAAATAATTTATAAAAGTTAACTATAAAACCATTATCGTCTTCTTCTTTTTTTAAACGGCTATGTGCGATCGAACCACATCCGGAGACTTTTGCATGAATACAAAGGAGCGATTGGCCACCGTCTTAGTCCATCTTACTCGATTACAATATATTCCTTTAAATTTAATAAATTGTTCTTTTCCGATCATCAAATTACTTGCACCAATACAAAAGCTATAAGGGATAGACTTCTCACCTAACATTACAAAAATAATTATAAATTATATACAATTTAAATATAATTATTTTTAAAGATTTTAACATTACAAAAATAATTCTATTAACTATTAACTTGTCAAGCACGTCAACTAATTAAATAGTATCAACGGCTACATATAAACTCACTTTAAAACTTATACATTAAAATAATATTAAATATAATTTAAGTTATTATTAGTAATAATCAGTTGGGAAAAACGATTAGGAATTATTATTTATATTTAAATTTATTACGTCACATGGATCAAATTTTTATTATATTTGTGAAAGTTTGTACAAAATTGAATAAGTTATAAAAAAATTCATCTATTTTTCTTGTATATAATTGAAACCGTAAATTAATATACGGATCAATTATTTAAATACTAGTTTTGATATATTATGTGAAATTTAGAACTCTTAAAGCTTTGACATATAAAGTAATATATGATCATTTAACTTTACATAAAACTCATTTTAATATATACTGAGATTATTATTCGGCATTAAAACATAGTAAATATTTAGAATATAGCTATTTTTTGTCAATATTTTAAAAAAATCTAACTGGCTTGATCGGTTTAATTGTAAAATTTTTGAACTTTTCAAATTTTTGGTTTGATTTTTAAATGTTCGATTCGATGTACTTTAATAAACATCATTGTATTAATTAATCGATAAATTTTGTAAATGAATAAATTAAAAAAAATAAATTAATTTTTATTTAACAATTATTTTTAATTAAATATCAAAATTTTCGATTAATAAAGATAATATTTTTCAATAATATTTTAAAATTTTTAATTTTATTTAATACCGGTTGAATTTTTTAAACCTTAATTTTTTATTTTATCAGTTTAATTTTTAGTAAAAATTTTAAAATATTAATTTTTCGTTGTATATCTGTTTTCTAAAACTAATTATTTATTTCACTTTTTAAACATTTATTTTGTTTTGCCCAGCGCGGTGGTTCATCCATCCACGACATCACGGGTTCCTCTGTACACTGAGTGCGGCCAATGTGCGCATATGATCGAACCACATATTGAGACTTTTGCATCAGTATAAAGGACCCATTGACCACCGTCCAGTCCATCTGCACAAACAATATAGTCTTCTAAAATTAATAAATTGTTTTTTTTCTTCCAATCATTAAATTAACTGCATGAATACAAAACACCCCTCTTAATTTCAATAATTAAGATCTCAACTGCAAATAAATACTAATTATATATTTTAAAATAAATTATTTAATAAATTAATATAAAAAAATTATGTTTATACGCTACATTTTAATCTTTTGTCAATAAGATTAAAACAAAAATGTACTTATATTTAAAATTAATACAAGTGGATGAAAAACTCAAAATATTTTTAATAAAAAGGTAATTTAAATTCTACTCTGTGAAGGTTAGGTTAAAGATATTACTTATACACAATTTTCACTTTATATATTTTTATAAAAAAATTATTTTTGTGACTCAAAGCTTTAAACTAAACTTGAAATTGACATAAGTGAATAAGTAGAAAATGCGTAGAACGTGCACAAGACCAACCAATCCCATCCCATAAAGTCTTGAAATTGAACGTGACTAAAGTATCTATTTCTAACCTACTTAGATTTTGAGTTTCCAGCCAAAATTGGTCACATGCTTATCCTATTAAACTTTAGACTTAAGAGATATTCCATTTCAAAGTATCTAAATTCATTGCTCCGTCCAATCCTAGTTGTTTTAAAATGCCCGACAAACATTTTAAGTGGTAGGACAATCATTATAAGTTTGTGCTGATTAAGCAAATTGGTTGTTAGCTTCTTCTTCTTCTTCTTTCTTTCTTTCTTTTTTTCCACATCTAATAAACAATTTAATGCACGTGAAGTGAAAGGTTGTTATAAATGTATTGAAAAGGGTAATATGAAATTAATGTTACCCTCGTGAAATTTCATCAATCTATTTTTAGGAGAATCCACTTTTATTGTAGACATCCCCAATTACCAACAATTAACATCTTTAATATGTAATTTACACACAAAAAATAACGTATTTAAAAATTTTCAATTTAATAAATAAAACTTTAAATAAGGAATTAAAATTTCAATTTAATAAATAAATTACAACAACAACACTCAGTAAAATTTTCGTTTTTAAGCAAAGTCTGAGGAGGTCTTAATAACATACGGCCTTACCCATAATTAGTAGAGAAGTTATTTTCAAATGACTTACATAAAAAAAAGATATTTTTTTATATTTTAAAAAACTTTATGATCTTCAAAATTTTTGAAAAAAAAATTCTTATAGTTTAAAGTTTTTTTTAAGGAAAAATTTATTTTCTTAAATTTCGATTAAAAAATAAAGACATAAAACACTTAATATGAATATTAAAAATTTCTATTCAAATATTATCTACACAACGATTCATCTCAACTCTTAAAATTGAACTGAACTAATTAGATTCAATTTTGAATTAATAATTTATTATAATTATCTTAAATTATTAATTAAAGTCAAATTTAATTGATTAAAATTTGGTTTAAAAGCTGAGATGAGTTATCATATAGTAACATTTGTTTAGTTTTTATTTAATGTTCATATCGCATATATTTCGTTGTTAATTATAAACAAATTTTAAGTGAAAAAAGTTATAAAAAAATATAGATTTTTTTTAAGATAAAAAAATCTATATTTCGTTAAACTATTAAAAAGGTGCATGGTACTATACAAACAGGTAATCTGTTCGATTAGCCAAATGTTTTAAGAAAGCATTAACGTCCCTTAAAGTTAAGGAACTAAAAAATCAGAATCCCTATTCACCAATTGGACTCATGAATATTACGTCAAAGAAAAAAAAAAAAAGGGTTATCCCACACACACACACACCTCTACTCAAATACATTTAGAACAATCCTTAAACTCAGAATTAAGTACTGTAAGGATTTCATAGCCTTAATAGGGGATGAAAACATGACAAATTTCTGGCATGACAATTGGTTATCGACAAGCCCACTTATCAATCACCAATCTGCAGCCCAGTTAAAGGAAGTCATACCTCTACTGAAGTCACATCTTCAGCAGATTGCTTAACGAGTTATGTGGAACTACTTGGGTACCTGAGGAGAAAGACAGATACATATGAAAACATGATCGAGAGTGTGTATTCACCATACGTGCATGCAAGAAATGAAAGTTTGCTTACCTCACTGATACTCCACGGACCAAGCCGATTTGGAAAAGTTACTTATGCTCTAGAGTGGCACTCATCCTAATGATGGAATTTAGAGGAATACTGGAAACTCATGATAAGCTGAAATATTTATAGAGGAGTCAACAGAACATCTATTTTTTCAATATGGGTATAACAGAGAGATATGGGAAGACCTAAATTTGAGATGTCTAATTGGCAATAGCATCATAGGGTTACATAAGAGTCGGATTAAATAGTTGAAGTATAGAAACCGAGTAGTTGAGAAGATTTTTTGGATAGCACTATCTTTCATTGTCGCAACTATTTGGGATAAACGCAATTACATAATCTTCCAAGACAAAAAAAACACCAAGAGAATGATTTCAAAAAGATCGTATGTCATGCATTAGAATGCAAATTAACATATAGAGCTGGGGCACAACACATCCACAATATCTACGAGCTGCATGAAATATTTGAGTTCGTACTAATTTTTTGATGTATCATTATGTAGAGTAACACTATCATAGATACACAAATATGTAAACGTGCTGGGAAGTACTTTTTTGTTCTTGTTGTACGTAATATAATTTTGTGATGGCCTGTGTGGTGTAATATATTCACCTTTGTTTTATAAAAATAAATCAGAATCCCGCGTTCATTAGGACACTGTAGAAACTTAGAAACAACGTTGGTAGTACTAACGAGTTTGGTAAGTCAGTGTTTTCAAGGCTTGACATGACATAAAACGTGTTAGGTGTGGCCGATCCTTTTGTGTTTGTCATCTTTTGGCATTTAAAGATTCATAAGTTTCGTTAGTCTAAGACGCGTTAAGACACATTTAGGAACTCCTTGATAGCTGTAGCTGATAACTGATTGTGAAAAATTATTTTTAATAATTTATTGAATCAGGAACT
>JANIMX020000291.1:740037-752992 GCA_024582655.2 Erythroxylum kunthianum | reverse complement strand
AGAGTCGTAATTTATTAAAGAAATATATACATATCTTTTATTAATTTTGTTGAGTTATATGATTTAAAATAATAACGTGTCAATTTCGTTAAAAATGAATAAAACAAATATTTATTTTTGTTTAATAAAATATAAAATATATAAGTTAAAAAATAATTTAGACCACAGAGAGAAAACAAAGGGCTCATTTGGCTATGGTAATTTCAATAGAGATGCACAAAATTCTCTAATATATGTACAGATTGGACAAAAATGAACAAAAAGATCAGAACGTAGAAAAAAGAAAATGAATAATTACACTTAACTAGCAAAGCTCTTTCTGGGTCAAAAAGATCAGTCATGAATATACTTGTTCTCCTTGACACTGGTCACTGCCTGGACTCAGAATCACCAATCCGTCGATTCAATCACTAATTCTCTCAAAGAAGTTGGACCAGTTTACTGAGTTCAATAAAACATGGTGCCATAGTATCGGGTTGGTGGGTAAAGAAAGAACCAGAGAGAAAAGGGCTTCTGGGGTTGGCTGTTCAGCAGATAGATTTCATTTCAAAGGTGTTGGTCATGGCTGAAATCTGAAGGTCCGCAACATTGGCAGGATCAAACAAGGTTCAAGATCTCTCAATTGGCTATGATTTGCACAAGCATGAAGTTTGCATCCAATATATTGGCATTTACAGGCAGCAGAACCAGGATTCGAGAAATAGCACCAACCTTCTGCAGAATATCTATATAATCTGCAACAGAACAGCAACTCCGCGAAACTGGTTCTCATTAGGTTCCATGGTGAGAATCTTTGAACTGAGTCAACTTTACAGAACCATCACCACCGCATGTAAGAAAACCACGAGAAACCACTTGAATGTCTGTAACAGCTGCCTGTACATCAAGGATATAGTTATGGCCGTAGCAGAGATATGAAACCAATAGTAATTTCTGTTTAAGCAAAATAAGGAAGAAGTTTAATTAAATTGCTTAAGCAGGGATTACCCTAACAAAACCACCAAAGCCCCGGGAACTTGGTTGCAGGAAGGTGCGTCTATCATGCAATTTTGGCCAATGATAAATCAACTTTGCTGCTTTGGCATCCCAAAGTTTAACATCCCCATCTTTGCTTCCAGTTAAGAACAAACTGGTGTGTGGAATGGTGGATATTTTGGTGACACTTCCTTCACTCGGAATAAATGCTATGTTAAGACTTGAAAAATGAAGCTAATACACAAGTCATCATTCATAAAGAAAACGTGTTGATACCTGAGTGGGCCTTTGGTATGTACCAGAGCATTCCATTCGTATTCTGGTCTGCGGATTTGTTACCACTCCCTTTCTTTGTGACGGGTTCACCAGAAGATGAGTTACTTCCTCCATCACCGTTATCAAAATTCCTGTATCTTTTAGTTTTTCCAGTTGCTATGTATCGGAAATCATGAAGCCCAACATCACCACCTTTACCACCAGTTATGATGAGAGGAGAAATGGAACCACTTCCAATGTCATTGTCAAACACAGAAATGGACCGGGCACCACCTAGTAGCATAGAAGAAAGAAAAAAATAACTCAGCCACAGGAACCGGCGATCAAAGTGGCTTCAACTAGTCCTGCTTTTAGTAATTGGCTTTCATTCTACACTAAAATTTAATGTTTTCTCGTCAGAAATTCAAGGTGTAAAGTCAACACCAAAAGAAACGAAGGATTATCCGCACACAGCAACAAGAAAAGTAAATATGTGAAGCAGGGGCAGGTCCTTGGCATCAAATGTGGGGATCATAGATCCTTCTGGTCTTTTATAAGTCGCCCAAGTTGTCCCAGCCTAGTGTAGACAAGGACTACCCAGCCTTTTCTGCCTTTAGTAATCTATTCTATAGCATCCTGCCTAAAGAAAGGGGAACGGGAAACAGAAGAAAACCTTCGTGACAAAAAATGTTTGCTTGTGATGTTGTAGGCGGAGCCAATGTATCCCAGATTACTGCATTAATACCATTCGAGTTATATCCAGCTGCAGCAATAACTGATCCACTAGCAGCAACATAAGTGACATCCCTGCAAAAGTATCAACTTAAGTAGACAAATACCTATTTTGTGTGGGAAATCTTCTGAAGCCATAATATCTCAGCAAGTAACCACAGACAAATGGACAATTCATAAAGTGCAATAGTAGAAGAAACTACGTGTACTAGTCAGGAAGTTTTACCATTAAAGCAAGATGCAGCTACTTCAAACCCACTTGGTTAAAGAAAATGAAAAAGAAAATGGAAGTTGCAGTTGACTTGCAAAGTAAAAGGAAACATACGTTGCATAGCCATTAAAGCAGAGAGACGATTCTGTTGGATAGATGTTGCTCCTTCCTCCAACTTCCAGCTGCCATGTACAAACAGTTCCATCTGATGCGGCAGATGCAAATCTATGTCCACAGCGGTCGAACTGCAAAGCTGATATTGATGCTAAAGCATATGGTGGAGGAACATTTGCAGCAGGAAGTACCCCATAAGTTGCAGTAGCTTTCTCCTTACCAAACTGCAACATCATGCTTCATGTCAGTAATATGTCCAAAGCGATGACAATAATGGAGAACTGTACTTCTAATCAAGATTTAAAAAGCAAATACTTGTATGTTGATTATTATCTCGAGATGATTTATTGGCTTTATTGTGGATACTAGCAGTAAGAAGTCCATAATCATAACCGTGTTAAAAATTTATTGGCTGTTAATCAAGATTAAGAGACAATGCCACCACAAAGCAAGGATCAAGGCACTGGTATGCTGGCATATGGGAAAATTTTAGAAAGTCAAGAAGCTAGTCATCAGTCAGGCATCTGAAAGCATAGTCTATTCATCCTTGTCTCCAGACTTATGCTACCACAGTTGAATCACGGAATCAATGCAAGAACACTTTTCAGATAAAATAAATATCTTTATATCCTTGAAGGCAATCAGAAAGAAACTTCAAACCTTCTTCTAAGGACATAAACTTTTGTTAATTGAAACACCTTGACACAAACAAATGCAATACCCACACAGTTGTCATACCTCCCACAGATATATATGTGTATTGCTGGAACCAACCAAGAAGAAAGGTTTCATAGGGTGACTGGAGAGTGCCCTTGTACTAATATTAGCAACAGTAGCTGGTGGATCAACAGTTTCCTCAAAATCTTCCTGAACTTCCCAACCTAGGCCTGAGGCACCAATACCGGTATAGCCCGGTATGCCAAATGCTCCACCTGTCAAGTCTTTTCTTGGTCTAGTTAAATAACCAACACCAATAGTTGCCCCACCCAAACCAAGGTGTGATCCTTTCTTTATACCAAGGCCAACACCAGGAGAAACACACGTTGGAACTGGGGTTGATTCAGTGCCTGCCCAACCATTTGGTGGCCAGTCACTAGTAGACCAAACATAGTCTGATTGATCTCCTGATGATGCTGCATCTCCCCAAGAGAAAAAAATCAAACCCTGAGGCAGATATAATTGATGTTAGAAACTCTTGATGAAATATTGAGGGTGCATCAGTAAATAAAGTCAAAAAAGAAGAATATCAGGGCCATTAGTGTTTAACTTTTCATTTCCAAGTAAAATATTTCCCTAAACCACTGTATTTAATGCTTTAGGACAGATGGAGGAGTCATCCAGATCCTTACTTTTCGGTTACTAGCAAGCGCAATCTGACATTCTTTGATTGAGTTGATGCAAAGTGCCTGCAAGAAAATTAAGAGTTAACAACTATAACACAATACCTTGAAACTGGAAAAGTTGTTTTTAACTAAAAAAATAAAGTCTACATCAAAATTCTCTCCATCAATTTAGAGATCCCAGTCCATTTTCCTTGTTAGGGCTAGATCAATGACTTTGTGATTACATTATGGACGAAAAGAAAGAAAATTAAAAATGCAATAAAATGATTACCTCCAGAAGCTCCCCATCTCGTTTATATATTTCTTTAGAACTATGGAAACAAGAAACCTCATTTGTAATGATCGCATCCTTCTGCCAGGAACTCAGGAAAGCAGGGCCATTCCGGAAGAGACTCCTAGCAGATGAGCCAGCTTCTTCATTGTAAGGACTACTGCAAATCCTATGTTCATCATCAGCTTTTAGATCCCCTGTCATGCCCTTAAACATGTCACTCCAGCCTTTAGATGATTTAATGTCCACAAAGCGAGGCCAATTTATCTTTTCTTGTTCAAGAACCTCAGATATCAAGTTAGGGTCTGCACAAATATTCCACAATCTATCAAAATTTGAAACTTCATCTTTATGGCTCGTTCTGCCTGCTTCTTCCTGATCGAGTAGTGACAGATTTGATTCTTTTAACCATATAAAAGTAGATATGTGCAACCCTTTCTCTACTTTCTCCTGCAGGAGTGATCCAAGTAGCCTAACATGATGACATGAAATATGAGCAAGTGTGTTATTCAGCATTCTAACCATTACCATGAATGGATATTCAATTTGTTCCGTTGTCTTGTTGCTACTGCATCCAAAGTCCATTGGACTAGACAAGTAGGAAGAAAATCTACTGTCTTCAAGTTTTATGGACAGCAAATGCAGCTTATGCTTCATGAACCTGAACAGGTGCTGCCACAAACAAGCCCCTATAATAACCTGTTTCTCATCATCTGGAAGTGAATGCAACCCTATTCCACTTGGCTTCTCTGATATAACCTTAGAATCCATAAAATTATCTATTGACAAGTCGCAAGCCAACAACTCTGCAGCATGGTGGATGATGCTCTTGAGATTAACAATATCTATTTCATATTGTGTATGTCCAGTACTACAAGAAATTATGAGAGGTTGCACCATTAACAACAAAACTTTTAGATCATACTGAAGCCAAGCAGATGCAAAGCATACATAGTATTCAAATAAATCTAGAACAGCAAGGGTTCTGCAAAAGATATCTTCAGAGAAGATGCCAGGAAAAGTACTCATTGCAGCTCTCAAATTCCACAACATGGACATGATTCCTTGAAGATAACACCGAGAAGCATAAGACCAAGTGGATCTTGGTTCCATAGAAGTACCATCTTCAATGGAATAATTTTTTGGGTGAAAGTTAATTAGGCAACAAGAAATAAGATACTGTGAAAGTAAAAGGGAAGTATCTTGGATAGCCTTCAACAATGGGTTAGACAAGACTGGATACAATGCAGGTTTGCCAACAGTATAACTCGTTCCTTGTGCCTGATTTCGGGACGTATAGTCAAGTAAAATGTCATACCCAATAAACCATGATCCTTTATTCCACAACCAGACAAAAATCTGCAAAAATATGATTAAGAGAATCATTTACTGCAGATAAAATGAAAGAAAGTGCAACATGCACAAGACTGTATATAAATGAGAAGGTACTACAGTTGCAACAAAGAAAAAGAAAAGAAAATAAGAAGCATGTGGGTCATATTCTAGTAGCTACAGACCATTTTAATTATGCAGGACGAAAACATGGTGAACTTTTGCTCAAACTTTGAAAGTCCCATAAAAAACTTTTGTTGAAACTCTTCTTTTAATGTCCTGCCATGGGAGCATGAGGAATGTTGAACATATCCCATGTTGTCTGGCCAATCAGGATGTTCCATTGCCACTTTTGAAAAATACTGAAGAGCCAAGTCTAATTTAGCATAGGACTCCAGGTGCATGGCCACGTCTCCTGACAGCCAGTTAGAGATATTGCTTGTAGAAGGCTTCAGAACTTGAGGAAGATGCTTGTGATGATCACCCCTTGATCCAGTCCCCTGATCCATAGCTCCAATAATGCTTAAAGGGGACGAAAGACACTCCAAGGCTTCTAGCTGGTATAAGAGATATCAGAGTAATTATTTGCATAGACAATAAGAAAATACTTGCATGCAAGCACATAGGATCTAATTCTAAATTAGAAGTGTTACGAAAGGCTTGTCACAGATAAAAACCGAATTACATAAGAGTACGTCGCTATCCAGATATTCAATGGTTTAAGTACCAGTTGGTAATATTAAGAGTAACAAGACTTTTAATATAATTATTAGAAAATCCAGAAATTGTTGTAACTAATTCCCATTTTTATTGCTACACCTAATGTGATTGAAATGGCGAAATAGGTAAACTTAAAGTAGGAGACAATGGAATCTAAAGAATTAGCACCTGTAGGGACACATGAAATGTAAAGCAAACTTACAGGAAGTCCACATCTGTTGAAAGCAGTAGCTGACATAAAAGTTGCCCATCTACCAAGAATTGCAGCACTTTGCTCTCCTGCCGCATTCTTCAAGCTGTTCTTGCTTACCAGTGAAAGGCAATAAAGACCAACAAGGGGGTCAACAAAAGCAACATGGTTGGATGATTGAACAGACTTGTCAATCCCTGAACTTGCTGAGAAACCAAGCATGCTCAGAAATGACTGATAATAGTTGCCCAGTTCCCACTGCAACTCCAGAGTACTTATTGTAAGTAATATAATCTAAAGAAAATTTTGGAAAGATAACGTAGGCAATAAACAGTGCTAAAGATTTGGAATTCAGGGACCTGTAGCATGCTTGTAAGCCAGTAATCACCCCTTTCAGTTGCGGATGGAAGTATAAACTTCGTAATTAAGTGCTGTTCTGATGGTCCACCGCGACCCTCAACTAGCCTGCAAATTACTAAAGCAAGCTGTTGATCACCTAGGTTCTTTACACAAACCGTAACTGCCGAATAAGTATCACCCCCAAGCAGAAAGAAAGCAATAGCCAGCTCCAATTGATGTCTTCCCATTAAGACATAAGCATTTTTAAGAGCAGCTGCTTTATTTTTCTCCTCCTGCAACAATTACTGAAGCTACTAAACAATAGATAATTTCTCTTATTTTCATTTTTGGAAAAGGTTTAGAGTATTGAGATAAAAGTAACCATGGGAGCACGAACTTCCCTAGTAAGTTTGAAAAAGCAAGTGAATGAAATACATCTGTTCATCATTTCAAGAGCTGAGATGTATGCTTAACTTTAAGAAAAATAGCATCGTTCAGATTAATACATGACATAAGCTATCATCTATTAAAGACAAGGTAAAGAGGTTCAAAATTTCTCTCTAGAAACAGCATTAATACATACCTGAAAGTTGCGCGAAAGAAATGCAACCAATGGTTTATCTTTTTCGTCTTTGCTAATTTTGAAAAGACCAGCCAATACTTGAAGTCTATTCAGTGCAACGTACAAAAGGGCACAATCTTTAGGATCTTTTTTCCGAAGATATTGCGTCCTTGCCAATTTCTCCATCTGCATTTAAAGTGACAAGTATCAGGATCAAAACCAAACACAAAAGCCAAAAAATAAGAAGCAGACATTTCATAATGAACCTAGCCATGGCTAAACCCAGAAGATAGGGAATATGGCTACATGTTCTAATATTAGATCTTTCAAACAAGATAGTTGGAAACCTGAAAATAGAAATGATTTTCCCTTCTGAATCAGAAAGCAGTATATCATGTGCCTAAATCAATGTGGCCGATTGCCCTTTTTGTTCACTAAAAGAATATCTTCTCAAGAATTTACCCTTGTACGCAGCTGTGAAACATTGGTAAACCAGAATCCAACACCAAGAGCACGCATATCATTCCATGATGGATCAGTCGGAAGAAAAGAATTCAACAAAGTTTCCTGACAATCAGAATGGAAAGCCAAGCTCATGGGCATACTGTCAACATTCAGCTCTTCTATGGATGCCGATTTACCAAAGCTTCGGGAAAAACATAACTGCTCAAACCTTAATATAACCCAAAACCTTCATATAAACAAAGGAAACAAAACTGCATTAGGAATCACATTGATGAAGCGAGTTGTAAGAAATCAGTCAGTAGGTTCAAGCTAGAACTTCCGTGATAAGTACAACATTTTAAAGCCACAAATTTATCCCATATGTACATGTACATGATGAGTCTCAACTGTACTGCATTCATGTCTTTCATCAGCATTTAAAAAATTGAATGTTGTGCATAACAAAACTTCAGTAAGTGCCAATTCTTATTTTTACTAAAGGAAATTTAAACCCAAGAAATAAACTGATATTACCACCAAATGAAAGGAAAGATATGAAATCATGATGTAGGCAACCTCAAAGAAGGAACTGTACACAACTAATCAATCAGTCAAACTCAGAAGTACCTTCGCCCACATTCGTCAAGATTTTCATAGGCTGATGCAGAGTGCTGCACTTCACCAAGCAGATCTATAATTGCAAGAACTTGCAACTTGTCTAAATTGGTCAAAGCTGCCAAATTATAGAACTTCTCAACAGGCTCAACAAAGCCAACAAGCTCTGACGTTATTGACGAGTAATTGGACAAACTAGTCGAAGAATTGGAACTTGAACTGTACAAAGCAAATTGTGAGGATAAAGCAGGTGATCTTTCATCAGCATTCCATTTAAATTCTTTATTAGTTGAATCTTTCAAAAGATGTCCTTCAAAGTAATTTGACAAAAGAATTGATGGGATAATCCGACTGTGCTTCCCAGAGCCATATCTTCTCTCAGAAATGTTAGTATCGCTAAGACAATCAACAAGATGCCTGATCGACATATATGCACGTTTCCAGTTGCCTAAACATATTGAAGTTAATGCAGTGAGAAAAATAAGATAAAGATCTGAAAAGATCAATCAAGATACAAATCTTAAGTTACCAATGGAGAAGATCAGCAAAACTTATTTGACTGAATCCATTTTATAAAATCCTATAATCATCATAAATTAAGCACCTGAATATATATTGATGAGGAGTGCCTTAGGGTGATAAACAGGTATTGTTTCCTTGAGCTTGTTTGCTATTTCTAAGAAGCTCCAACATTGATACATGGCTCTTGAGCAATGGTTGTCTTCAGGCATAGAGACATGTAAGCTGCTTGTGGGCCAATTTTTTGCAACTTTACTCTCTAATGGAGAAGCAGAGCTGCTTCCTGTAGGAAACTTATCAATCAATGATTCTTTTGAATCACCAACAACAATACCATGGTCTGTAAGTATGGAGGAAGGTATTTCCTTGTCTTCTGCAACTTCACATACTGCCCTCACAAGCTTATTATGGATTTTGGTCTGCTGTTTATCATCACCAAGAGCCAACCACTGACCAAGTACGCTAAAGTATCTATCATGAACAACAACAGCTGTAGCCTGTGGCCCCCAAATGAAGTCACAAAAAGCAGGAACAGTTTGCTTGATTGCAATACAAGACCAAAAGTGCAGATTCAGTGGTTTTCTGTGGTTCAAAATCTGAGCATTAGAACATTTCTGGGCATAGATCCGCAACTCATTTTGCAAGCAAACTCCAAGAACTAGCTGACCGTTACCTAAGGCTAGCCATCTTAAACTGAGGACATCACCATTAATGGGCAAACTATCTTCTAACACAAAGCTTCCAGCTCCCATAATGTTTACCAAGTCATATATGTGCATAATGCTAGTCTCTTCTACATGGCTTTCCTTGCAGATAGTTGCTATCTTGTGGCCACTATCAGTCAAGCATATAGCAGAAATAGGGCCATGATGTGCAACAAATTCACCCACCAGCTCCCATGGAATGTAAGGAGTTCTATGATTTGAGGAGTTGCTTTTCCACAATTTCAGACTACCATCACAGTTGCCTGTGGCCATGATATATGCAGGAACACAGGAACATATATCTTTACGAAAGCCTAAGCTTTCTTCTTTAGGAATCAAATTCCCAGGACATACCACAGAAAAACTTGTAATCTGATCATGAGAGTGAGGTTCAGGTAATTGTGATGAGCAAGGATTAACACCAATACAGTATATCCTATATGATTTTTTTTTTTCAAATCTCCACAAAAATGAACTAGAATGACTTGTATCATCAAAATTACATACGCAGCATCTTTCTGACAAGTCAAAAGAATGTACAGTGACTTCCCATGAAAGAGCGTGAAATCCCTTAATCCATACCCCTAAAAGCAAAAACTTATTGAACTTAAAGGTCTTTTTACAAGTAGAAGGCAGAGGAATTGCGAAGATATTAGTAGGACCACCTTCATAAGGGCCATGACCGGTTACAGGTATAGTGCACAAGAACTGACATATTACATCCTTTTCCTGAATTTGAGAAATATCAACTATAAAGCAATCAATTCCTCCTTGATGTCCCAGAAGAAGTATGTGCTCTTCACCAAGTGTAGACGGTGCCCATTCCAAACTAGTATATAGGGAGCAGAAATCGCGAGTTACTAGTTTTCCACAAACTTGCCACGAGGAAGCCATGGTTGGAAGGTGAAGATTGCAGCTTGAAATGGGGGAGAACAACCAAAATAGAAGCAAACCATTAGAATCTAAAGAAGCAGCAAATCCAATTTCATTAATTTGAGGATGCATTACAATTTGAAGAATTTTTCCAGTATGACCTATGCTTGAAACATCACCAATTGAACATGACAAGTAATGCTCTAAGTTGGAGATCGCTGCATTTCTGTGTGTCTTTATATGTATCATAGACCAGATGAAGGAATTACAAGGCAATAGATGTACCATAGAGCATATATTTGGTGGCCCAGACAAGTGATTCCTTAATATAGTAGCCTTATTGAGAAGTAGCCAGTCCTGACAATTAGACAAGTTAGCTTTCTTAAAGTTGCCAGCTTCAAGCTCTTTCAATTCTTGTCTCCTCCATAGAATTACACAGGGGAATCTCATAGGAGAGATATCATCAAGACAGTGAACGACCCAAAAACTAATCAAAGTTCCAGGACCAAGCCCAATCAACCACTCACACCTCCCAACCTTATCAAGCTCATTTCCTTTCCTCAAGAAGAAGTCATAGCTGCCTTCTCCAGTATTACCTATGCCTCCGATTTCCGTTGCCCAATTAAAAAATACATCCTTGCCAAGGGTTCCATTCAGGGTTTGATTTATCTCAACAACAGCAGCAACACAAAATGACCGGTTCATGGCCTTGAAATCACTATTTTCCCTACCCAACTTTCTAACCTTCCCATTATCTACCTCAGTCCATAACCTAACACTTCCATCTAAACAACAAGTTAACAAAACATGCCTAGTCAAAAAGTTCACATCTTGTTGCGATTTCCTTTCTGTTGAAAGCCTCCACTGGATCATTGACACAGGCATAGGATGAACCAGCTCAGTTTTCACAAATTCTGATATTTCATCACTATAACACACTAACACAGATTTACTTGCATTACTAGATCCTATACAATGCAATTCACTACTATACGCTGCAGAAGCCGAAAGCCCTGCAATTGACCAAGTGGCAGAAACTAAATTTTGGGGCTCATCTCTTTTAAATTTCCAAGCAATTTCCCACGACCTGTTCTTCTTCCTCCACAAAACGACATCGATTCCACCAGCAATAATCCCATCACCAGAGCCTGACCATTTGATTGCTTCCACCTTCGAGGATTGAACAAGCAATGCATTCTGGCTCCAAGAAAAAGAACCTGAATATATATGAGTAAAACAAAATCCAACTTTAAGATATTTAAATAACATTTAACATTTGAAACACAGCCAAGCTTCCAACGTCCAAAATTACCTTCCACGTTTGCTTCACTATAACAGAACAAGTAGATACGGTTGTCCACCGCAGCCGCAAGTTCTCCTTCGGACGGCGTCACTGGAGACCAAGACACAGCGGAAACAGGCGAGGAAGGATTGCCGGAGAGCTGAAAGACTTGACGGAGGATTGGACCGCTTAGGATTTCGGCAGATGAGAGAGGAGAGGGGAGGTGAGAGATCACCAAGACAGAGGAGGCTCAATAAGCGACCCATGAGTAACTTCTAAAGTCTGGTAACCAGTCGACGGTGGTGGACGAACGGGTCGGGGCGGGAGGGATTACGTCAGAGCTGAGGAAATTGAGAGGGAGATGATCGACGGGGTCTACGGCAGATACCGGTTTAGTCTCCGGCATTCTTTATGGTTTTGAGACGGTGAATGGCCGGAGAAATCAAAATTAGAGTGTGTGTGCCGTCAGCTTTGTTTCAGTGAAGATCCACTCTCTTCATTTCTCTTTCTTAAGTTCCTTCTCTTTTTAGATCTTTTTTCAGTTTCTCTTTTCGCACTGAACTGATTTTAGTGGTTAATGGTAAAAAGGTAAATAAGTAATAACGGTTGGGTCGTAAATATAATTTTGATTTTTAATTTGTTTATTTTGGTAGTAGGTAGTTGTAATAATTAATTAAAATAAGTTTAACAAAATAATGTTATTTTTTATAACTAAAAATTTAATTAATCATAATTATATTTTTAATTAATTTTTTTAAATAATATTAGTTTAACTTTTAATTTTGATCAAATTTAAATTTAAGAATAGTTATTAAAATATTAACTTATCAAATTTGATTAATAATTGAGATAAATATTCATTTATTGAATCATATGAAAAGTTGCACCAGTGCAATGTTTAAAATTTAATATTATTTAAAAAATTATTAAGTTAAAATAATTCTTATTATTTGGATGCTACTAAAATATTAAATATATAGTAATTTGTTAAAAATTTGATTAATATATTAATTAATCGGTCAAGTTTTATTAATTAATAAATTCTTTTTAACAATTTTTAATTACATTTTAATTCTTTGATAAATAATTTTTTTCAATTTTTTACCGATTTTATTAAACCTTTTAAATTTTAAATCTTATTAATTTAAATTCAGTCCTATTTTTAAAATATTAATTTTTAGGATCTTTTTAAAGTTTTACCAAAATTAGTAAATTACAACTTTCTTTATCACTACTTGAATATGCAATTTCTTGAATTTCGAAGCTCTATAAACAATACATGCAACCAAATCAAAAGGTATAACTGCAGAATTCCAGTTATTTCTGTGCAGGAATTAGTATCTTACTAATCCAGAATAGCTAAATTATGCAATGAGCGGAGAAATAGTTGATCCTTGCAAAGAACAATGGCAAAGCACAAATTTTGATTAGAGGCTAAAGGATCGTAACTACATTAATTACATTTTCAATAACC
>JANIMX020000291.1:708379-737464 GCA_024582655.2 Erythroxylum kunthianum | reverse complement strand
AGAGACTTGTCATGATCAAGGCGTTAGGGTACTTTAACCTGATGACCAGCTTCAAAACGAAAAATGGAAGAAACAGAGACACAAAATCCATTGGAACTCGCAATCGAGAACTCTACAAGAGCTTAAACTGATCTGTCTTAGGTTTTACGATCTCCACTGACGGTGGGTCACGTCACAGTGGATTGTACCCAACCAGTCCCTATCTCCCCAATGAAATTACCGTTTTGCCACTATACATAGCTAAACGGGGCGTTTAGCGTTAAACCCTGCTTCTACCTCTTTCTGCCATCCTTCGGCTCAGCTCTCCGTCGTCTCTAAGCCACTGTGAATTCCACAGGTAAAAGATTGTGTTTCGTAGCGTATTGTTTCAGATTTTTTAACGTTAAGGTGATGATTGATTTGGAAGGTTTTTGTTCTTGTTTATGAACTCTTTTAAGTGGTTGAGATGCTTTGGATGTTGATTGATTTGGGTATGAGCTAATTTCGCATATGCCTTCTCTAATCGTTGGAGTCTTTGCGGTGGTTTCTCTTTGAGAAAAGCTTCTTGCTTATGCTGTAACTGATCTGCAGCTGCGGATTTCTGAATTGGGCTTTAACCTATTCTTGCCGATAGTGATGGGAACTGAAGAACCCAGAGATCCATTGAAAGGGGTTGACTGGAAAGCAATAGGTAGTGAACTACAGAACGACCCTAGTGCTGGGTCTAAGCCAGTTGTAAAGAAGCGGCTTCCCCGGAAAATCAGGCAAATTCCAGAGTGCTATTTCTTTCCTCGAATGTCTTTACCCAAAACCATTGCTTACTGTGGGGCTTGCGCTGCAGCTGGAGTTGGTGCTGGTATGCTGATAGAGATGTGGATGAACAAGAAAGTTAAAGGTATTACTGCTTCTGTTTATATGGCTTATTGTGCTGATCTTGTTACACAGTATGCTTCTTGAGATTGCAGTCTTAGCAACTACCCCTAATGTTTGAATTGACATGATTTGATATGTTCAAGAAAGTTCATGATATGATAATGGCTCTCTGCGAGGAGTCAGCGTGATAGCTAGTTCCAGCATAGGTTATGGCTAACAGGTGCATGTTCTTGTGTTTCAGAGGATGGAGGCATTGTGTGGGAATTCGAGAAATAAATGTCTTGATGCACAATGACGAGAGATTGTTGATGAGTTGCTTTGTTCTTCAGTTATTGCCGGACATTAACCTTCTGGATCTAGGATGATACTGAGGGAAATTAATATGAGAGAAATGTAATGCTCTTGAACTATGTATTTCTTTGTAAGCATTCTAGTTCCTGTTCAGAAGCATGTTCTTTATTTTGCTTTTAATAACAGGTTATCTCTGGTTCTTTGCGGCAAGTTTCCTGCTTGTACTTGATTTTTTTTCCATATGCTCCACGGTTGAGCTTATCTTTCAATGTAGTGCTGATACATTATTCCATCAACAAGTCCATTCTTTCCCCAGACAGAATAGGCTTTGATTTTTCCTAATGAGCTGAACATAAAGGAGTACTGTACTTCTGACAAATTTCCTGGTTGCTAGGCTTGAAAAAAAGGTTAGATTCAACCTCACCTGAAATTAAGGAGTAAACTTTAATTTGAATGGACTTTAGATCGGATTTATGTTTTAAGAAAACAAAATTTGGGTTTCAGACTCATGAATTGATCTTACCTGATCCGACCCAAAAGTTTTGCTCGAGCCTGAGATCCAAGTTGTGCCCAGCCCTTTGGCAAGCTTACTGGTTATGGATGATTACTTCTGTTGCTGCTGGAGGAAATCAGTACAAATCCCATTAATAGGATCCAAGTGTGATGGGATTATTGCAGAGGATTCTTGCACATAAGAAAAAAGATAGATATTGTGAATTCTGGATTCTGTATTGCATTGATTGGGAGGCTGATTCAAACCCTAAACCCTACACCAGATGAGCTTGCTTGTGTTACTGGTTACCACTAAATTAACATAACTAGAATAAAACATTCTTCTTTGACAACAATGATAGATAATGCCAAATTTCATTAGTAAATTCTCCTACTTAATCAAGATGATACAATTGGTTGAGTTTGGGACGAAGATGATCTTTCTTACTAATTGTCATGGTCCACAATGTAGCTTTATTTGCCTCAAAAGTTTAATATACTTACGTTAGGTAACATGTCTATTTACTAACTTCTTACAAAACTAGATAAAACCTCTTTTCAACTCCTCCCAACCTAATACTTCAGGATCTACTAGGCAGACCTCATGTCAATTACTTTTCTGTATTAGTTGACGTAATGTGTTTCAGGCTCATAGTTGAGGAAATGAAAATGTCAAATTTGTCTACTAGTGCCAATAAGACTGAAAATCATTTACATTATTGTGACTATAGATAGGCAACACCTATAAGGAGTTCTTGGACCAAGTTCAACCTAGGAAGGTGATTTTATGGATGTGACCAATTTAAGGTAAAATTTAAATATAGATTTACCTTTTCAAAATCTAATTTTAGATTAATGGATTATTAAATTTGTGTTATACATGTTATTTGCGAAAATATGATTACTTTAAATGGCATGATGAAAAATTTATAAGAAGAAGTATATATATAATTAATGAGCTTCGAGAGATCAACGACAAATTAAAAAATTGATGAGATGAATTATTGTTAAAGAGGCTATTGATTTATAGTTGGATCATCTTTATTATAATTGTTGAGTGTTAATTAGCAATGTACTTGTTATAAGAAATACAACTACCCTATTAATGTATGGATTAATATTAAACATTTTTGTGTATTAATGTATTAGTATTGTCTTATTTATCTTTATCACCAAAGTATGGATAAACACTCACAAGCATATAAGAAGTAAGATTGCAAATATCATTAACAAGTTGGACAAGTATGACGTAAAAGCAAACAACTATAATTTTCATATATAAACATCCGAATAATATACACTATAATTCATCATATGAATATGATCTACATATAAAAGTAGATATACATGAGCATATCCATATCCCAAATAATCTCCATATGCATTATATAACAAAAACTTAATTTCTTCTTCTTCTTCTCTTTATCAATTATGTTGGTTCTTATGTCAATTGGCTGGTTTGACTATCCTATAAAAAATTGAAAAATGTTCTTGAATTGTGATTATATTGCTTGCATATTTTGCATGACATTTGAAGTCCTCTCTAAGTAGCCTTATATGGGTTATGTTCCTTTCTTATCTCCTTTTTCCTTGCCTTTTTTGGTCTTCCAACCCTTCTCGTGTATTGTGGTGGAACGATTTCAAAACCATGAAATTCAATAGGGGTCAGCCACAAATCCTTATTAGGAATTGAAAACATCTGACATGCGTAAGCAGCTTCAAATTTTTCTTTACTATACATCAAGTCCGCGTAATCTTCTGGCTTGCCACCATCTTGTTTGATTGTAGCACAAGTATGTTGACAAAAAAATTCACTTAAACCCTACATTATGCATGTGTAAGTCTTGTTGCCCAAATCAACATGTTGGTTAAAATTCATATGCTCCACTTTAAACAATCTCCCACCACTAAAGTGTGACATCCAGTTACTAAAAAGTTGTTTAAACTTCTCCAAAGTTTTCTGGATCTTAAGACAAACATATCCATTAAGTTTCTCCATCCCCTCCTTTTTGTTGTTCAATCTCTTCATTATTGCTCTTCTAATAATCTCAAGCATTGTGATGATTGGTTTGTCCCTATCATTCTTGATGTAAGCATTGAAACTTTCACAATGATTGTTCAGTATCATGTCACATTTAAGCTCTACACTATGAATGTGCCTACACCACTTGCAGCTCAATATTTTATCTAGCCAGTCATAGATCGACTTGTCAATACCTTCTAATTACTTCATATATATGTTTAAGGAAAAGAAAAGAGCTTCAACATGAATTAAATAACCATATATATTGAAGTTCAAGTGCTATCCAAAATTAAACAATCATATACTTTTCAAATTCATTTAGGGTATATGCTCTAGCCGCACTCCACCTTATATTCTTTATAACCTTTATAGTTTTAAATTTGGCTTAAAGGTTAGCATAGATATGTCTTACATAATATCTATGTTCAACACCAACCATATCAACATTGAACACATGTTCTAAACCTTGTTTCAATTAATCAACAAGGTATGTTAACTATCAATAAATGTTTATAAGATAAAATAAAACCAAACAACACAAATTTACCTTTTTTCGATCAAAATTGAAAACCCGATTTGCGATCTTGATAGTGTCCGATGTCTTCTAATAAACATTCAAGTAACTATTTCCATGATATTTGATTCTCAGTTCTAACCATATCCCACGCAATTGAAAGTATGTTGTTATTTGCATATAATCTAATGGCTGAAAGCAATTTCCCTCCATGCTTTCCCTTCAAGTGACAACCATTGACACATATTACAGACCTACAATCAACGAATAAATCTTTTCTACAAGTATATATATATATATATATGGAATTAAAAGTATCTTGTGGATACTTGATTATAAAAGAACTACCCATATTGTACTTCAATACTGATAACCCATAGCTCCTTAAATCTCGAAATCACTTTCCCTTTTCACCTGCCAAAAGCTCTAATGAAATGTTTTTTTGCTTTATATGCCTTTTTGTTTGTAATTTCAACATTAAATTTCCTTTAAAGTGTAATCTTAAGCCCTATAACATCCCACGTAGGACAATGTCTAGAATATAAGAGATATTTCTTTACAGTTTATAGCACTTTACATTTTTTGTTATGCTCTACCACACTCATTGTTGGATTGAAATGTTTTAATTTAAAATGATGTCTCATGTTGTGTTGGAGAAGTATGTATCCTCCACCCACAACCCTTTTTACATATAACAATTACTTTATTCCCATTCTTGACATATACATAATCACCCTTCTCAACAACATATTGTACTAGAGCTTACCTAAACGCTTTCATTGAATAAAATAACATACCAACCTTTTAATCAATTGGCCTTGACATATCGTTATGTATATTAAAATTTGGAAACTTAAGCCTTCTTCTCCTTTCTTCATCTGAACTATCATCCACACTCCTAAGCTCATTAGAAATCAGAATCTTTATATGTTGAATTTGTATCTATATATAGGATGTTATTTGGTGGTACTTATTCTACACCACCATAAACAAACTCTTTCACAGCCTCTTCATCATCTTCCTCATCAAATATATCATTAGAATCGACAAAACTAGAATCATCAAAGTCACTAACTTCTCCTTCCTCACGCTCATATGTTGGATCATCAAATTCACTAACTTCTCCTTCCTTACCCTTATTTGTGTTAGGATGTTTTTCCTCCCTAGAAGTAGGTTGATCAACTTAAACGACCTCACAATCAACTTGCTCATCATCTTTTAACTATCCTTTCTTATCTTTCAACAAGGAATATACAACACTATCCAAAAAAACCTCCACAACCTCATAGTTTTTTTTTTCAATTACATTAATCATGGCGATTAAGCCATTCTCACTTCTTAATTCTCTAACGTCATCCTCAAGAGAGTCATGAGGAAATTTATAACTGAAAACTCCAACATCTCTATAGCCTAAGTCCCCTGTTGTGTATATGAATTGGAACATAGTCAAATGATCAGGCTTTACTCCAAAATTTTACATTTTCCCTCTTTCATATTGCATGGTTAGGGCAAATTTGAAGGTCCCATCATACCAAAATTGAAACTCAATCTTAGAGTCTGCCACATAAGAAAGGCAAACAAATAAATAAAAATAAGTTACGAAGTATTTAATTAATAAATGTTCTTTAATTCCAAGAAACATAATATATATATACCTTTCATAATTTTTTCAACTCGAGCTCTTTCAGGATTCATTTTCCTAAGGTTTGACTTCACACTCTGACTCGGGGCTATGGCAGTTCGTTATTCATACTCGTCATTTATATGGTTACAGATAGAAATTGGGTTTCTTGGAAATGGAGAAGCAAAACAACAGCCATTTTTCAATGTGTTATGAAATAACGAAAAAAGCCTACATGCACAAACATTTTTTATGAAGTTTGAAATAATGAAAGAGTCTACATACTCAAACATATGAAGCTTGAAATAATGGAAGAGCCTACAAACACAAACATACTAAGTATTTAATGAAAGTAAGCTTTATGTTTTACAAAATTTTGTATAAGTATTAACATTGAAAACATTTTACAATACATAAGAGTGAAAAACAATTGAATAGTGCAGGACATGATCAACCTACCAAGAAAGACCTAAAAAACAAGTTAGTTTATAGACAATTAGTGTCTTATTAACCATTAATCTAGTTTCATACTTAGGAACAATTTATATGAAACTATGCCTATAAGATCAATGTCGGAACTGGTGAAAGAGTATATAATTCAAAGCTTTTAATTGGTCAGTTTAGGTTAGTTATCACATAGCATCTGGATTTTAGTTTAAACAAATTAAAAGGTCAACTCTAGTTCATAACTAAGAATTTTGTCTCTACATAATAGCAATTATATGCAAACATCAATGTTAAGATTGAGATTGCATATGGGGAAAGGTGTGAACCAATGGTTCCTGCAATAAGAATTTATAAAAATTTCAGTTTAAGACTCCCCAATATCTTATAGGTCATTTTGACTCATTCAAACAGTTGGTAAAATTATGTTTTAATTAAATTTAAATTTAAATTTAAATCAATTTTTTTATCAATTTAGATTGATTTATCTAATTTGTATTAAATAATTATGTATCTCTTGTATTAGGTTTGAGAGTAAACCTGAAGTGAACACTTCATGCCAATGGACACCAACCATCTTGGATCGAAGATTGCCAAAAGTCAGACATTTCTTGAACCTTGAAGGTTCACTCACTCCATTACTACTTCTGCGGTCCCTTAGCGACCCATTACAGTTCGTCAGCCTCCAGATAACTTCATCTTCTCTTCTAATAACTCAACATATGGCATATCAACCCACTTCTTTCCTTTTCTGGTTACGTTTGTTCTTCTTGGCTTGTTACTACTATGTCCATGCCACTGCACAATGGCCTGGAGGCGGATCAACTCGGTTTTATGACTTCAAGGTTTTCATTTTCTACTCTTTGACAAACTCTTTGTATTTATTAATTTCTCTGATCAGTTGTTAATGGTGATCTATGACTGTAAGTTGCAGATACAAAGCAAGTGGGTTTACAAACTATGCAACTCCAGGCAAATCGTGGCGGTCAACGATATGTATCCGGGACCTGTCGTCTATGCTCAAGAAGGCGATAGAATAATCGTTCAAGTGACTAATGAGTCACCCCATAATGCCACTATTCACTGGTATGTACAGAGAAACTTGAAAGAAGACATTTCTGTGGCAATATATCTCATCGGAATCAAACTCAAAGACACCCGTAACTTTCTTAAACATTAAATTTAAAAAAAGATTGTTTAATTTTGATTGGGTGTTTCAGGCACGGCGTGAGGCAAATACTTTCATGCTGGTTCGATGGACCAGCTTACGTAACCCAGTGTCCGATTCAACCTGGTCAAAAGTTCACGTACGAGTTCACCATGGTGAACCAGAAGGGCACCTTCTTTTGGCATGCTCATGTTTCATGGCTTAGAGCCACTGTGTACGGTGCTCTTATTGTGTACCCAACGACAGGAGTCCCATACCCATTTCAGTTCCCTGACCAAGAGCACATCGTAATCCTAGGTAACCTAAACCCATGAGTTATGGTCTTGAATCATTTTAGGCTTTGTTGTGAGACTTAATGAACTATTTCAGGGGAGTACTGGAACCAAGATGTTGTACAGCTTGAACAACAAGTCATAGCCAGCGGAGGAGGTCCTCCCCCTGCTGATGCATTTACGATCAACGGTCACCCTGGCCCAAACTACATTTGCTCTGCCGACGGTGAGAGATTCTGAACTTTTTACTAATTATTGAAAATAATTTATTTTACATGAAATACAAACAATCTAATATGTCAAACTCAAAACCAAATAGTAAATTCAATTAAAATTCAAAGGATTCAAAATATTTTAATAAAATAATAACAACAAACTCAATTTTTTCACCTTGCCAAGATCGAGTGAGGGATGTCAATTATACGCAATCTTCCCCTGTATTTATAACGAAAAGATTGTTTCTATCGTTCGAAGATGTGACCTTCAAGTCACAAAAGAGTAAGAAAATCTATACAAATTCATACATTAACTCTTTTAAATAGTCTCAATTATTAAAATATTTTGGCATTATGATTAATAAATATATATATTTTTTTAAAAATAATTATTTTATTTTAATATAAGTAAAAGAAATTCAAGCAATTAAATTTGACAACAACAAAAAAGGACTATCATAAATAACAAAAGATAATTTTGTAAACAATCTTTCTTTATTTAAAGTGATAATTAGTATTTTAAAGTTTTTTCTTCGTGACTAAAATATTTGAGAAACAAAAACAGTCTTTTTGTAATAAATATAAAAAAATATTACGTATAATTTATGTCTGTCACCCTATTTTTTATTGTTTTGTATTGTTAGTAATTGAAATAATAATAATTTATTATGTTACGTTTTATTAAGTCATTTACTTTGTCAATTTCGTACGAATTTCAGATTTTTACATGATAGACGTAGTCCCAGGGAAAACCTACATGCTGAGGTTGATACACGCAGGCTTAAACATGGAGCACTTCTTTACAATTGCTAATCACAAATTGACAATCGTCGAAGCTGACGCCGCCTATACTAAACCACTTACCACTGACCATGTCATGCTCGGACCCGGACAGACCATGAACGTTCTTGTCACCGCCGATCAACCAGTCGGAAAATACTCCATGGCCATGGGACCTTACATGTCTGCTCGGGGTCTACCATTCCAGAATATCTCATCCATTGGCTATTTTCAGTATTTAGGTATTATGCCTAATAGCTTATCATCCCCAGCTCGATTGCCTAGCTTTAACGATAATTTAGCTGTTCAGACAATCCTGGGTGGCCTTAAAGGCCTGAACACTCCTTCTGACGTTCCAAGAGAAATCGACACCAACCTGTTCGTCACCATTGGAGTGAATGTGAACAAGTGTCAGTCTAGAACACCACAGCAGAACTGTCAGGGACTTAATAACGGGACATTCGCTGCTTCCATGAACAATTTCAGCTTCGTGAAGCCTACAGTTTCAGTGTTGGAAGCTTACTATAAGGGACTTGATGGTTATTTCACTGAAGATTTCCCTGAAGTTCCTCTTAGGTTCTATGACTTCGTCAATGGAGCACCTAACAATGCCCCTAGTGATACAAACTCAATGAAGGGGACTAGAACCAAGGTGGTTGAGTATGGTTCGAGGGTTCAAATAATTTTGCAGAACACTGGAACTGTCGGCACCGAAAACCACCCCATTCATCTTCATGGTTACAGCTTCTACGTTGTTGGTTTTGGTAACGGTAATTACAACCCTCAAACAGCACAGTTCAATCTAGTAGACCCTCCACAAGTTAACACCATCGCAGTTCCGGTCGGTGGATGGGCGGCTATTCGATTAGTTGCCGACAACCCAGGTAAGGATCCTGTGCCAAAAACAATCTCATGTCAATGAAATACTACATGGTTTTGTAAGCTTTATACTGACTTCAATTATATTCATTGGATATGCATAGGAGTCTGGTTCATGCATTGTCACTTTGACATACACCAATCATGGGGATTAGCAACGGCGTTGATAGTGAAGAACGGTGTAGGACAACTGGAGACACTGCCTCATCCTCCTGCAGACCTGCCTCACTGCTGATAATTAAACCTTAGTTTCGGATTATCAGTCAACTGGAAGAAATTAAATCAGATGTCTATCTCTTGTACTCTATGTCCAATTCAGAATGTTTGGGCTCATCAAGAACTGAAGATCGAACTACTTAATAAAAAGGGATGAAACAGATTAATTTAATACTGGTTCAGTCAACTGGAAAGTAACTAACTTTAAACATCCCCAGAATCCAAGTTCAGGCCGAAACTTATCATAGGATCATCAGATCATTGCTGGAGAGATTAATTGCCTCCTATGCATATAAATTTCTTGTCGGATATGTTCTGACCCATAGGAAAGGCGTATGTGATCTGGACAGTGTCTCAGAAAGGTTCGAAGAAATAGTCATGTCTGCAATAACATGTGGCTTTTTGCTAATCTGCAAACTTGCAGAAGGGGAGAAAAGAGAAGATAGTACATAGTGTCTATTTTATTTTTCTCTTTGGACCTAAGCCATGTGATAGACAGGGATGAGTAATAAAAAATCAATGACAAAGAATGAAGTTATAGAGAAAAGTAAAGAAACCTTGAAAGGTTATGCAATTTGGTACATAACTAAGACCGCTAACATAAGGTTGGTAGTAATATAGTACAATATTAGGTCTAATCAGTGAAGTAGCACCCAAACTCTTTTTCTAAGAAACACTCAGAAAACGAATATAAGTTTGATATATTCAGCAACAAAGTATTGAACAAATTTTGGAACTTGTGCATCTATCCATATTAGAAATGAGGAAAGAAAAATAACCATCCAGTCCTTCCCTTCATCGCAGTAGTACATTTTATGATCATTCACTGGGGACATCAATCAGAATACGTCTCTGACCATTAATCATAATCGATGGTCTACAAAGATTAATACTTCTGATAAACATCACCATGTTTTTAGCTTGACTGATCTGTTACAACTCCCCACCCTCCCTTTCCCCAATGTCTAGTGGTCAAGTCCTTATATGACCAAAAAAGAATGTATGTTAACTCCTGTAGGTTGAGCTCAAGGATTGATCCTCTCTTCATACCACTGCTTTTCTCCGTCAGCAGTTTGTTTCAAGGCAAACTTTATCCTCTTGTCAGCCTTCAAGTTCAAGTAATCAACCTGGAAATTGAATGTTTCAACGAAGTAGAACAAAAAGAGAAGAAATATGATAAATAAATGTTGTCTGAGTTTAACCAACCTGATCTGGATCTAAAAGCAATAGACAAAATGTTGCTACTGGACCTGATGAAGGATCGAGAGTGAGTTCATGTGGCGATTTGTCACTTAGACAAGGAAGACCTGGATTAGGCCCCAAGTACTGCAGTCTTGATCTTACAGAACTAGCAAACCAAGATTTCTCTCTTTGCTACATAATTGATGACAAAAGTTCAGAAGAAGATAGCCCAAGTTCCAGATGAGTTCAGACGGGTAAAAACTGATATAATGTTTGAGGTTGTTAGTTAATAATGGCAACCAACGCAGGAAATCCCTCTACATTATCCTAAACGATCAAAGCCAAGGTGGGATTGGGACCCCGATGTCTGGAATATACAGAAGGTATGATCTTTAATGGACTACCACGATAGGATCAGAGAGCTATTAATTTGTTGTTCTCCCATTTTTCTCTTAGTAATCAGGATAGATAGATATCTAGAAACCGAATATATGTAATAGCAATTCCTTTAATCAGCATCATAAGCTTTAACAAAAGTTATTTAGAAAAATCATACTTCTACTCTTCTACATTATAGTTATATCAGAACTACTCGCTCATAAATTTGGAAGAATCACTGATCAAGGTAGTCACATATACCTGAAGCCTGGCAGGATCAGAGTTCGAAGAATCAATAACATCAACTTTTCCAGTGATCCGGAATTGCTCCCAAGAATCAGTGAAATACCAACATATCTTCAACAAAGTGAAATTACGTTTCAACTCAGACGCATAATGACAGAAACAACCAAATTCTGAAATACGCTCCAGTATGTAAACGAAATCCACCACAGCAACTATCAGATGAAAAGTAGTAAATAAAATTGCAGGCATGTGCATTTCACCTCAGCAAATGGAGAATGATTTAGCTCATCAATCTGAACATTCAAGTAAAAAAAAAAAAGTACATAAGTTTGCAGGAAGATCAGAGTAAGTGGCAGCAATTAAAGAACAAAAATGGAAGAAAAGAGAACCTTGCGAGTTCTAGAATCTGTGTTGATATGAATCTTATCACTGTGCTCTTCAAATCCCCTGCAAAAATCGCCAAAATTTTATTCTAAAAACCCCATCAATAAATTTCACACAAAAACAGAGACATGGAGGAGACGTGAGAGTAAAAGAGAACCTGAAAACAACAGTGCGATTTGAAGGCCTCCCATTAGACCCAACTGTTGCCTGAAACCCACAAAATCACAAACCCACAAAATTAACCAAAACCTTGCCATATCGTGTCCCTTCTATGAATAAACTAAATCCTACAAATGGGCACTGTAAACGTACCATTTGGAAGTAGGACGAGTGTTTAACGTGGGCGTTTGACTCTAATGCGCTCAGAATCAGCTGCTTCCATGGACATTGACCTGCCATTGCTGTGCTCGCTACCTCCTAACAGAGCTTTTTGGGGTCAGGATATAAAATAAAAATCTGAGAAAGAATTGAAGTTAATACGTGAAATAAGTTCTCATTTTACAGAAGAAATAGGAAAAGGGTCAATTTTGACGTTAATTTTTACATAAATTTAATCCTAAAGTTTTAGAGAGAATAAATAAGATTCTAATATTTAGAAATTGTTTAAATATAATCCCATAATAATAAAAAATTGACGATTATGTCACGTCAGTTTTCTATTAAATCAGTGATAACCTTATATTTTTTAATATTTATTTATTACTTTAATAGTTTGACCCAATGTTTTGAAAATTATTTCGAATTTTGTGTTAGATTTGGTTCTAGTACGGTACTGTATTAGTATCGATTAATACCGGACATTATTTCGGATAATTTTTTAAATTTATAAAATAGTTCCTGAATTTTTTTTAAATTACAAAATAGTCCATTAATATATTATACTTTATAATTTTACATCAACTCTTACTCAAAAATTATAATAATAATAATTTAAAATAACAACAATTTATTTATTTTTATTAAATCAATCTTAAATTAAAGATAATAAATTATATTTAATTGAAACCAAAAGAATTTTATTAAAGGTTAGTAATATATCTTTATTGTTAATTGTTTTTAAAATAAATGAAGTGTATTCTCATTCTTTAGACAAAAAAATTAAATGGTCATAAATTAAATTTATAAATAAATTATTACTTAATTTTAAATCATTAAATAATTTAAAATATAATAAAAATATATTCAAATCTCATTTTAATTTTGACACATATAATTAAAAAAAGAAATACTTTTAACATAACAAAATTTTACTAAATTTGTTGGCATATTTTAATTTAGTTGGACCAATTTACGTTTCCAAAATAATAATAAAAAGAAGAATAAATATTTAGATGTAAAAAAGAGAGGTCTAATTTTATCTTTTAGCTTAAACAAGTGAGATATTGTACTACGTAACAACAAAACCATAAGCCTGTCGACAATATAATTGTGAAAACTAACTTTTTTCTTTTCATCTCTGTTTGTTTACTTTCCTTCTCTCATCTCACGTTCATCTCTATTATTGATCGGTTCCTCAGTTGTCTATGGAGCGTGGAGTGGTGCGATGGCACTGGCTGCGATGGGACAGTGGCGTAGTGACACGGTGGGGCGGTGGTGTGTTGTGGGTTGTGGTGCGATGGCTGTTGTCTGGTGTGGGCGTTGGCGTGATGGCTGTTATGTTGTTGTCTGGTGTGGGCGGTGACGCGATGGCGTGGTGTAGGCGATGGCTGTTGTGCGGTGTGGGCGGTGGCATGATGGTTGTTATGTTGTTGTCTGATGTGGGCGGTCGCATGGGTGGTGGCGCGGTGGCGTGGTGTACCAGTCAGTACCAACAACCGATACGAAAGATATTGATTTTGTACTGTTTTTTGGTCGGTACCGGCCGGTACGATACGAAACTCATTTCTCTGCTGTAGACTAAAAGGCTGTTTGGTTGAGTGTTTGAGAGCAGCTGATAGCCCCAAACAACTCATGATTCAACTAACAACTGTTTGGTAAAGGACTTCAAATAATTACTGATAGTTGTTCAAGCTCCAAACAGCTCCTGATTCAATAAGTTACTAAAAATGACTTTTCACAATTAACTATCAACTATCTGCTCAACCAAATAGGCCCTAACAATGCAACATAAGTATTAATTTATAAGAGAGTGGTTTTAAAATATTATTATATTTCATGTAAAATAAAGGTTTACTTAGTTACAACTTATAAAGCTAACGGTGGATTAAATTTTAATTATTTCAATAATATAATTTATAATTGTTGTTATTATTATAAAATAAATAATTCTTTAATTTAAAAAAATCATTCATTTTTAATTATATTATTAGAAGGTTTGTTTAATCTATCTTCATAGTCATTTAATTTTTTTTCTTCTAATACTTCATCTAATTCTGATTCTCAACTTTAAGAATTAAGATGGGATTAGCTCTTTAAATAGACTATTGAGTGTATTTAAATATTTTATCTCACCTTAATTTGATGCAGTCTTTGAGCAACTAATAAGGTTATGCCTTTGTGACTGGAACATCGTGAATTCGAGTAACGAAAATAGTCTCTTTGTAAAAATAAAAAAAATACAAAAGGAAGGTTGCGTATAATTGATATTCCTCACCCGACCCTAGCAAAACTGGAAAACTGAGATTGATGTGTTGTGTTTTTTAAAAAGGGATAATGAAATAAATAAAAAGGAATTTTTTTAAGAGTATTTCTTATTTTAATTTGATTCTTAAATTTTCTTGATTACTCCGATAAATACTTTTATTAAATTTTGTTAATGAATATCTTATATACCATTCAAATGCATAAAATTTAGATTCTATTAATGAATTAAGAGGTTTAATAATTAATTACACTTGGGTTTATCAGAAACAATATATGCGTATTACTGGATCTTTCAAATATGCGTTTCATAATTAAAAGACTAAAATAAAAAAAAGCATTAAATTGAAAGAGTGTATTTATGTTTGTCTTAATAAAAAAATATAAATATTAAATACAAGAAAAAAAAGCATTAAATTGAATACAACCCAAAATGCTGCATCTCAGCAAACAAATTCAGCCCAGTTTTGGACTAATAGACCCAAACTCATAAACATCTGCAAATGGCGATGGATCGGTGGTAGGGTCGGTTTCCATGTGATATAATATAATAACATCGGCTGCTCTACCTATCTCTTTATCTTCTTCTGTATGAGCAAGCACCACTCCACATTGTGAAAACTTCTTAGACAGAGTACGGGAAATCCAAACCCAACGTTTTGAATCGTATACCCAAAAAGAATCAAAGCCGCCATGGCTGCTACGTTTACAGGGGTGGGCGTTGGGATAGGTCTTTCGTGCTCTACTAGCAAGCTTCTTCAGATTAAAACCTCCCCATCTAGATCGTCTCGATATTATGTCAAAATGACCGTTTCAGTTGAAGAGGACAAGAAGAAGAGCTTCACCCTCCAAAAGTCTGAGGAAATTTTCAATGCTGCTAAGGTATGCCTAAATTATTCCTTTTTGTTTGTATGCTTGGTATTGAAGAATTAGAGCTGAATTCCAGTCTTTAGTCTTCATTTCTGGGATCTGAAATGGGATTGTGTTGTTTCCTGTTTTCGATTAAGGGTTGCTGATAAAGGTGTTGTATAATTCAGTGCAATTTTTGAACGCTCGAAGCCTTGAACTGGGCAAATTTTAATGTTCTGATAGAATCATTATCATCTGTAATGCTTCTGTCAAATGGGTATTGAGAACATGTAGGAAAATAGTTAGCTTTGGCATCTGTTTATATAGCAGTTGAGTTGTTTCACATTTTTTGAGCCAGGGCTGTTGGGTTGCATCTTTTTTTATTTATTTTATGAATAAGCTAGAGTTCAGCTCCCAGTGTGGAAATTGATTCCTTACATGTTGCTAGCGGCTTCACTGTCATAGATAACAAAGAGCTAGAGATTTGCTTTTCCTTTTGCAGGAATTGATGCCAGGAGGTGTGAATTCACCTGTACGTGCTTTTAAATCTGTTGGCGGACAACCTATTGTCATGGACTCTGTCAAGGGCTCTCACATGTGGGATGTAGATGGGAATGAGTACATTGATTATGTTGGATCTTGGGGTCCGGCGATTATTGGTCATGCAGATGATGAGGTTCTACTCTTCTTTACTGCCTTCTTTTTGTAGGCAGTTCATCATTTGAATAGATTGGGTTGGGATTCTGTGAACATACTTAGGGTATTAGTAGCATACATTTTGATGCTCTTTGCCAAATCAATTGGACTAACATTACTAGCAGGTGCTTGCAGCCTTGGCTGAAACAATGAAGAAAGGGACCAGCTTTGGTGCTCCTTGTCCTCTGGAGAATATTCTGGCAGAGATGGTGATTAAAGCAGTTCCGAGCATAGAGATGGTGCGATTTGTGAATTCAGGAACAGAAGCTTGCATGGGCGTGCTTCGCCTGGCCCGTGCCTTCACTGGAAAAGAGAAGATTATCAAGTTTGAGGGTTGTTACCATGGCCACGCGGATCCGTTCCTTGTCAAAGCAGGCAGTGGTGTTGCAACACTGGGGCTCCCTGACTCTCCCGGTGTGCCCCAAGGAGCAACCTATGAAACTCTAACTGCCCCATACAACGATATTGCAGCCATTGAAGAACTTTTTGAGACCAATAAAGGAGAAATTGCGGCACTAATTCTTGAGCCTGTTGTAGGAAACTCTGGTTTCATTCCTCCTAAACCAGACTCTCTTAATGCCCTTTCCAGGATCACAAAAGAGAATAATGCTCTTCTAATATTTGATGAAGTTATGACTGGATTCCGTCTGTCATATGGAGGAGCTCAGGAGTATTTTGGTATAACTCCAGACCTCACAACCCTTGGGAAGATTATTGGTGGTGGCCTGCCAGTTGGTGCATATGGTGGGAGGAGGGAAATCATGGAGATGGTTGCCCCTGCAGGCCCTGTGTACCAGGCAGGAACCTTGAGTGGGAATCCTTTGGCTATGACAGCAGGTATACACACGCTAAAGCGATTGCAGAAGCCAGGAAGTTACGAATACTTGGATAAGATTACAAATCGACTTGTTCAAGGCATTCTAGATGCTGGGAAGAAGGCTGGTCATGCTATGTGTGGTGGGTATATAGCGGGGATGTTTGGGTTTTTCTTCACAGAAGGTCCTGTTTACAACTTTTCTGATGCAAAGAAAAGTGACACTGCCAAGTTTGCCAGGTTCTTTCGAGGAATGCTGGAGGAAGGTGTATACTTTGCTCCATCACAGTTCGAAGCCGGGTTTACAAGTTTGGCTCATACTGCTGAAGATATTGAACAGACAATAGCCGCAGCCGACAAAGTTTTCCGGAGAATTTAGGGCCTTTGTGTTTACCATGTTGTTGTAGTTCCGTCTTCTCCAGTTTCACACTTGTTCTTTTGGTAGGTGAACTGACAAATGTTTGTAGCGAGTTTCCTTTATTGAGAGCCTTTACCTTGTACCTTTGAGAACTTATGTTCAACTGAATCTATTACATTTACCATCTACCTATCCTGATTCCTGAGCCCCTCCATGACCCATTTCCTCTCCTTTTTACTCTACTTTCTCTTGCCCTACCAAAAGTTCACAGACAGTGCTTCTAAACAGTATGAACACATTCTCCAGCATCAACAACAATATTGATCTTTTAGGATGTCTTGCTTCAAACGAAGAATCCCAAACTTGCATTAGAATCATTAGATGATGGTAGTTAGCATAACTGTACTTTTTGTATACCACCCTAACTTGCAAGAATACGAGTCTTTGAAATGCAAGTCTTCTGGAATTGTTCTGAAATGCATAGAAAAGCTTGAAGAGGCCAATTATTTCTATAAATGCTACAAATCTTTCGACGTCTTAAAATAACAAAGTGAGGAAAGGAAGACGAGAAAATGGAACAAGGAAGAAGCAACAGACACCATTTTTGGTAACTTAAAAGCACTTGGCTACACATGAATACTGTAACAACTAACATTGATGCCCAAAGAATACAATTTCTGTGTTTAAAGCATCGATGCTCGGTAGAAAATTTCACTGAATATCAACATATTTGCCTTCACAGTATGGAACAAGAGCATACAATTTTCTTGGGAGATCTGTCAATCTTCTTTTCTGTTGAAAAGCCAAAAGATTATATTACATAAAAAGATTTCAGCTACAAGCATGATGAAAAAAGGATGATACAACAATCAAACCATTGTTTGGAAACTATACATAGCATTCAAGTGTTGTAGCACAAAACAATAAAAATTATACAGATTCAGAGTAAGGATCTTAAGTTAACAACAGTGCATAAACGTAATATTCTGAAAGACAACCAATGTTTCAACATGATGAGAGAAGATAGGCCAACAAACAGTTAGAGCTTGAATATGAAGTTGAGTAGCAGTTAAGTAAGATCATTTAGATATTCCTAAAGGAAATCTTGTTATATTCACCAAAGACAAATTAACCCACTGTTGGCCCCACAATTAAGAAGTTTTTGAGGAAAAATAGAATTTATATTAGAATAATACAACTCATGGTGTTCTATCCCTAGATTTTCACTCATACTGATTCCATCCCAAATCTCACTACAAATATCAAAGTTAAAATGAGCAATTCCATTAATGGAATGTTACCTCACTAGTGGAAAGGCAGTCAATTCTCTACCAAACTGACGCATGATCTGCTAGTCTGGACGCTTTACTCTTAGTTAGTTATTAGAAGCTTCTCTTGTTGGATACACAAGTAGATGAGGCCACAAGAAAATCAAATGACCCCACACAGTTAAAATTAAAGTTAAAAAAAGGAACAGCCACCTAAATAGTCTTGAGCCAACAAATGAATTTCAAGTATAACATTTTCATCATTTAAAAGCGTTAGCATTTTGGAGATCAGAAACCCTCAGGAATATGTCTTTCAATCTTGAAATAAGTGGAATAAGAAAGTTTCGAGTGAAAACTTCAATAAATTTAGTTCCAAAGATTAACATCTCAACAAATCAGAAACAACTCCTGCAAGTCCAATTTTCAGCCTGACATATTAAAAATCATTGAAACGCATATTATAAACCTATAAAAATAATCAACAACCATTATGATGGAGTAACATATCATATTATGTGGATATAAGATTAAGAAGGGAAATACCTGTTTTAGTTTTTGCTGGAGAAGGCTGTACAACAACATGCATTATGATGATACCCCCGGCAACTTCGCCAAAGGGTGTTCGACACTGACCAACAGTCTTGTTGTTATCCAAAATTTTACCAGAACATATCAGTTTGATTTCATTCACTGCCTTAGGAGTAATGGTTTTACCTATATAAGAAAATCAAAAAGAAAATTGAGGAAAAAAAAGATCTAACAACAGAAGTAGACAGAAACTCCTCTAAATGCTAGGCTATTTCATCCTGATAGATTGCCAGTTTTAGATTCAGAACTCTACAATTTATCATTCTTGACAGCTGGCTGTGCAAGGTCTGGACGAGCAATCTTAGTTTGAATCCATTATCATATTACAACCTTTAACAGGCATCTCAAAATTTTCACAACAATGCAAGCATCCATAAACAATCCTTTCTTTTTCCAAATTGCATGTAAGATACAAGGGATCACAAAGAATCAGATATCTTTCTGCAGCTTCAAGTCTAAACCAATATGATCTTTCAGTAATTCTTCATGAAGGTAAGAAATGCATTCTCAGATGCATCATTTTAATAGTTAACATGCATTAAAAAGTATAGCTTATGGCATAAACCATTCAAACTCAAAATTTCATATATTCTCCAAGTTTCTGAAAGAAGCACTTAACTTTTGAAATGATATAAACATATAATACAGTGACCAAGATTGTCATTGACAAGCTACTTGATTCCTTTCTAAGACTTTCCAATTTTCGCCAAAGTTTGTAATTTGCATAGACCCACCATTCTATAACAAGAAATGAGTTTTGTTTATACGTATAAATACTCCATTATTCTCACTTCTTAGTGTTCCAACCAACGAAATCACACTCGCAGAAATTGAAAACTCAAACACAAGACATCAATTCTCAGAATAAGCGAAATTTCTTAACAAAATCAAACATTGGGACCCGGTTTTTCCGAAAGTAGGTATCCAGACAAGACAAAAAAGGGGCAACCTTTGGGCCAATCGGAGACAATTCGCTGCTTAAGCATGTCGACCATAGAGGCCGACGAGTATCGAAAAGGGCCGATGTCGGAGCCGTCGTAAAGCCTGAACTTGATGTCAACCAAATCCTCCTCCGGCATTTGAGTGTTGACCTTAACTTCTGTCCTTCTACCCGATCAGCTACTCCCAATTACACCTCTCTCCGATTTCGAATGAATCAACAACAACCAGTTCATCAAATTCTAGAAACCAACCAACCAACCCCTGTGTTGTTCTTAACAGATCTAAACTCAACTCAATCGAAATGATCAATAATTTCTAATTTCTTTTGTTTTATTATCAAGAAATTGAGTAGTGAGAAAATAAAAATAAAAATAATTAAACAATTAAATCAAATCCATACCTTAAAGAAAGAAGCAAGAAGAAGGCGATTTTCGGAGCCCACTTTAGTTTTCTTCTATAGAGCGCAACGCGGTGTTGGGACTCTCAGTACGACATCGTTTTCCTTTTCGTCTCTCACCACAAAAACAAAAAAAGAAAGCAGATAACTAAACGACGACGGTTGAGCTTTCGTCGCTTTCTGGTCACAAAGGGAAGTAAAACCCTAAACCCGAGAAAATGAAGAGACCAAGAGAAGAGGAAGGAGAAGAAGAAGAAGAGAAGATGGAGATTGTGTGGCAAACACCCGCCAATCCTCCTCAGAAACAAGATTACATCTTTCGAAATGGTTAGTTATTCTTTCATTTCAATTGAAGCTAGAAGATTACATCTCGAAGAAAAAAAAATGATTATTTTGGCGGGAAATCTGCAGGGAGGCGCCACGTGAGACCATACTACTTCGAGTTCATCTCACATGTGAAGAAGCGTTGGGCGGGGAAGAAAATTGTTGATTTGTTCGCGGAAGAGTTCAAAGGCCGACCTTATGATTACTACGTACGTATGCATGTTTGTGTTTACGTGTTCTATTTAGAATGTGCATTGATTTTAATAACTGAGGGTTGTTGATTTAGGTTAATGCAGTAAAATGTGGACGCATACAAGTTGATGGAGAGATGGTCCCAGTTTCCTACATTGTTAAATCTTCCCAAAAGATTAGCCATTTCTTGCACAGGTTTCCTAATCATTTCATTTGGTTGTAACGTAACTTAGAGGTGTCTTGGATTTATGAGTTTTTGATGGCTTGATTGATTTCGATAAGGTTGTTGTAGGCATGAACCTCCGGTTATGGATTTGGGTGTTTCCGTTCTTCAAGAAGAAGACGATGTTGTTACTGTTTTCAAGCCACCAACTGTTCCTGTAAGTGTGCTATGACTCGACATTTTCTGTTAATGATTGAACTCGTTATACCTACCTGCGAATTGTTAAAACCATTTCCTAAAGTAACACTAATGTGGTCATTGTGTGTTGAGGTTTGGTTTGTAATCTTAATGTTCTGAGAGTATTTTGTGTGATTGAACATCTATCCTCTCCCACTTTTTATTGATGTGGTATTGCTTGATGTGGTATTGCTCTGTAGGTTCATCCTTGTGGTCAATATCGGAAGAATACCGTTGTCGGAATCCTTCAGGCCGAACATGATTTAGCACCTCTCTTTCGTATCCAAACATTATACTTTGGAAGCATGCATTCTAGCTGGATGTGGTTTATGGAAAAGGCTATGAAAGTTTAAGTAGCTCTTGTGCTTGGTCATTGCATTTTTTCCCCTGTTTTTCTATATGATTTTGCTATTTCCAGTTATCTTTCCCATAACTCATCATGTTAGCGATACATCGGCTGGATCGTCTTGTCTCAGGACTTCTTATCTTGGCCAGAAATGCTTCAAAAGCAGATCTTTTCAGGCAACAGGTGAGTGTTGTTTTGTTCATCGTTGTTGTTCATTGGAATGGATAATCATGTTTAACAATGAGATCGATATTGCAATCCAAAACATTGACAGGAGGTTGTGACTCTGCTGTCATAATCCTGTTTGTAATTTGCAGATTGAAGCTGGGGTTGTGCAGAAACAGTATGTTGCAAAAGTTATTGGGGTTTTTCCAGAGGATGAGGTAAATCCTTGTCTAATAAAATGATTTCTACATGTTATTTAATTTGATGACTTCTTAGTTCTCTCCTATGGACTCTGAGAAATGTTGAGATGACTATGCATTCTGAATGTAAGAATTTGTATCATTTACAAGCGGTGAGTTTAATAACTTTATCCATAGTAAAGGTTCTTATAATTGGTTGGTGTTGAAATATACCAATTGGCAGCTGCTGTTTACCTAAATATTTAACTAATCCCATAATATGTGGATGTGGCCATGTTCATCCTTGAGGTACAATTGTTTGAAAATTATGCTGATGGTTTGCTGTTTAATTGTTCTTTTCTATTTAACATCTACTTTTTCATTTTCATGCCAGCAAGTTGTTGATGTTAACATAAACTATAATGCTCGAGAAGGGAGAAGCACGACAGAGGTGAGGCTTTGTTGATTTCTCTCTATCAGGAACCATAGCTGCTTCAAAGTGCATCCTACACTTTCATAATTTCTAATTCTCAAGTTAACATCTAAGTTATAGATCTTCCGATCATATGTTCGTTATGAAGTATTCATTTGTACTACAGTGGATATCAGGTGGCAAGGCTTCTTTCTGGAAGCATAATATTCATTTGTGTATTTTTTTCAATTAATTTGTCTTTTATTCATCAGTAGTCTTCTTTGCGTTAACATATGGTGTAATTTGTGTCAATCTTGCATGATTTTACGTGTGCTTGCAAATTTAGGATCTGTTTTTTTTTTTTTTTTTCCATAATCCTTACTGCTATTCTCTGATGTTGCTTTGTATTATAATCACGATTCTGCTGATGAGTTATATACCTATGGTGGTTGGCAATGCTGAGCAGTTTATTTACCTCTAGTCTTGCATGCGGCTGATTCATTGTAGTACACTGATTCTTAGAATCTTTAATTTGTTTGTAGTACACTGATTCTTAGAATCTTTAATTTGTTCAGGTCAGTGACTCTCATGCCAATTCTTCTGTGAAGGGGAAGCCTTCTTGTACAAAATTTACTAGGATAAGAGCCATTGGAACTCATAGCATTGTGTTATGTAAACCAATCACTGGCCGAACTCATCAAGTAAGGGAACTTTTGAACAAGAAATTGCTATTAGAAATACATATTTTAAGGGCTTCAGTAGAAACCCTTATGTCCTTTGGAAATGAGAAGCCTTGATCTCAAATTTCTTTTTGGTTTTTGTTGCTTTTTGCTAATATTGGCTCTTATCGTTTAAAATAAATTTTATCTTTGGGAAAGAACGATGGGTGTTCTTGATGAGTAGTGGTAGCAAATTGTAGAAGTCTTGAGGAATATACAAGGGCTAAAAGGTTCATGACCAATTGAGCCTGGTACAAGCAAATGGGAAACCACGTTAGCCGAAGCAGGAGCAGGAGCTATAGCAGCAGAGTAGCTGCTCATTCAGAATCCCAGGATAATATTTTCCTATATGTCTAAAGCCTCTTTGTTTTGGACCACAAATGAGTCCAGCTTCTTAGTATTCTTTGAATTTTCATCCTTTCTTGACATGAGCAATTCCTCATTTTGTATTTTTCGGTACATACAATTGCCCTTCTTGAAAATGCAAACATGTTAAATGGCTTAATTTAAGCCTACTGATTTTATGGATTCATCTTTATTGGTCAATCTTTCTTCTTCTCGCTAAACTTCTTGCCTTTTATGTTAACGATGCCCTTTATTCATTCTTGGTAAGAAGATTTACCCATTATTTCCCCTTGTCATATCTTAACTTAGGATCCATCTTCTTTGGGTATATGACATTAAATGCCAGACAGTTTAAATCATCTCCTTTTTCTTCTTTTCATGTAAACTCATAAATGAGATTGTGTTGACATCCATTTTATCGATGGATATGGTGAAATTATAACGCGTATTAATCAATCTGTTTCTTTCTCTCTCCCCCTCTTAGATTCGAGCTCATTTACAGTATTCGGGACATCCAATAGCCAACGACAATCTTTATCTCTCTGAACATGTTCCGAACCGCTCCACTAATGGGAGGACTGCTGATAGAGCTGCTTTCTATTCTAGCAATTCTCCTTCATCAGGAAATAATTCATGTAAACGTGAAGAAATTTGTGAAGAAGATTTCAGCATTGATCCAATGTGCACAAATTGTCCAAATTTTGCTCCAGAAGGGTGAGACTTCAACCTGTGATGGTACTTTTGGTAGGATGCATATTTGTCAAGTTTCACTTCTGCTTAATATAAATGTGGATTTGTGCTGCAACATGTGTGATGCTATTATGGTACAATGGCTGCAGCTTGCATTAAATTTCTGACAGATTGCGACACGATAGAGTGAATTATCTGCAGTTTCAAATAAACCATAAGCCAAGGTTTTTTTGAAATCTTGCTATAGTTGACATTTTAGTTGCTGTTGCCAAACATGGAATTTTATACTTCCCAGCTGACAAAGTAGGAAATATAAATTTATGGTATTGTTGCTTTTTTTTCTTATTTGAAGTTAACACTTATTTCAACACGTATACAGTCAATTTCCTTGCCTTATAGCTTCTTTCCATATTTACATTAACATTCCTAACTGCATCATGGTCACTTACTGTCGTTTATCTTCTGCTTATATTGCTTGTGGAAAGAGGTGGGGGCACAATTGTATTAATAAATTGGTGGTTGTTTTTACCATAATCTCATTAGTTGCTTACACCTGAATCATCGTATTGTTGGTTCCAGTTGACTTTTATCCGAATGCGTGTTGCATTTCCATGTGAAGTGTGTGGATATATTTTGTACTTGCTTCTGAGTTTTGTTTTCGTTTCTTGCAGATATGATGAGCTTGAAGAAGGTTTATGGCTTCATTGTGTGCAATATTCTGGGCCTGGATGGGTTTACAAATGCCCCTATCCAGATTGGGCAACTATATCGTAGCTCGTACCTTCTTTCCTCCTCTTCTTTCCTTTTTTTTTTCCTCCCTTGAGGTTTCCCCATTCATATTAACTGATTAAAATCAAAAGCTTGTGCTTCCAAAGTTTCCTAACACTTTCATGCTAATGTTATTGGCCCTTTTTCTTGTCAATGAAAAAAATGCAGTTTTTGATATTTCTTTAACCTGTAACAGAAGACCTGCTAAGTGAGTGTATGTGTATAATCTGTATGGATTTTATCAAGCAAGTCTTTGTAATCCAATATATTTGTCAATCGTTTCTCATGCCAATTGTCGAACTTTTGAGAGAATGTTTTGTTTGTTTTGAAAGAAGGATAGAGTTATGATAAATCCTTAGTGATTTATACTTCCTGGGAAAATATAAACGGTTTTTTTTTCATGCCAATTGTTAAACGTAGAAGAAATCTTGGTTTTGCAGGAAACTGAGAGCTGGTTAGATATGCACCTTAACTTTTGAAGGATTGATTGAAAAGATGTATATGGTTAGCCGATGCAGAACAATGGGGTGTCGAATATCTTTTAAATGCTGATGATACCAACATTTTTAAAAGTAAACTTATTATCTAGAGAGGATCGACATCTACTTTTTGTGTTGATTAACGGCTTGCTTTGATCATAAAGTATTCAAAAGCAGTCCAGGTCCTCATCTATCATGCCATGGAGCATAAGCATTGCATCAGCCACTAGCTCAATGGAGATGAAAGCTATGACAATTAATTTGGACTAGAGTCAAAAAGTTGCGCAACTAATCTGGATTTCTCAGTGGATAAACTTGTGATTCTTGCAAATGATTGATGTTTTAACAACTACAACTGCATAGACTTGAGGTATTAGCTTACTTAATAGGTGTTTTATGATTTAATGCAGAAGTTCCATATGCAAGTGAGCATATGAATTAACTTGATCAGTGTCATGACATCTAACCATGTTCAATTATGTATAAGATTGGTCTTTAATGGGTTGTTTTTCTTAAATTTGTACAAAAATTTATGCCAAGTACCCGTTTGATGCCTAATGTTATGATGACCTACGCTGCAACCTTGTATATAAAGATTAATATGCATAAAAGATTTGCTTCAACATTTTTTAGTCGTTTATCAATAAAGCTATGGTGATTGTAACTAGGGATGATAATGCTTATAAATATATGGACTAAAAAGTGAAAAACTTAATGCAAGCACAAAGTATACAATTATTTGTAATCTCCTGTTGTCATTCTCTGCATACGTTCGAAAAATTAATCTCAAAGAGTTTACCTTTTTAGGGACCAAATCTACTAAAGTGTTTACCTCATTATTTAGACACCTATGAGATTAATTATTGGCATCTTTTGTGTAACAATGAGACCAAAATTGACTATATACAAACTAAGGATAGAGTTTGCTTTCTTTCTTTTATGGTACACATGCCACCAAAGTCGGTGCCAAGGACAATGTAAGATGGGGTTATCCTCTCAAAAGTTGGACACTTTTCTCTTTTATATTGATAATGAAATGTAATCTCAAAATTTGTCAATTTGTTAATATCGAGAAATAAAATAGGAAGTAGTTTGGTGAGAAATTTTCATCAAGCAAAAAAAGAAATTTGCAAATTCAATTTTCTCCAAATAATTGGACTTGTACAGATACTGTAGCATCAAAATATTAAGAACTTGAGTTTAAGTTTCATGAATTTTAAAGATTAAACTTGTTAAATAACTTATTTGTTAAGTTATTTAAGTGTTACCAAAAAATTATTATTAAATACTTAAATAAAGAAATGGATGATTTCACGGAAACAACATTTTTGTAAAAAAAAAATACAAGGAAAAGACTGTGTATAATTGATGTCCCTCGCTCAACCATCGCAAAGCGGGAAAGTTGAGTTTGTTGTCGTTTGTCGTTTAAAGAAATGGATGATTCCCACATGTAAATATTTACTTTGATTGGGAAATATGAGGGGATATTTCGTATTAAATTCAAGTTTACTTCATATTCAATTGACAATTACAATAAGAATCTATACTCCACTATTCAGATTTAGCAGGACATTGTTTTTGCTTTATTGTTTTAAGAAGGTATCTTATGAACAGTTGTGACATACAGCTGATAGAATTTGATTGTATTGTGAGATTACATTCTGACATACGTTTAGTTGAGAATGGCAAAGCATCTCAAGTGAATAAGGTTCAACAAAGAAAATGTCTAAGCCACCTTTTACTATCATCTCCCACCAGTTAACTAACTGTTCCTGTATAGCTACTCTACTTTGTGAAACATTCAGATTGAGGAACATTGCTAGTTGGCGAAACCCTAGAAGACCATTAAAGTAGTGTAGAGCATCAAGCATGCACACATATCCTCCATTTTTAGCTAACTTCCAGATAAGTAAAGAGAACGTACATACATTTGTCATGTTGATCCAGGATTAATCAGCTTATTTTTGTCCTAAAACGACAAGGCCCGTACTATGCTGGTAAGCTTCACCTGTCGTCCACGATCTAAAGAAGGAGATATACCACTTGCTTCATCATTACAAGCAATGTGCCCTATAAGATGGGATTAAAGAATATATGAATTATATATAAATATAAAGTTCCATCCTTTTGTTATGCCAACGTCAGGGCATTTTTCCCCTTTGGATAGAAGATTTGCATGACCCTTTTTAAAAAATAAAAGCACTTTAGTAAATAAAATAAAATAATGGATAGGGTTGGCTAGGTGACCTCGGAGAAGGTGATCATTTGGATAACTAATTGCAGATTAGGCCTTAATAATTATAATGTTATCTATAGTATAAGTGACAATCGATTTCATCTCCAATGCAAAAATAAACCCAAAAATCCAAAGTAAAAAAAAAATAAAAATAACAACACGCAGTAAAAATCTCACTGGTACGCAGTGTCTGAAGAGGTTCAGTAGTAGACAACCTTACTCCTAATTAGTTCACAATTTTTCTTACCTTTTTAATTAATATGTATTATCTAACTAATTAATTGTAATTTTTAACCAAAACCCTAGACTCAAATAAATTCCTACATATTTTATTTATATAATCTAAGATTTTAAAAGTTCAATTAAAATTTTGATAATTACTAAATTAAACAATTTAATGCTTATATAATCTTTGTGACTAGAAGGTCACAGATTCAAGTCACGAAAATAATCTATTTATAAAAAAATATAAGAAAAAACTGCGTACAATTAATGTCCCTCACCCAACTCGTGCAAAGCGGATAAACTAAGTTTGTTGTCGTTTTTTATAATCACTCTTAACTTTTAGTACTACATGATGTATATAAAAGTATTTGAGAATCTATTTTAGGTGTTTTAAAGTTAATGTGACTTCCACCAAACTCACATATTACATTATAAAAGCTGTCTTATAAATTAATTAAGATGATTTATAAAACCTATTAATTTAATACACTCAAATACTATAATTAGTACTACAACATATCAACTTTATACTTTTTTATACACTGATTATCAATTTTATTGATATTAAGAATTAAATTAAACCTTCAAAAAAATAAGAGTTACATTATAATAAAAATTTAGCTTCGATACTCAAAAAATAAAAAATAAACTATCTAATAAACCTAACACCTTGCGTGCAAAACAAATCTCATACTCATCAAAATGGAACTCATCACTTTGACAAGTAAAGTATGATGAATCAATCATTCAGGTGTTCTTAGAAACTTTCATAGGATTCATGTACACTTCAGCTTGCTGTTGATCATATAAATTGGAAAGGGAAAGCACAAGAACAGGAGTGCTCCAGAGGCACACGTTTGCGAGTACAGGAGCATGCAATTCTCCCAAATGACTTGACAAAAGTGCGTTTTATATTATCCTAACAAAAACATATCTAAGATGTTGTCGCCCTTCGTCATCAATCAATATTACATCCTAAACACCAGTTTAGTCTAATAATTATTCTTCTTCCTGCACATATTACTCTTACACAATTTATTTTTATCAATCAAAATAGGATGAACCTTGGAATAATAGTAAAATAGGAGCTGATAATGTATTAATAGTACGTAACCTTACCCTTAACTAATAGAGATGCTGTTTTCAAATGACCAAT
>JANIMX020000291.1:647134-659132 GCA_024582655.2 Erythroxylum kunthianum | reverse complement strand
ACTGTTTGGTCTGATTAGGATTTGTAGTTGATTAAATAATTGTTTCAACAGCGCCACCCTTATTATTCAATTAGTTCCGTTGTTTCTTAATGGTGCAAAAAAATAACTTGTCTCTTAAGTATATTTCTTGAATATTTTTCTTTTCTTCTATTATCTTTTAAATTCTTAACATGATGTTCATTTATACCATCATAAAAAGTAAGAGTAAAAGAGTCTTGAGTGCCATTTGAGACCAGCTCTCTAATTACTAATAACCATTATCTTTGGATCTTTATATTGGACACAAAGTGACATGGCACACGTAATAATCTAACATCAAAGTGTCTTTAAACTTGACGTGGGTTGCAACAGCTATCTCCCATGCTTTGCAGGTTAGTTAATCAGCACATCACCCTAAAAAAACTTTCGCTGACAGTAGCATCTAATCTACACCCACCCAACTTCTTCCCATGGCGTTTTCTGTATATGTATCTCCCTAAATGAATCATTGCTTCTCGCAGTTCATGTTCCTCTTGGATGGTTTTGAACATTCCTTTTTGGTTTCTTTTACGTTTCAGTCTAAAAGCAAGGTGAGGTCTATCTTATACCAGCCTGTACTGTTCTTCTTTCAAATGGTTAAAAAAGCAGGGAAAAGTTGATAAGAGAATTCGTGATAGGCCGAATCAGACTTGACTAGGGCTTAACAAGGAAGGATTTGCCAGATGGCGACTTGACTTTCTTGTGATATCCCAATCCATGGTAGGAGTAGGACTATCACCATCTTCAACCAAACAAGGAGAGTTACAAGACCTTCCAATCTTACATGTCTCCCCTGAAAGTTTTCTTGAAGAATAAGAAAGAGTTTCATTTAACAGAAAGATGGGTTTTGGGATTGAAACAGAAGTGAATGATTGTAACAGTTTCAGAAACTCTTAATGACAACAAAGCCAAAAAAGAAAGAAAGAAACAAAAGTTTGCAACTTCAGAGGTTTGTCCAGAACTAGCTATAGGATGTTTCAGTCTCAGTCTCAGTTCAGTTGAGTTGAACGGTGGAAATTACAACCCGAGTCACATCGAAAATAAGCTTATAAGTATGGAGTCTTGGTCTATAAAGCTTGATATAATGGAGAAAAGAAAACAAGAGCAGAAAGTAACCTAAAAGAAAAGAAGAGATGATGGGGTTGGCAGTGAGATTCTGTAGGTGCGAACCCTAAATAACTTAAAACACACCTACTGATTACTAATATCAAGCCGTCACCGTCACTAGAATAGAAAAAGACACTATTTGGGTCCCACCACTTTCGCTTTTGTCGGCTCTTGTCGGCCTCGTTCATCTTCCCTCCATCTCCTCCTCCTCCCATACATACTTCCTCCCACCCTCACGAGTACTTGAGTACTCATGTATATATGATGTCGTTCTAAAATTCTTAGTTAATTGTATAAATTTAAGGAGACGATGCTATAAAATTAAAATTACTGATAATTTTAAAAGTCAAAAAGTATATTAATAATATGTCAAACTACAAAGGAGTCTAATAAATTTGAGGGAATGAGTTGTCATAAAATTAAAATTTTTAAAAAATTACTAATTATTTTAAAAGTTAAGAAGTATATTAATAATATGTATGGGGATCTAATAAATTTAAGGAGACCAATGTTATAGTACTAAAATTATAAAAAATATATTAATATCCGTTTAGTTGAACAGATGAGATCAGCTGATAGCTGATTCATCCTAATCAGTTCTTGGTAATCTGTTTGGTAAATGACTTTTATCAAATACTAATAGCTGATCAAGCCCTAAACAGTTTATGATACAAAAAGTTATTGATGAAAAACTATCAGCTATTAGCTATTAGATGAGTTTGATCAGCTCAACCAAACAAGACAATCTATTGATTTTTAATCCTTAAAAGTGTTACTATATTGTTATAGATTTTAAACGTTACAAATAGTATTGAACATAAGCTTATTATATTTATATGTTTGAACCGTAATGATAAGATCAAAGAATGGGGTTGATGGTAAGGTAACGAGCAATATGTAGACAATGACAAGTTTTTAGTCTAATTTTACATCACACACACACACAACAAATCCAGTCTTCCAATTTTGCAAGGGTTGAGTAGAGATTATTAATTATACGTAACATTCTCCTTGTATTTTATAAAGAGACTGTTTCAATTATTTGAACTCGTGACCTTCTAGTCATAAAGGAATAACCTTACTAATTGCTTCAAGACTCGCCCACTTATAATACATCACAAAGGATGGAAATTTTGAATTATAAGTTAAAGGGATGCTAAAAATTTAAAGAGAAGAAATTGTAATATTTGACTTCAAAAAGTGAAAAAAAAAGTTTTATAAATCAATAAAGTTAGCTTACTAATGAATTTATAAAATTTTAAAATCTGAAATAAAGTATATGGAAATGGCAAAGGGTTGTGTGGTTTAATTATTGAGCAAGCAAAGCACAGGAAGTTGCCTGAAAAAGCAGGAAAAAGTTGGATCTTTTGACAAATTGCAGAGTGAGTTAACAAAAAGAAATGATAATGAGATCTTATCTTTTTGATGGGTTGTTTGTTTCTTTTTCTTCATGTGTGGTCCTGAGGAAGAGAGCAACTAAAGAGCTACTAGTGTGACAAGAAAGAAGAACCAGAATCAAAAACTTTACCATCACCATTACAAGGTCAAAAAGGTTAAACCCACCACAGCATGTACACACTCATGATTCCACCCACAACAAATACTTAACAAAGTGTAGGGATTAGTGAAAAAGGAAAATGTAAACATCAGACAAAAAGAATTCTTTTCTTCACCTTCCTTCCTTCCTTCCTTCCTAGAAATATTCCACTTCTCAACTTTTTAATGCCCAACTCCTTCTCTCTTTTTCATCTGCTTAAAGTGAGTCTAGCGCATAAAGCCAACACACAATCAAATCTAAAACATTCCTTTTCCTGCACCAAAGACCTGCTTTGGACAAAGGAAAGGAGGTGAAAGTTGAAACCCTTCACTCTTTTTTTTTTATATATCTCAAGTCACCGGTTGCTTTTGTTTCCTTTTTCTTCTGGATTATATTCATGGATGCTGCTTCATGGCCACAGGTGGGTTTTATGTTCTGTTGTTCTTCTTGTTATACTGAGAACTTGTAAAGGTTAACATGGATCATATTCTGCTTTCTTTTCCTTGTTCTCTACTTAGGATGTTAATGGATGGTGAAAGTGCATGGCCTTGGAAAGATAAAGTTTAATTTGTTTGTTGAAAGTTGAAACCATCCAAGGACTGCACTTTTTCTTCACCTTTTTGCTTATTCAAGAACTGATAAAGGAAGAGAGAAAAGTTGCCGTTTGTTATTATCGTTTGCTCTTTTTTCTGAGTTTTCTCTCCTGTTCTTTATAGTTTGTGATGAAATGAAAAGCGAAATTGTGTGGTTAATCCAGATGAAAATCTTCATGTTCTATTATTGCCTCTCACTCTCTAGGGTTTTCAGGATATTAATCTGGCAAAACCTATGGAAGAAATGGGATCCGATACTTGCACAAGGCCTGTGTTAGATAGAAAAGCAAGGCCACAAGAGCAATTGAACTGTCCAAGATGTAACTCAACGAACACCAAGTTTTGTTACTACAACAACTACAGTCTTACACAACCAAGGTACTTCTGCAAAACTTGTAGAAGGTATTGGACAGAAGGAGGGTCACTAAGAAATGTTCCCGTCGGTGGAGGTTCAAGAAAGAACAAGAGATCATCTTCACAAGCATCATCAAAGATTCCTGATTTAAACCCACCAAGCCTCTCTCAGTTTTCTTCCCATCAAAACCCTAAGGCCCATGAAGGTCACGATCTTAATCTGGGGTTCCCTGCTCAAGGTTTAATACCTCATTATGTTGAACTCCCAAAAACTGAAACCAGCAAAGATCAACATAACAACACTTCCTCTTCTTCTTCTTCCTACGATTCATCTCATCTTTCAGCTCTCGAGCTGTTAAGGACTGGAATCACTTCAAGGGGTCTGAGTTCTTTCATCCCAGCACCGATGCCTGATTCAAATACACTGTATTCTTCAGGGTTCCCTCTGCAATTGCCAGAGTTTAAACCAAGTCTTGGTTTTTCCGTTGATGGACTTGGCCTTGAAAATAGATACAGTGGTGGTCATCAGGACAATGGAGGAAGGAACATTCCGTTTCCTTTTGGAGAAATGAAACAGCTATCGAGTCCAAATGAAGTTGATCAGAACAAGGGACAAGGAACATCAGGTGGATATTGGAACGGCATGCTTGGTGGTGGATCGTGGTAAAATAAAGGAAAAATCTTGATCAAGGGTTGAAGTAGCTGGTTTGTCTTTTCTTTTAATTTTTCTCCCCTTTTCTTCTGCTCTTTTGCACATGGTCACTTTGTTGAGAATTGTTCAGGTTCAGGACAACTAACATATAGAATATAAAATGGGTTCTTTGCTTTATATATAGGTATATACATCTTCTTCTCTGTGCTCTCTGAGCAGTGTATAAACTATAAAAGCTGGAGCTCATTTGGTTTGGCTTGAAAAGGGGTTCTTGGAAAGCATGCAATGGTGTGAAAAATGAAAAGGAATCTATAGAAGAAGATGTGAATAGTCTGGATTCTCTGTATTCATAAATTCTTCTATCAGGGATATAACACCTGCAGTATTGTATGTCGTCTGAGTTGCTTTAGTTAGATTTCGACGCTTCAAGAGGATAATGTTCTTCGTGAGTCAGTCAACTTATGTAGTTACTGTTGAAGGTTCTTCTTAACTTTTTTTTTTTTTCCAAAGAACCAGTGTGGTGTGTCAGGTCTGATGTGTTATCCATGTCAGCAGTAGATGAGATTCTTCTTCAAGCCATCAATACACTTTCCTCCTGGAACAAGTGCTTTTTGACATGTCCCATCTTACAGAAAGTTTCAATTCACTCTGGATGCAATTCCTGAGGCAATCCAGGGATTTTGCACTTACAAAACCAGTTTACCTGCTCCAACTAAAACCTCACCTAATTTCGCTTTAAGAAGTAGTCCACCCAATTTAGAGAACAAACCCTAACATTGTTTCGTCACCTTCAAGAATGACATAGGTATGGAGTCTTTTTATATTAGAAACACTTGGAAAAGTCTGACAAGCCCACCTCTCTTGGGACCCTCAAACATTCCTCTGGGCAAGCGAGCTAAAGAGATTATCTCCTTCACTTTGAGAATCCTATCCAAACACACGGAATTCTCCATTTTGTACTGTTTATTTTATCTTTCACAGGAACTTGATGAGCTTGGTGGCCTGGTAGGAATCATGTGATAAGTTCTCTAAACATACAAAGATATATTATTATTATTTTTTTAAAATATTATTTTAATTAAAATTACTATTTTTTGTAATATTAGAACTTACACTTTTTTTTTTACTTATTCAATAAATTTTCTAATAATTGGTAGATGACATGTTTTAGATAAATTACTTAATAAATGAAAATTCGATTCAAATAATATTTATAAGTCTTAATTTATAATTTTAACTATCAACCGATTATTTTTATTCAAGATTTTAGATGAACTGTAATTCTTTTACTTGACTTAAACTTGCAATCTTTTGAATTGAAAATTTGTGAAAAGACTTGGATTTTTGTTTTCAATCAGATCACCCTTAGAGACCTTAATCAAAATTATTATGAAATCAAATTAGAATAGTAACCAAAATTGTCACTTACAAAAACAATTAACTTTTTAATTAATATCATAAAGAAAATAATAAATGCTTTTAAAATAATTAAAACCACAGCTAATATTCTTTATTTATTTATTTATTTATCTTTTAGTTGTTTATTATCGAATATTTAGTCTTAGGTGAGGGAATTCCAAGTATTGTCCCAGTCATTGACCTTATGAAGACCTTTTTTTTATAAACAAATTGAACATGAGTGTCCAATGAGTCGCATACATTATCCTTTTTGACCAAAGGTTGTGTCATTCCTTAACTCATATAACATAACAGGCACATTTTAAGGTCTTTCAGGCAGACATCTAAAGTGGTTCTTGTCGCCAACCATGTGATAAACGAATTGGTCAAAAAAGGAAAAGCAATGGAATATTTGGACGTAAATTAATGTTTATAACACAAAAGCAAAATTAGTTCACACAAAAAGAGAAAATGGTTCCATCCACTCCACTGAAGATTGAGACAGTTGGGCCATCTCATTGATAAGCTTTTGGTGGCACCAATTCATACCAACCTATTATGCCTTTTTGCCAAGTCCTTCCTTTATTGAATTTAATACATCCTATCAAATTGTGCTTGCATATACTTTTTGAAGTTCAATCATGACATCGTTTATCTAGATGTGCAGCTGCATAAGAATTCTCCATCTAAATCGTATAATGAACTCTGGACTTTATGAAACTGCAGTTTTGTTTTCAATATGAAGCAGTCTTATGCAAGTAAGTTTTAAGTCTCATCTCATACTGCTATTGACCAAAATGAAATCCGACCATATGGCTTTGTAGTCTTCAGTCCAACACGAGACATTTGGATTAAATAACATCTCAAGAAAACCAACTCTCTATTTTAAAAGAGAAGCAAAAACAAAGCATAAATCAACTGTTGTGATCAAACTGATTGTACTCGCATATTACTGATCAGTGAAGAAAGTAAAAGCAGTATGTGATAAACCAGAACTCAGAGCTTATTACAATTTCCAACTGTACAAATATAACTCAGATACACTTATTTCTTCAAAGTCTATGCATACTTTCTAAAAGAGTAATTCGCCCAAAAACATTCCACATTCAATATCCTTCAACTTCCAACTTCTATACAAACATATAACCTTTACGCATATTGCAGAAGGATAAGGGGCTATAAAACATGAGTTTAAACATTAAGTTCGACTCACATATCTCCATTTATTCCAAAGATTCGCACCTTATGCATATTTGGGAACTTGGCAACAACAAGGACCAACACTGCAAGAGTGTTGAGGAAGAGCATCGGATGTTGGTAGTCAGTTGTGTGTGAAGCTATCAGGTACCTAGTACAAGTAAATGCAAGTGTAAACTCTATTGGCCAAACCATGCACAAAACCAAACTCAGAAATAATGCAACCACATTTCAGAGACAAACAACTCTGTGAATTGAGAGAAAAGAGAAGAGATTAAGTGCATCAACAAATTAGAAGTAGAATCTAATTCAAGAAAACAATGTTGTACATACAGACATCTTTTTGTACATGATACCTGGAACTTTTCGGATGTCCTGTTTTTCTATTTGGGGGTAAAGTTGTCCCACACCTAACCTTACTATTTCTCTCATTCTTAAGACAAAATGTCCACAACAGTTCACCAAGACTCCCCTAGAACATGGGAAGAGTACACTAGATCAAAATTATGCATTCGTGAATCAAGGAAATATCGAGTATCCTAATGAGCAACTAAAGACTACTTGTTCCACATATTTTTGCCAATTAGAAAAGTTCTCACTGATAGAGATATTAATCCCGGCTATTGAACCAGCAAGGAAGAACAGCATACTATTATTAGTCATCTCAAGATGAACGAGAGCAAGGGTTGAAACATTAAATACATGGAAACAAGATAATATGCTCAAATATAAAACCAGAGAAAAGAAATCATACCACAGATAACAGTCAAGAGCTAACTAGAAAAGCACCATCCACATACTTGTGGAACTCAGTGCGTCAGTAGACAAGTTATCACAGATACAGTTTACAAAATTACCCAACAAAAAATGCTCAATTGTCAACATGGTTCATTGCGTGCATTTATAACGTTGGTACACTCTATGGCAAGTTGAAAGAAGAAATCATGCTATGCTTACATGAGTGATGATGTAGAATGCACGTTTTAATGCATGACAATAAGCAATTATTGAGATGACCTTGAAAATGTGAGATTGGGGTTAACGCAACCACATCGATAAAAACCAAGTATTGAAACTTACAACACCAGAGGTACAACAGTCAAGAACTTTCTGTTGCGTGTAAGCTGCTTTCCATTGTCCATCTGTTCCCACCACGTTAACGCATTATAGACACCTTGGTCATCTCCAAATGGAGTTCCTTTCTTCCAGTGAAAGAATTGATAAGTGATCTGAACGTCAAGCACGATGTTTTAATCATGGTTCAGTGCAAAATAAAGAATTGAAGTGAAAAATTAGCTTGACTACCTACACTTTTAAATCACGATAATTTGTTTAATGCATAGTTCACAGAATAATCAATTAATTATTCAAGAAAAACTACTGTTGAACAAATTTTAATAAGAAATTACACAATGAAATAACTGGAAACAGCACTTGTGAATGGGGGAGATTTAGCCTGACAGCAGCATATTAAGTTTTAGCTTATAAGGTTGGGATTAACTTTATATGGATTTGAGCAAAGTTTAGTAACCTTAGAAAAAATATCCCTGAATAAAATATAGCTGTTTTCCTAAGCCAAAACAGCTAAATGTAGCTTCATTGAAACAAAGATCACAAAGACAAATCTTACTGATCAATACTAGCAAAAGAAAATGTAGGAACAGTAAAGCAATTGAATCGTGAGATTTGGATTTTGAAGTCACGGGCTACACAACTCATTGAATAAAAGGAACGGATATGCATGACCTGAACAAGTTTGATTGTTTCACTTGGGGGATCCCAAAGATTTCATCTAGGTGACTTCAGGTATGCCTAAGATGCTTACTTCTAGATGCAATTCATTCAATGTTATTGCCACATATTTGCAAACACAATGATATGTACCAATAGCAAGATTACTGGCCACATTCGCCTCCTAATATCAAATCAACTTTCTAAATCACTTAAAGATCCACAATAGCACCTATTTGATAGAAAGAAAATACAGAAAGAAAATACCAACAACTAAAATGGTAACAATCACTCATGGTGCAAAGAAAAATATGAATTGAACCAAAAATAAAACAATAGCAAAGGCCCCTTACGGATTAATGCAAACAAGCACGAATGCTCCATAGTCCTCAGATTTTTAAACAAAGCAGTATTAACCGAAATTTCAATCATTCCAGATGTTACTTTCAGCTTGTTTCCACATACTAGACTTTCAAAACTTGGAATTAAAAAGATCCCAAATCAAAACCCTCAAAAGATTAAACACAAAATCTCCCATGCAAAAATGAATAAAAGAAGAATTGCGCCAAACAAATTAAACAAAAAACGAGAATCGAAAACATACAACAAAGTGGGAGAGATTAACAAAAGTCCAGGCCATCCCAGGAGAGCAACCAAAGACGGAGAGCACAAGAAGCCATGCGAAGAACAATATAAGTATGTATGTCGTCCAAACTCCCGGGTACATGAACCACTCCGTGTTCCGATTCAGATCCGTCGGAGGCACCCATTTCACATACAGATTCGCCATCTCAAATTTCTATCCAGTTTTGGTCGTGATTATTTATGGAATGGCTTCTCTGATCTTGAGCGTCTAATTTTATTCTTTTTGTCAGATTAATCAAAGAGAAGCATTTTATTCTGACTTATTTAGTCATATTTCAGGATTACATTTACTACTATTCGTTTTTCTATTTGTCTAAATACGACAGCGTATTAATCCGTTAATTTATATTTAGCGTGTGCACTGCACTACCCGCAGACAGCGAGTGCAAGTAGCGTGGGTCTGGTCTACAGACAGTGTTTATCTCATTTTCTTGTTCTTTCGCATGTCAATACACCTTTAAGTTTTAATAAAAAATTAAAAAAAAAACTTAAATTTTGGTATTTATAAATTTATTGTCAATATTAATATTTAATCAAAAATAATTTTTATAAACAAAAAGTTCATTAATAATATGGGATATTAAGAATTATTCTATCGTGATATTAATATAAAACATATTTATTTAGTTTTTTAAGATGATAAGTTACACATATTTTCGTGATTATTTAATCATGGACATATGGAGAATTATTTTTGATAATTTTAATAAAATAAATAAATTAGTTCAACTTTGACATAAATTGGATGAATCAATCTCAAATTAATTAAACTTATATTCTATTATTTAAATCTAATCAAGTTTAAATTTAACAATGACTTTAATTCAAATCTAAGGGCATTCAATCTTTTTTAATTTAAATTTGAACTTATTCAACCTTAAAAATGTTTCATTAGGTCATTAAAAATATATAATAATTTAAATTCATATCGTTTATTAATAATTTTATTTTAATTTTTTATAAAATTAATAATAATCATGTTTTTTTTATAAACTTATAAAATATCTCATCTTCACCCTCTTAGTCAATATAATAAAATGTCACGCATGCAATTTTGGTGTCCTTATTTTCTTGCTTTCCTTTTCAGCTTTCTTTTTTATTATTTTCGTGTATTGGCACTGTCCATTATTAAATACCCACGTTATGCCGATGGGAAATAATTATAATATTTGTTTTTTAAAATTAATAATTCCAATAGTTATAGGCGTTGTCAAATAAGATTAATAACAATTCTGAATATAAATCTCGTTCATACGCAAAGTTTGAAGAATTTATAAGACAAAAATTTCCAAGGATCTTTCCAAGAATTTTAACATGTCTCTTTATTATTCTTCTTTCAACCTAAGAAAGTCAAGCAATCTGTAACTATCCAAAAAAGTCAGAGGCCGTCGTATAAGAATATTCCATTCACAAGGACACTTTCTTCATAAGTCGTAACAAGAAGATATGACAATGGTAAAATCTCTAAAGTCTAAAGTTTCTGTATGAATAGTTAAATTCAAATTCACTGTTAACATCTCATATAAAGTTTGATTGGATTGAAATTAAGAAGAATTTTTTTAATTAATTGATGATTCAATCACTAAATAAAATATTTTAACTGAAATAATTTGAACTATTAAACCCCATCAACTCAAAATATACCCGTCATCTTCTTAATACAACTGAGTACAAATTGTCAAACCTAAAAACTGTTTTTATCGCAAACAAACGTAACTATGTAATTATGGTTGCATTCCAGAAATTCTTAAAAGCATGTTGGAATCTAAAGTTCTGTTTTGGTCCTTTGGTCTTCCATTTCTATTGCGTGGTTATTCTAGTTCCAAGTAAACGAACATGTTGGTATTGCGATGGTTCGGTTCTGAAGTCAGGAGAACACGAACTACCGGTTCAGACAAGTTAAGAACCTTAGATGGTCAATGCACACAACTACAAGGTAACATGATTACGTATCTATTCAACTTCAACCCATAATCTTATCGCCTATCACTTTCCACCTTATGAGTGTTTTTTTATATATTTATTTATGAGTTTTGACCGTCAAATGCCAACTGCTCCATTATTATTCAATGCTATCTTCTACTCTCCTCTCTATCTCTTCTCTTGGAATTAACTGGAAAAGCAATGCTCCTACTTTCTACACTTATTCCTTCCTATTGATTTTTAGTTTACAGATATAGTACTGTGGAAGAGAAACTGCAAGAAAGTCATCGATGGATCAGGTTGGTAGTTTAGTGGTGCCGCCATTTTTTATCTGCCCGATTTCTCTGCAGATCATGAAAGATCCAGTTATTATCTGCACAGGCATGACCTTTGATCGAGAGAGCATCGAGACGTGGCTTTTCTCTTACAATAAAGTCATATGTCCCGTTACAAAACAACCCCTCTCCGATTTCCTTCTGATCCCCAACTCAAATCTTCTTCGTTTGATCCAATCCTGGAACTTGCACCAAGCGTCGTTAACCAAGTTCGTACCAAAGTCTAGGCAAGATTACTTGGTCCCTCTTAACATGATTCTTGAAGAAATCAAACAGCCTCATTTGCAGGTAAGAACACTCAGAAAAATCAGGTCTTTATTCTTAGAGAATGATGGTAACACGACTTGTCGAGGTGATGATGATTTGTTTCCACTAGTAGCATCACTTGTGTTGGTCGAAATCGAGTTCCCGGATATTTGGGAACTAAGTGAATCGACCTCGATAGTTATAGAAGAGGCAGTGTCTGTGCTGTTTCTCTTAGGGCCATCTGATGGAACCTTAAAGATGG
>JANIMX020000291.1:546883-559620 GCA_024582655.2 Erythroxylum kunthianum | reverse complement strand
GACTCTTTCAGTGTGGACCGGACCCCTATCAGGCCTGTGATGGGAAAACCCGATATGGAAGCTATATATATAAGGTTAAGGTCTCCTACGATTACGGTAATAATTCATAGCATTCGGTACTCTGACTCATTCGGAAAGCTACGTTGCCAAAAATTATAGAAAGTCCTTAATTCCAATACGGTGATCAACTTTCTTTTCAGGTTCGAGGAGATTCGGGATCGTTTCGGATATCAAATCAATCTCGAAAAGTTAGATGAAACCGAAATTAGGTTTTTTTTATTTTTTTATTTTTTTTTCCTTTCACGTAAGATCCTGAGCATGTAATAAGGTTTATTCTACGTGTTACATGATGGTCCACCTTCAACAGCTCTTGGCTTCAATACTGGTGATGTTGATGTAATGCAGAAACCACCCCGGAAAAGCAACGATGATCTTATAAACTCCTGGGTTCTCTTCCGCTACTTGGTATATGTTCTTCAACATTACAATTTTGCTGTTTATGTAGTGAAAACTACCAAGTTAGTCATCCACAACAACTTCTTCAATGCAGGTCGTTGGTTCTTACCTGGGAATTGAAACAGTAGGAATCTTTGTCTTGTGGTACACGCAACCTTCATTTCTGGGCATTAGCCTTGTTGACGATGGACATTCCCAGGTTGAACTCTCTCATCTTCGCACCTGAGCAGAGTGTCCCTCGTGGTCAAATTTCAGTGTCTCCATACAAGATTGGCGGAGGACGCATGATCAGTTTTTCAAATCCTTGTGATTACTTCTCTGCCGGTAAAGTGAAGGCAATGACTCTTTCACTGTCAGTGTTGGTGGCAATTGAGATGTTCAATTCCCTAAATGCTCTTTCAGAAGACAATCGCTTAGTCACATTACCACCTTGGAGGAACCCTTGGCTTTTAGTTGCCATGACAGTTTCGCTTGGCCTCCATTGCCTCATACTCTATGTCCCATTCCTGGCAGATGTGTTTGGTATTGTTCCATTGAGTGCAAGCGATTGGTTGCTTGTCCTCTTGGTTGCAGCATCTGTGGTTTTAATTGATGAGGTTCTTAAGCATGTGGCTAGGAGTCAAAAGAACGGAAACAGAAAGGAGAAGATAGAATAAGTGCAATATTAGATCCAGGACACAAATTATCTGGTTATGAAACTGACAGATGAGGAGTGGTTGCTAAGTTGACTCCGTCAGGATTATACTTTTACATGCTTTTGTCTTGCTAAGTTCATGATTTGGTTCCTATACTTGGCAACGACTCCTGAAGTATAGGCACCAAATTATGATTTGAGTCCTTTTTGTCCTTTTAAAAAGTCTGGTTTTTTCCCTGTATTTATGTCTCGATGTTTAAAATCAAATGAAAGGAAGTCACAACTGGTTCACTGCTACTGGAAGGAATGGTAATGCTAGAATCCTTGTTTCCTTGTTGTTACACTCGGAAATCTCGATGGAACTGAATGAATATCTCTGCTGAAACCAATCAAATCGGAGAAACTAAAATAGGATACTTATTACTGCTTGCAGGATAGTTGATCAATTTTCATCCATCAACCAAAAGTCAGTAGGGACTCAACCATCTAAATTTCTTATTAGCTTCTTCTTGGTATTGAACTTCGTCTCAATAGCTAACCATTCCTCCATGTGTACTTGCCAAGAAGTCCTGAGTATGTGACATTATCAGATGCACTTCCTTGTCTCTACATCAGAAACCATCACATAATACAAGGCAATTTAAACAATTACCATGCTTTCAATTGCTTCATTGTTGCCCAAATATACTGGCCAAGTTTCTACAAAGTAACAGTCAACATGACAAGATCGGTAGATCTTAAATGTAGTAGAATTTGCTGAACATGTGTTTGCCGTGGGAATCGAAGAAATCTTGATTCCAGTTACAAGCATAAGAATTCAATTCTATCAAAAACGAATAAAGGGCTTGTTAACTAGTGAAATAATAATGAATTTTGCCTATTTAACTTTCCTTTCACTGTCAAGCTTTACAACCTTCTACTATACAGAGAGCAAATGCTGTGACATATAATACGAGTGCCCTTCTTAAATCTCAACGTTTAGAAGAAATTCTACAGACCACCAATGTTCATCTCTGCTTGTCCTCCGTTAAGAGTCCGTCAGGTCAGTCTGCTGCATCTGCTTGACCATAATTGAGCACTCCAAGCATAAATCTGACATATGGGAAGTCCTCAAGTCATGATCCTAGGATAAAATTCATGTGATTCAAGCATGTGAAAGCCATTTAGAAGTAAGAAGACTCATGATGTATCACATTCAAGTGTGCAAGTACTCTAGCAGAAATAGGCTTAATGTTTGTGTTTCCCCGCTGCGTTAAGTCGACCAAAGGTATGTGTGCAGCAGGACCATACTTTTTTCGAAACTCTGGCAGCTGGAAGATTATATCCAAAGCATTTAGAGACTTCTCCTGCAATATTGTGGAAGGAGAACAGAGGAACCTTATAATTGGTTCAATGGCATGTGCTTGTGCAAGAACATTACTACCACTCTGGAGTTTTTCACCCTCAATTAGAGTCAAAAGTGCATCCAAAGAAGCCTCACATGCTTCAGGATGTGGATCTTGAAGAACCCTGACTAAGGGACTTACTGCATTGGCCTCTATAAGGCAAAATGATGATTCAACAGAACAGATTCCCCCATGAATAAGGCAACGTGTCTCTTGTGGAACTGAGAAGCACCAAAACCCCTTGCGTTTCGGTATGGGCTGGCTCAGCCTCAATGAACTCTCTGAAAAACGACCAAGAGAAATGGCAGCATATTTTTTTGTTAAGGTAGTTCCAGAATCTAGCAGCTGTACCAGCACTGGAATAATGCCAATTTCAGCTGTTTTCTTTTGCCAGTCATAGTTCGTCGATACAGTGAAACGACATATGGCACCAACAGCACTTTCAACTAACTGCTTGTTACGGGGATCAGTCTGATTTTTATTTGTCAAAAAACTGAAAATTACTTCAAGTACCCCAGCATCCAAAAGCCAATTAGTGGTCTGTTGATTCTCTGGAAGGTGAGAGATTATGTCCATTGCACTAGTAATTTCTTCCATGTCAGCTGAAGATCGGATGATCCTAAGCAGGGTCTCAAGGCATCTCTGATTCACATGCTCGAGGATGGTGGATTCATCAACATCTTTTACTATGAAACGCAACAGCTTCACTGAACCTGCTCGTACATTTGGGTTCTCATGCCCAAATAACTGAGCTAATACTTGCACAGCAGAGCACTGTTAAATGATTCAACAAGTTAACTTGCATATGATGCAATTCCCAAAATTTTGATTATGCAAGGAAGAGCCAATCCAGATACTAGTGAGTACCAAATGGAGACAAGTAAACAGAGAAAAAAAAAGTTTTCAATGTCAATTAAGCTGAGAAGCAATAATAAAAGTGAGTTCCACAATTCTTTTTTTTTATATTACCATCAGGAATAAGAGTAACCTGCCATGTACTTGTGATGGAGATATCCCAGCCCGATCCAGGTTTAAAGACAAAGCATGAAGGTCCTACTCTCTCATTACTTTGCTATACTGCCTCCAGAGAAGTTTAAAGACTTCAAAATCAAGATTGTTGAGATCTAAAATTTGGCCCTACAGTCCCACACAATAAACCGCATTTTGCTGGACTATTCAATCTCTTACCATCCCATTTCATCCATTTACTATCTTTACTTATCATATGGAGATTTCTGAGGATGACATATATATTATGGAATAAGCGAATCATAGTAATAGCTTTTGTAAATAGCTGACATTATTGGAATATAATAAAGCTTCTAGTTCAGCATAGCTGCCATTTTCTGTTTCTAATATGCAGTTCTCTTAACACGCATGTGTGTCCATGCAGATAAGTTAGGCTTGCATACCTCGGTCAATCTGGTTATGACATTCAATGAAGATGGCGATTGGCACAAGGCCTGGAAGGTGTGGAGAATATTCTGTTGCACGCCAGGCCCTGTCAAATTAATCAAATTAAAGAGCTTGAAGATATCTTCATCTGATTCCAACAATGAAATTGCTGTGGGGCTGGATTCTTGAGACACTGTTGATATAGCGAGATAAACAAGGGTGGCTGTCAATTCTTCTCGCAAACTTAGATATGCTGCGTTGTGACGGAAGAGAAGGTCAAGTAATCGGCTCACTGCACCTTCTCTAATCACCTTCAATCCATTTTCTGGTAAGCTTGAGAGATTCCGAAGAGCTTTGATAGCCACCCTTTTCATCTCAACATCATCATGTGCAAGCAGGTTTAGAAGCGGTCCTAGGACACCCCCATCAAATAATGATGCTTTGTTATGGTCAGTTAAGTCCAGTTCAGCAATAGTAGACGTCATAACCATTTTCACGTCTTCTGGACCTGGATTATTAAGAGGCACAATGTGCTTTAAAACAATAGAATGTTTCATTCCTGCACACCAAGTCTATGACACTACTCATAGCAGGGGTAGAGATTACAATTGAGAGTTCCACTAGAAACAAGTCAGATACAGGTCAAATTGTCGAAATGTGTTAAATGGTAGTCACTAGACATGTCAAGGTGAAACTTCATATGATAAGTGCAGCATCACAGTAATCAGTATATGCCACAATTGCTTTATCTGACTCGAACAGCTCCAAAAGAGATTCACCTTCATACTACAATTGGAAATTCTTTTCCATTTTTTAGAGTACAGATTGACAAATGAAAAGAAAGAAAAGCTTAAAGAACTGAAGGGCCAATATATCATAATAGAAGCTAAATCATCACATAGCTCATTAAGGATGGTTTTGCACTCTTCTTACATTTGATAAGTACCTTGAGATAGACGACAAAGCAAAGGTTGGAAGTAATTTGCCTTCGCCATCTGTATGATATAATCATCAGAGAAAGACAGTACGTCCAACAGTTCCTGTGCATATGCGGCTGCTTGACTGTCAACACTGGTTGACATAGTAACCAAGAGCAAAATGCAACCTTGTGCCTTTCCAATGAAGTCTTGTATCAAACTACTTTTTGATAATACCAACAATAAAGCTGCTGCTAACTTCCCTTCCTCGATACGACGCCCAAGAGATCGAACGATACACTCAATTGAATTATCAACAATAGAAAATCTTTCCTGCATCATGTTTCAGATTCCAGAAAACTTAAAGAGTTAACATACCATGCTGTTACCAACTTATCTCTTTAGAGAAAAATGAAACCCCAACCAGAAGCAGAATATTAAATCGAAGCAATTGAACAGTCTCGGAGAAGGATAATTATATGAATGAGATGAAACATTTCTTTTAAAAAGAGGGAGTTCTTTATTGGAATTAAGCTATGCATCAAAGTATCAAAAATTTCCTCAACCAAAACTGCATCCAAAAAAAAAGGTAGAGACTTTAATTTGTATGCAATCAGATTTGTCAAACTCACTCTAAATTCAAATTTTTACTTAGGGCCCCAACAAGCAACAAAAAGAACGAGTTTTGATCAACCCGTTATTATTCAGCACATTTGGATATTGAACATGTTATAATCAGTCCAAAAGAAAGTTTCACCTCATGATTCCTGTTACCTTTACTCCATGGATCCAATATCTCAAAAAGATAATAACATTACTAATGGTGATCAATTGGGATGTAGGATACCTTAGCATCATCACTATCTTTTGCTAGAGTGCAAAGGATTGCAAGAACTTGTTTCCTTATCTCACGATTTCTCCGACCGAGTAGTTCAATAAGAATTGGTAGGTAATTTTCCAATATTATCCATTCTCGATGCCGGTCCCTTTGTTCACACAGAGCATCCAACTGTCTCAAGCAACGAAGCACTTCTTCCTCATCATCGAGTGCAAGTTTTGATTTCATGGAAGCAATATTAATCATTGTGTTTCTATCCTTCCATTCTTCTATTGACTGCCTCAAAGTTCTGTTTGGCCGTAGAATTGATGGATCCAGAGGATTCATGGTCAGAGGACAGACTTTATTCCCATCTGCAAGCCATTTTTCTATTGCACTTCTCTCGAATGTCTGTCCTGAAGAGGTCTCCACAGGGTCCACCATTACATCCTTAGTGATTGGACAGTAGAATGACTGGAGAGGTTCTAATGGTTGACTACCCAAAGAATTACGCTTGATGAAATACTTCCGCTCCTTTTCCCTGGGACATGAAGCAGCATCTGCTCTTGCTAACAAAGCAATTATCTGATCCATTTGTATAGCTTCAGCCTGATCTTTCCTAAGCCGAACATTTTCAATTTCATTCTTAAATTCTTCAAATTCTTTCTTCAGTGAAGCCCTTTCAGTTGATATCCCAACAGTCTCAGCTATGCGCACAAGTAAGTCGTTGGCATAAGAACGATCATCATTCCTCTCTTGTATTCCTGAATCAATTTTCTCTAAAATCTCTTCTTCTGCTACAGCTGCCTTGAACCTGACTTTCTGCATAATATCACAGAGATTCACTATCTCATCAGCTATGCCTGACGAAAGATCCAGAGAAGCCAAAGGAAGGAGACTTAAGGCTCGGCTGAATTCTCTAGTAATGTGCTCCAAGCGTTTAGCTACTGTCCGGGAATTCATTAGAAGGTATACCTTGTTTCTCTTGGTGCACTCTGTAGTCAGCTCCTTTGCATCTTTGACTTCATGATTGAGAATTCGGATAACATTGTTTAAGCTCTCGGAACCACTAATATCTTTCTTATTTAGCTCTTTCAGGATGGGAACAATCCTTTCCAAGTAGCTGCCAAGTTCCTTAAAACTCTCCTTCTTGACGAGTACATTCTTGGAAGAGCATACAATCTCAATCATTTCCTCTATAATCGCTGAAATGATTTCTGGAGCTCGAACACTCGAGGCAATGTCAACAACAGCATCTAGTACCATCCTGAAACGTCCAACAACTGCTACGAAGTGAAGTCCTCTATCACCTTATAACTATATCATATCACCATAAGACAGACATTTTGGTTGGTTAAGTCATGCTGCACAGCAACATCTCCATCCATCCTGACCGTATAAAAAGCTTTAAATTTGAATACCTAGTGGAAAATAAATAAACATGTAGCTAACACCCATATAATCAAATATAGAAACAAAAACGCGTGTTGGTATTCTGATTCATTGCCGATGGAATGTATGGAAGAATGAAACTTTTGGCAAGCTGAACCGGAATACGGGGCTTTGCTTGATGAATATGATTATTCAAAATGCATTTGAAATGTCCATCATTATCTTACATTTATAACAACAAATCTCTTAGGTGTTTTTGGTAGCTGAAACAAGGTATTAACGCATAATGATCTTAATGAGAAGGAGAAACTTAGCAAACGTTGTTGTTTAGGGAAAAGTTGCAAGAAACGGAAACAGAGAAAAATCAAAACATCATGAAGGTTGTTCTCCATTTCAATTGCATTTTCCAGCAATGAAGCAACGACTAAAGAAAAAAATGCATAGAAGTTGTTTAAGGAAAAGTTTCAAGAAAGAGAAACAGAGAAAAACGAAAATTTCCATTTCTCCTGCATTTTCCAGCAATCAATCAACAGCTAAAGAAAAAATGCCTAAAACTTGTGTCGATCAGTGAATTTTCTCAACTCTTCATGAGAATTCAACAAAAGGGCACCAGGAAAAGGATCACCAGTCGGTTCGCTCAGAATGCAATTGCCAGAATCATATAACAGAGAGAGCACACATGATTGAGCCAAAACATGAAATGAAATAAGCAAACTCAACAAGAAGTCAACTCGTTACAAATTCACTCGAACACCAAAGCTGTGAAGAGTTTAACCATAGATAATCTCTTAACCATCTCATTAAATAAGTAGAAGATTTATTGGACTGTGAAACGTTACCTTGCCATAATGTGATGTGTTTCTAACGCCAATAAAAAGTAACCCATCCGATAGTATTTAGCATCCAGAAAACTGCCAAAATAAAATGCGTCCGAAGCTGAAATATCACTAGTACCACCTCTTATATTCACTGAAGAAGCAAGATACAAACCTGACTGGAGAACATCTGCCTATGAAAATTTCATAAAAGCACAAACTACTCAACGAACTTTGCCTGGAAATGCAAGGATAGGTTTGCAGGAAACCTTGAGATCGAGCTTCCCGGACCAAAAAAACACTGTAGTTATCTAAACCAAATGAACTTGTATACACCACATATGCAAAAGAAAAAAAAAGTAGAGACAATAAAGAAGTGAACTTTAGGCCCTTTTCATACTTTTGACAGGTGATTACTAATAAAAAACATAACTTTCCATATCTTACTTTATGAAGCACTAATGTTCCCCTCTACCGGCGAAGACTACGTCCTAGTAATATTCTTAAACCTGTCTTTTGTTCCACACAGGTTTTCTCTTTGTTGGTCTTCTGGGTTGACTCCGAAATTCACTAAGCTCAACCGACGACAAGCAGTACTATACGTAGTAATAAAAGTAAAAAGGTATTAACTTTTTTCCTGAAACTGGAATTCCCAAAAGATCGCAGCTTTCATGATTCTGTCACAATTTCCACTTCATTTTTGGTATGGAACCTACATATGGGGTCATTAAAAAGTTTTGGATTTTGTCATTGCTCAAGCTAATTCTAATGGATAATAACATAAATAATTATTAAGCAAGTATAAAAAGATTATATATGGTTAATATTTTTTATTAAATAATTTCATAAAAAATTAATAATTTTTTTATAGTCTAGTAGGGAAATTGAAGTGTAAATAAAATAGATATAGAACTGAGATAAACAAACGAAGAACAAGTCTACTTTTGTTGATTATTATTTTACAGCTGGAAGTATGACCAAGCTCAAAGACAACTGCAGCAAAGAAATGTCTACAGCCGCCAGACTTGAAAAGTCTTGAATGGAAAACTTCTTCTCAATTCAAAGCAACTTCATTTCCACGCTCTAAAACAATGTAACGCTTTTTGGTTTATTTGCTCACGATCTCAGCAACTTCTTTGGAGCTACACTCTGCCACTTGACTGTAATCAGAAGAAAATAAACTACAAAACCATGGGGTCTTGGATTCTGAGTAGTTTCATCAAGAAATTGAGAATGACTTGATAACTTCTCGTAATTTTGTCAACTTTCTAATTTGCCTACCCTGTACTCAACCATGCAAAGCAGTTTGAACAGTGTGGGAAGGTAATCTTTGTGCATATTGCACATTATAGTCAGAAACTCTTCAAGATGCCACATCAAGACAAACTTCACCAATAAGGAAGTTAACTGAGAACAAACCAAAACCTTGTCTTGGTTGTTGCCTAATTTTTAATTTGTTTCGGGGGCCAGTTTTCTTTTATAATCTGCATGCCAAACAACCTTCACTCTCAAAACCCAATGGGTGAATATCTATACAGCATCCTCTTTCAACAATTTGTCGAGAATACTCATCCCTCTATCCAGATTACAAACAACCTTGCTTAGGAAGAGATCCCAAGAACCACGAACTCCTCCTCTTGTGATGGCCATGGAAACAATTTTGTCCACTTCATCTTTGATTTCTGAATCCTGCAAGCCCTCAATCAGTACCGAGTACGTTAAACGATTAGGTGAGCACCCTGTTTCCAACATCTCCTCAAGAATCCTAATTCCTTCTTTTGCTTTCCCCACATTAGAAAAACCCTTTATCAACACATTATATGAAAAAGCATTAGGAGTACAACCTTTCTCAACCATTTCATCCCACAACTTCCCAACCTCGTTCAACTCCCCTTGTTCACACATCCCCGCAATTAGCGTATTATAGGTCAGAAGGCTCGGGATTGAACCCCGCTCGAACTCATCAAACAATTTTCTCGCTTCCCATACCTTTCCCTCCTTGCATAACCAATGTATAAGTGTGCTAGTAATCGCATTATCGGGCATGCAATTCTTCTTTAACATTCTCTTCCACAGGTCACAAGCATCATCCACCTTACCTTGCTCGCATAACACATCAATAACCTTACAACAAAGGGCTGAGTTGGGTATGTAGTTCTTGTCAAGCATATCATCAAGCAAGTTACATGCTTCACCAGACTTTTTCGCTTTGCAATAAGCCTCTATCATAACACCATAAGTAACATCATTTGGCTCCACACTGTACTCTTCCATATTATCCATAACCTTAATAGCATCATTTAACCTTCCTTGTTTACAATACCCATCCATCAAGATCGCAAATGTTGTGGCATCTGGCAACCATCCTCTATCAAAAAGCTCGCCAAAAACCTTCTCAGCATTTACCATGTCGCCTAACGAAACGTACCCTCCTAAAATCGTCGTGTAAGTAACAACATTTGGGATCAAACCCATTGAGGGCATTTCGTCAAGCACTTTAACTGCAGCTTTTAGGCCCCTTTTCTCGCATAATCCCTTGATCAAAATGTTACAAGTGAAAACATTAGGCACTATTCCGTATTTGGTTTTGCAATCCCTGAACATGGCGTGAACTAAATCGCACCTTTTGTTTTGTACAAGAGTATTCAACAACGTATTCAACGACCTCACAGAACGTTCGACCTTAAACTCTTCGATACGTACAAACGTTTTCAGGGCCAAGACAGGCTTGCCCGAGAGACCGTAGTTGCGAATAACGTCGATGAATAGATTCTCGCCGCATTTGAGCTGGGATTCGTGTAGTTGAGAGAGCAACGACTCCATAGGCTCATAGGCACGAGCGCGAGAGAGCTTGGAAATAATGGAACGGTAGGTCTCGTAATTATGGGAAAAACCAGGCTGGTATTTGCCGGCGTATTCGAAGATTTGAAGCGCAAGGTCGAGATTCTGTTGTTTATTGATCATGAAAGCTAGGCGTTTAGGGAAAAGGCGTTGTGGCCACGGCTTGATTGGTGGTTTGACGACATAAGATTCCGGCAAGGCGGTCATCTGACTGGCGGTGGCAAGGAAACGGACGTCGCTGATTGAGTTGACAGGTTTGGTAAGTCTGATAAGTAGTTGGTACAGGTGGGTTGAGAGAAGTCGCATCTTCTGGCATCAGAAACCGGTTTGCGGCTATTCGTCAGAATCCTGGAGTAACGAACCTTAACTTGGTTAATATAAGGAATCTCCAAACATATGGGAATTCAGAATCTGACTAAAGTTCCTTCCTTCTAGTCCTACAAGAGAAACCTTTCTGTCTTGTCGTGAAACTGATTACAGAAAAATTGTCTAATGAGCTGAAGAATGCAAAGAGTGCACTTAGATCGGGAATGTTTCGAGTTAATCATGTTCAAGAAACCATCATTATGTATCATGCTCTCACTGTGATAAGGACTCTGAATCTTTGGGTCAATGCAGTCTGGACTTCTGAAGGCTCAAAGTCCATTACAGACAAGAATAGTAGTGGGTCTGAGGAATCCTGCGAAAAGCTTGAATTTTCAAGGTCTGGACTTGTAGTCTTATTGAGGGAGAGAATTTAATTTGCAACAAATAAGAATATAAAATTGATAATATTAATATATATAATAATTAAAATATAATTTTTAAAAGTATGTATAAATAATAAGATTAGACGAATAATTCTTAAAGGTAAGAGAAATTAATTAGAAATCATAATTCCTGCTAAATAAGAATAAATTAATAGATAATAAAATTATGACTTTTTAATAATATAACGTATATATCATCAATAATTTAAATGTTATATATGTATATATAATAATTATATTAAAATTATGTTAATTTACATTAATTTATTTATTAATATCTCCCCACCGCCAACTTATAAACAAGAATGTTGATTTCAAATTAGCGTTTAGTTTGTTATATGACTTATTATAACATAATAAACTCAATTTTTTCGCTTTGTGAGTGTTGAGTAAGAGTCATCAATTATACGCAGCTTTCATTTGTATTTTTACAAAGAGACTATTTTTATAAGTTAAACTTATAACTTAATTACCGATAACAAATAAATAACCTTACAATTATATTAAAAATAATTGTGGGTGAACCCACATATCTCGTGTGTCATATTCAAATACTATATTGGAAACATGTCTATCCAGATTAAGCATGAAGTTTACAAATTCATTATTTCTGAAATTAGTAAATTTAATTTAATTATTAATTCGAATTTGTATTCAAAATAAATTTTATCATATGTCATCTTCAATTACTCTAGAAACATAATTTCTTAAGTTATGAATTAAAAAAAGATTCAAACTAATCTAAATTAAAGTTAATTTTTTTAATTTTCTCGAATTAAACTCGAAAAATACATAAGAAAATTCAATAAAAATTGTCTTATATGTACACCAAAACTCTGAAGGCAGCCTGACCTATTTTTCGAGTTTAATTCGAGATAAGAAAATTCAATAAAAATTGTCTTATATGTACACCAAAACTCTGAAGGCAGCCTGACCTATTGTTATCCTGAAACTAGACCTTCGACAAAAATTGCTACTTCTGTCCAATACGTGAAGTAGGTGACATTAAATAGTGAATTAATTCAACAGTCTGGAAATTATTATTATTATTATTATTATTATTATTATTATTATATATATACCAACCTTAGCATTTACAACATAACATATAAAAGGCTTTGACATTTTGAGACGTTTAAATTAAACTTCAACATTTTTAAAACATTCAAAATAAAATTTAAGTAGATGAAAACGGGGTTAATTCACGTCAGTTAAATGTTATATTAATATTAACGTGATATTATTTGGTATTTAACAAATTGTTGGGATTTGGGACCCCAAATTAGTGCAAACCCACAGCTAATAATTTGAGACAAATAAAGGAATATTGAGACAC
>JANIMX020000291.1:460001-470101 GCA_024582655.2 Erythroxylum kunthianum | reverse complement strand
ACCTGATAAGCTTGAAGGACTCAAGATACAAAAACTTTCAATGTAGGAAGGAAAGATGATAGAAGAAACGTTATCACTCAATTTTTTATTAAGAATAATTTAAAGATCAAACATAAAAATTGAGTATAATTATAATATGTTTATTTGAGTAACTATAAACATTTTTTTATCAAAACATGGTTAAAAATAAAATTTAAATTTAAAATATTATATTTAATAATTTTCAAATTTTTTTTACAAACTCTCTGTCCTCCCTTCCCCAGCGTCCCAGCTCAGCCCTCGTCACCATTCTCCTCCCTCACACAGATAGTCGGGGGCCACCACTGCCCTGCAAATGCGCCACGGCCCGCCGCGACGGTCATCGCACCATGCTCCACCGTAGGACCGCCTGCCCATTCGATAATCCCATAGCTGTGAAAATGGATGCCGCGAACCGGGCCTTTATGCCCGTCAACTCGATCAATGAGAGTGCCCAACTGATAATCCCAAAGTTGGATCACGCCGCTGCGCAAGCTCCCTAAGATCCATGGTATCTTGCTGAGGAAACTCAGTCCCTTCACTCTGTTGCTCTTCGTCAACATTTTTCCCACTCATCCAAATTAAATTAAAAAAAAATTGGACGATGAGATCGCCCGTACCTGAGATTCGAGACTTTTGGGTGTATAGTCTATAGATGATCAAGAAGAAGACGAAAAAGAAGATAGCATTTGTGAAGCGGAAAGAATAATGGTTATGGAGATTGAAATTATTATACGAAATTTAAATGAAAATGGAGATCTGGTTGGTCATATCATATCACATATGCTTCCTCACGAGTCTCTCCACCAATAGAGACTAGAGAGGGCCCATATTTTTTCATTAATTTATAATTAAATTTTAACTACCATCTTAATAACATAGTTTTTTTATTAAATTACTGCACTATATCTCATTCAAATAAATAAATAAAAATTTCAACAAATTTAATTGGAAATAATAATTACATTTAAAATTTTATTTAAATTATTAATTTATTAAAACTTTTAGTTAAAAAAATTAAACCTAACAAAAATATTTGCATTGTAATATTTAAAAAAAATGATATTTTTCATATTAATTATGGTTATTATTCATATATGAAAAATAATATTAATAAAAATAAATAATTATTATTTTAAATTTATATTATTTTATTTCTACAGAAATAATTAATATAAAATTATAAATGATATAACACAATATATTAAATGACTGTTTTATACTATTTTATAAATTAAAAAATGACTGAAAATAATATCCAATTTTAACCGATACCCATACAGTGTTATACCAAAAACAAATCTGGTATCAGCATCAATAAGGTATTCATAACATTGAATGTAAACCACGGGAAAGTTATTCTTCAATGGAACTCCACAATCTGCACTTTCCTTTAATTTAGCCGCAAAGTGGATGCTCTCTTGTTATGATGGTGACTGCAACTCCAGTGATTCCTTTCAGAACACACCAGTTCCGTATTCACTTTTCTAATATAATTTGGCATCCAAATCTAGAAAGGTGACCCTTTTCGTTCTAGGAAAGGCGTTGAGCCATTGGACAGACGACAACAAAGCCTAAAAGAAAAGGCAAAAGTCCTGAACTTTCTTCTGGTATTTAAAGAACCTGAGCATATTGAAAATTTTGCATCTTTTCTGTTCTCACGAGACATAGAGACAGACGGAAAGAAAAAGCCACCATTGTTACAGTTAGTAAAAGATGCACATGAAATACAGAGTAAGTATGCGTTAAGCTGCTAACGACACTAGTAATAAGAGTCAAGCTGATATCAAATCTTATTACTTGGGTGAATAAGAATAAGAAAGTGTCTTAGTTTGAGATATGCGGCTGAGATTTCGTAAGTGCTTCCAGAATCCGATTCTTCTCTACAGTTTTTAGTTACCTCTCCTTAACCGTGAATTGCAAGTTTTTTATGCAGAACAAGGTTTGCTTATCTGTCAAGCACTGTGCCAATCTATTTAAAGCTTTCACTTGACTATAACACCCATTGCAATCACCCCTTTTACCTAAAAATCTCGCAACATGTCTAACAGATCAACACAACCTCGTCCTTGGTTCCGGTTCCTCTCAAATCCCCGACTACGGACCGCCAATGGACCTCGTTCTCCGCCACCTCGACAACCACAAGAGTCTCCTTCTGAGCCACGTCTTCCTGCTGTACAACGACCACCAACCAATGGTGTTGCCATAGCACTAACATCACCATCTACAAAGTCAACTGCTCCTTCGGCTTCTGTCCCATCTTCTCCGGCTCGACCCTTTGCCGTGACTCAACCTCCGGCGACGGCCACGGTACCATCTCCTCCAAAACCAACTATTCCAGTTCGACCAGGTTCACTCCCATCTTCTCCTGCACAAAATCAAGCTTCAATTTCCTCTCATGTCCCAATCTCTCCAGCACCCAAACCCACTCCATATTCTTCAGTCCCCAGTACTCCGTCAGCGATCAAACCTGTTCCAACGACATTTTCGTTGCCAACTTCTGCGGAGTTCAAACCATTCACAACTACAACTCGTGCGTGGTCTACTGCACCATCCCCGAGAGAAATGAAACATGATGTTCAATCACCACCAAATTCATCCAAGTCTAAACCCCAAGCCCCACCACCTTCTCCTTTAGTTCTCCCACCTATTCATATGAGAGCTGATGCAGAACCTGAACCAAAGATTCCAACTTTGGAGATTGAAAAGACTGTGCTTGTTGAAAGGACTATAGAGAAGGCTAAGACCAAGTCTATATCAAATCTGGAACCTAACCCCATTACTCATGCTCTAAAGCACGAGCCATTTAAGGGCTTGGAAACCAAGCAAAAAGGTCACCCCATGAAAGTTTCTTCGGACTCGAAGGTTGTAGGCAAGAGAGTCATTTCAATTACTGGAGAGAACCGAGGTGCTACAATGGAGAAATCTCACATTCCAAAGATTCTCCAAAAGGAAGGGAATTCTCGAAGTGAAGAGAATGAATGGGGAAACAGTAGCAATGAAGAAAAGAGCCACAAGATCAAAGACAAGAGCCGCAATCGAACGATGAAATACAAATACCCACCAATGAATGCTTATATAAACAGCAACGTGCAAGGTATTAACAACTCTATCGTGGTGAATTCTAGATGCACTCACCATGATCCTGGTGTGCACCTTTTACACTAGAAAATCCTTCTGACATCCGCTTCCCTGTCAAGGATCAAGCTAATATTGGCCAACAAAGTGAAAAGGAGAGACAACGAATCAGATTTGATGCAGTAGACTTGCATCTTTGTATAGAATAAGTTACTACAAAAGTTTTAAGGAATAAAAACAAATGACTGATGAGAAACAAAGGGTATGTATTCTCATTCTTAATAGTGGAGTACGATTCTAGACTATAGTCTAATTTCTAGTATTAAAGATCGTGAGTTGAAATATAAATATATTATTTATATGTTATTATATATAATATATATTCAAAAGTCAAAAAATATATAATTATGTGTGTGTGCCAAACATCATCTTGTCCAATGGTTATATCTGTATAGCTTTTAATGCGGCCTTGAAAAATGGGATGATAAATTATAATAATGAAAAGGTTTTGTCATTAGACCATTAATAATTACTAGATTAAAGATTTTTTTAAATAATCTTTAAAGCTGCAACAAAATTTATCTCATGTTATAAATAATAAAAAAATACTTTTTTTTATTTGGAGGTCAATAAGACTTACCTATTAGTAGATTAATCGTTAATGTCGAGGGTCAGTCATACATTCTTAAATTACATTAGCCCTCAGGTACAGGCTTTCGTTGGAACCAGAAAAACAAGGCCTCACCAGACCAAATGGTGTTCTTTGGGGAACTAGGCCAGATCATTGCATGGCTTTTTAATTTTTTGGGTCAAACTGTGAGGTGAGGCCTGTCTAATTTCATCAAATTCACGTATTTGCAGATGTTAATATTTGGATTCCAAACATTCTGGGCACTTGGTATCAATAGTTGTTTGTAATAACGACAATGTTCCAAAATAAATTGAATCTATCACATCATACTCCAATACTACACTGTGTTTGATGATGTTGATTCCAAGATTTTAGTAATTTGTTGAAATTCAGTTCTTAATTAACTAGTGTATTAATAGTAATATTATCTCCCAAGAAATAGTCAAATGATTTGCTACTTACAAAGTGGGCTGCAAGAAAAGCAACAATCATCAAAGTTTTAGTGGTCGGTCTTGGTGCCTACTGCTGGGGATGATTCCATGTGCAGGTGGTATTAGATTCTATATCCATTGATAGTAATTGCTCAATCACAACTTATGGCTCTTGTTAAAACAGGAGGTCGTGTCGTGGACCTGTACTTATTAAGCAAAAACCTTCTTTTTTTGGAGAAGACGATAAAACAACAGACAGGATTATGCCTTATAATTTCTAATAATTGGTCCATTGACCCAAAGGAATTAGTCGATTGTTTTCTTATTGAGAAAACAGATTGGTTACATTGCAGTCGGATGTATAAAATTGTTAACATATACTTATAGTAAATTGTACCTTTCAACTTGATAATTCTGCATAAATATATACTAGACGATATGTATATGAAGTAACTGTATTATATTTTTATGTAATCAATTTCTAATTTTGAATATAATTTCTATTTTATGAAGAAAAAAAATCATCCATCATGTATGGTATTGGTCGGTTCAACTATCTTCTTCTTTAGTCTACAACATATTTGTATTTTCTTTTGTCAATTATGATAAAAAAAAAGCATTAATGATTTATACTTTATTTCTAAAAGGCAATTAAACTAACAACTAATCAATAATAGGAATTAGGAAACCACAAATTGCTAGTTTTATATCCCTTAAAAGATTAAAGTGTTAAAAAAACACCAACAAAACTTTACCATATATGTAATATTCATCTTTTCAATTTCTCCATCATAAACTTAATAAAATTAGACTTTGAGCAACTAATAAGGTTACTTCTTAGTGATTGGAAGGTCACGGGTTCGAGTCACGAAAACAACATCTTTATAAAAAATTACAAGAGAAAAATTGCGTACAATTAATGTCCAAACTCTCCAAAAGAATGTTACTTACCCTAATTTATTGAAATGTAAACCTTGGACAATCCATAGGAATGTTAATATTTGATTGTCCTCTATATTTTTTTCTTAAAAAGTTTGTTATTATTAGACTGATATAAAGAAGTAAAGAACTATACATGATGACATGTTACTTTGCTATTAAGTTAATTATGAACTTTTTCAAAGTTAGTGGGTGGGACAAGAAAAAAAAAAAGAAGAAGAAGAAAGGTTGAATATAATTGTGATGGAAACATGGACCATATGAATCTTTTTAGCACCAGACACGCTAATGTGCATACTAACTTTCAAAATAACACATTCCTCTTTTTCCCCAAGTTTGCTTTTGTTGTCACCCAAAGAAGGGTTTGGCTGTAATCTGGAAGGACCCATTATAGAGTACATTTCTTTGTAGCCATAGCCCCGCATCTCACTGAAATATTAAATTATCAGCTTGCTTTAACAAGAATCCAAAGCTTCCAGTCTTGGAGGTGTTGGAGATGATGATAGGTTTTTAGTAACAACATCTACAAGCATACAGTTCTCATCTTCTCCATGCTAACAAGAATCCAAAGCTTCCAGTCTTGGAGGTGTTGGTTGGAGATGATAGGTTTTTAGTAACAACATGTACAGGCATACAGTTCTCATGTTCTCCATGCTTTCTGATTAGTTTTTAGAGTTCATATGAATTTTCCTCCATGACTAGACAACATATTAATATTTAAAGGAAAATGCTAAGTAATTGGTGAACTTAAGTGGGTTATCAACATTAAACATATTAATGGTTAAAGAAAAAGTTGGAAAGTTTAAACCGTTATTAATATTATAAAAAATAAAAAAATAAAATTTTAAAATAAAATTTTTTTATTTAAGTTTTTTTATTGTAGTCCTTTTGTTAAATTCGATTTTATTAATGACCAAATCAATTTTGTTGAAATTCATATTATAATTCACTTCTTATTGATTATAATATTTCATAATTAAATTACAGCAATATTTTATTAGAATTTCTTAGAAATGTTATAAGATAGCATAAATGCACTAATCTTCGTAGAAAAAAGAAGAAGAGGATTTCAATAATATGAAAAATCTATTATCTTAATTTTTTAAATAGAATATCTATGATATTTTGTAGCATAATATTCTAATAAGAACGAGTCTATGTTTTTTTTTGTGATTTTCCTTTAAACAATTAAGCAGCTTCGGATAGTTGGACTTTGAACCTTAAGCAAACATATATTTCTACCTAGTTATTAACAACCGGTTGTCGTAAATGGTGGGTTAGCTAGTTTCGAGCTACGATGTTGTTATGTAGTCTTCCCTGGCCGGTCTGGATCTCAATAATTGTTTCTCAAAGCTTGGCGATTCTGAAAGCATACAAACAAAGCATGCCAAGGATGTCCTTAATTCAAGGTTTTTAGCTGCAGCAAGTTGTCTGATTAGCTTGTAGATGCTTTCCAATACCTGTGTACAACTTTCCTAGACATGGCAGCTAGAATTTGAGTCTTGCCTAAGAAGCAGCAGGATCCAACTCACTGTAGCTAATATCCCAAACAATTTTTAGCCGTATTCATTATCACTTGGAGTGAGTTTCGTCCATTGCACTTGGACAATACATTAAGTTTTGTTGAGTACATACGCTTCATCCTGTAACTTGATAATATATTTAACAGGGAAGTATCCTTAACACCTTCACTTGTAAAGGAAGTATTCTAAACTACTTAATTAGTAGACATTATATGAATAGGTCTAAACTCTTCATACTAAATACAAAAAAGCCAAAAGGTATGTATAATGCAAAGACGAAAAGTTGGTGTAATGAATGCTCCCCACTAGACATTATCCAGATATCTACAAGGGCCTGAACTCTCACATGGGGAAGAGAAAGAGATGGTACGTGAAAACTCCACTCGACATATGTTACTCTTCGTAGAATGAGGAAGGACAACACGTATAGCAGAAGCTTGCAGATCAGCTATGGTGAAACTACGAATCCTTACTATAGAGATTAGGTAGTGTTGGGGTAAATAATTAAGCTGCTTTCCACTCTCTATATAGCTAGCATGCAACACCAGTGAGTGAGACTACAACTTTAGTGCAGATATCATATTCAGGAATTTCGACACATCGATCATGCCAGAGAGACCTAACATTGTGGATCCTCACACATGCCATGTCTATGTATTTGCAGGCCTCACTACTCTTTGAACATCTGTCATCTCCTAACACCTCCATCAATACCTGGCCCTACAGTCCCTTCTCCATTAACAATTTTCCTCATTTTAATAGCTTTGACACTTCCCTTGTACCAATATTCCATTCTGCCAAGAACTTGCTGAGAAAGATGAAGGTTAGAATTAACTAGTACATTAATTTATATTGTCTCACTTCCAGTGTTTTAACTTGAGGTATAACGTGTTGTCTCTTTTTCATCTACAATACCACTTGTACTGTACATCATTTTGTTAATTGTTTTACTTCCTGGCAACAGATCTTCAACTGGGTACAGAGGAGGTGCCATCATGGTTCCATCAAAGGTTAGTGTTAATGAAGGTTAAGGACAACATATTGTTGTTTATGCAACAATCTTTTCTATATGTAATTTGACTTTGGGAACTGTAAATCCTTTTTTTTGCGTACACTTACTCGAGTGTTGAAGAGATAAATCAAAGGGTTATGAATTTGCTGCAGAAGGGTTGGCTCAAAGTGTGAAGAAAGCCGAATTAGTTACCAATGGTTCTGAGAAGCAAGCATTGCTGAAGCAAGTGGCACTGGTTGACGTGCTTGAGGGCTGGAAAGATGGCATTCTAACAATTGGAACAGTAGGTTTCGATCCTCTGAAAAATAACACTACTCGTCAGAAGGAATATTTTATCCTGGAAAGTGACGAAGAAGAGGAAGAAGAAAACGAAGAACCAAAAGATGAAAAAGGCCAATACAACGTGCATGTTGATGGTGACGACGATACTGTTGAAGATGAAGAGCTGAAACCTTTGATTTTGACAACATTTGAGAACAAATTTGACGATGCTGGACGTAACTCTTTTGCAAACTCGAGCCTCAACTCGGCTTACTATGAGATTGATCAAAGGAGAAAGAAAGGAGAAAGGATAACACTAGCAGAACTATTTCAAGCAGATTCTGAAATGATCAAGAAGAAGACAGAGCTCATTGAAACTGAGCTCAAACCAGGTAAAAAGCCTGTTGATCGAACAAAGAATGGCCTCTCCTTTGCCAAGAAGGTGTTGCCTCACGTTCGAGAGGACTTGCGTCCCATGAAAAGAATACATCAGGTGAGTAGTTGTATCCTGAGGATATGCTTAAACATCAACATATAATAGATTTTTCTGAAACTTCTCTTCATTTAATCCTCCTACTCCTAGATACCAACAAGAACTTCTTCTTGGTAGGTGGAAATGCCATATCTTGCTAATTAATTAATTTTCGATACATTCTGATGTTTAGTTGATGAGGAAAATGTTGAAGAAAAAAATCCATCCTGACCTTCAAGGCAAAGTCTTTGAAGTTGACCACCAAAACAAGCCTGGATCTGTGGAAAATCAAGCTATCAATGAGGAAACTTCTGAGTCTGTCTCCTTGCTTCAAACTGGTCGAGGTACTAGTTATCTTAGACAGCCAAGTTTGATCTTATCATTATAAACTTAGGGTTTTTCAGAACTTTTACATCAGTAAAAATCTCAGGTTATCAGTGCCCCAAACTAGCACTCCATGCCTTTTCTTTTCCAACATTAAGACACTCTATATGTTACGTAAAGAGTAGCAAATCTTCATGTATTAAGCATCAGCTTAATATACACAACAAATGATTAACGCATGTGTTATGTCCATTGAACCTGCACAAATTGCCATGCCCACTATCATGCTTTATTAAACATATCCAATCATTGGGTGTGCCAAGTGTCAACCACATTTTTTATAACTCTCAGGGGACATATAATTCCTGATCTCAGAGTGGCCCAAATTTGACGAAAGACCTTTCAGCTTTTTCTTCACTGTGTAACATTAACGAGTTTGCATATATGAGTTGATCTGCTTCTGTTGGATGGGAGGAAGCTGAAGCTTGCCTTCCTTTCACATTTGCTTTACATGTCAAGTTCTATAGCAAGAAGGGGTGTTAATATTTTGTCTCAAATTGTTTCTCGCAGGTCAAGCAATATGAACCTTTCGTGATGTACCTGATTGGATAGATATGTTCTTTTTGAGATTGTTCTTTGTTTCTTTTTTCCCCTTTTTTCTTCTCTTTCAGGATAATGTTAAAGTGCTTGTCATGCATGTATGTATGACTTGGAACTGTATGTTCCTGCATTGTTATATTTGTAATTGTATGTAACTGAAGTGGGATGTTTGGTTGTGAAGAAACATTGAAATTTACCAGTGTAAACTACTGTTACGTTATGCATTTTTCTGCAAAATATTGTGAAGCTGAAATTTAGGCATAGAATAACTGATAAGGTTACTTTTTTGTAACTGGATGATCATTGGTTCGAATCACAAAAACGATTTTTTTGTAAAAAATACAAGGAGAAGATTGTGTATAATTGATGTCTCTTACTCAACCCTTGCAAAGCGAAAAAAAATTGAGGACTTGTTTGTTTCTACTTTTTATTTTATTTTTTGTTGTGGTTTTTTTAAAAGGAAATAAATCATTAAAACGTGTTTGGCTAAGAATTGTTGTCATTTCTTATTTTTTAAAATAGAAAAATCACAATAACTTTAGAGAAACATAAAAAAGTAGTTTTTGTATGTTTTTAAAACAGATTTTTTTTCTCAAATCAACAACACTTATTAGAGAGATGATAGTAGTGGGATTGAAACGTGTCGTAGACCCTAACATCCACTGCTATACGTACTTTTTCTTTTTCTTCTTATTTTTAAATGTTTGTATGCTAACTATTTCTGATTTTTCTTAATTATCTTCTTCTCCGATTCAGGTTAGTTCCTTATTTCGTTTTCTGCTCATTTAGATTCTAGGTCTCCTACTGCTAC
>JANIMX020000291.1:277715-289093 GCA_024582655.2 Erythroxylum kunthianum | reverse complement strand
TTATCCGGAACAACACCAAACGCCTTATAATATTATGGATAAATAGTCAGTACTATCCAGGACAAATTAATATTATCCAACAGAAATTAGTCAGTACAATCCGATGTACCAAACACATTATATAATATATGTCACGTCGTATTAGATCTTGTATAATTAAGTGGCTATTATTTAATTCAGGGTGTGGGTTGTATTAGTTAGTACGGTAAGGATCGTATTAAAAGTTTAACTCGTATTAAATAGTCAGGTCATACTAAACATCTGAGATATACTATTTACTCATATCCATAGTCTAATACGATGTATCAAACGAGTCCTAAAGGTTATATTAGTACTAGAGATTACGGCAAGAGTCATTTTAGACTTTTTTGTCAAATATTAGTGGGCAAATTAGACATTCTACCAAATTTAGTATGTAGAGGGGTTTTTATTTGGAGAGCTGACGTGTTTTAATCTAACGTTGGCTTTTGCATCATTTGAAATTTCAGCTATCTCTTAAGCAATTAAACTCGCCGTTACTTTTTTTTCTTTAAATAAAGGGGCAAAAAGGAACTGTCCCTTTCCATATCATTACATATTGCTTTTCGGTTTCTAGTTACATCAGAAAATTATTGGGAAAAAGTTGGAAGAAGAATTCGAACTGTATATAATTTTTAAACAAAGGGTTGAATTCAAACATTGTAGATGGCGTTAGTGCATTTCTGAAATCATGGCAATAAGACTAGAGTTTGGCCGGCAAGTGTAAAATGAATGAAATTTGTGGCACATCTAAGCGAATCCACTCGAGAAACATGAGGAAGTGTTCTATGGGTTGAAGAGTTACTACAACAGCAATTTCTTTTATACACGCTTTACTAAAAGTGGTCCATTCGCCTTTCCATTAGTCATATTATTTGATTACTTTATATGGTGGTACTACTCGCTGTCCTAACGTGTACTATTAAGAGAGCCACAGGTTCTTTAAAGGCAAATTTGTAATCTCAATGTCAAAAATTGCAATTTCCTAATTGTACAGCAACTAGACACTTCTAGTACGACGAAAAGCAAAATGAAGTCTTATCGGATATAGTGACTTAGAGAAGTCTAATCTTATGTTTTGACACCACCAAGACAGAGTTTTTGTTAGTACGTTTCACTGCAGCAAAAGAGATTCTAAGTGAAGCGCACTTTTAACATAATTGACGGGACAGGGTTCAGTTTCCTGCTCCTGATTGCCAAATTGGTACTTGGTTGTGTCAACTGTCAAGTAACGCTAAAGCATATAATGGTGTACTCTTTTGTTTCCTCCGTGTAGACTACAACTTCTTTTACTTAAAAAGTCCATGTAGATATACTTTCCCAAGACAGAAAAATAACAAACTTAACAGCAATTCTGGGGACGGGGCAAACAATATAGAGACCAAATTGCTTCATTGAGACAGCATTTTGTTCTCCACATTTCCTTCTCATTAACTAGTTGGGGGTTCGATAATAAACACAAAATTTTAAGGAAAAGAAAAGAAAGAAACAAGTATAAGGAATTTGAAATTTTGCCTGCACAACCTCAAAATATACTTATGAACTAAACGACATATCACTTATGCACATTTTTCTGTACCCTGTCCCTAAAAATGAAAGAAACCCCCACATCCTCCAAAAGCGACAAATTTCTTTCCAAGGTAAAAAATTAAACAAAAACGCACTATAATTCAATCTAGACAATTAATTAATGGTGTCTTGTATTTGAGCTACGCAGGGTCAGGCCATGCAAGAATTTTGTGTATCCAAGAAAACTAAGCTTTCCATCCGAATTTCTAATCCAATCTTTGATGGCTGAATAAGCTGAAGGGCCAACGTTCAACTCCTGCAGTAATGAGAGACGTGCAATGATGTTTAAACAGCAAACAAATAAGAGGCAGAACTAGAGAAAACTAGTGCATACCCTTGCCAACTCTTCGACCGAGATAACACGATTACCCTCGCATTCAAAATGTTCAAAGCCAGTCGAGGCAATTTGCTCCCATCCCTCAAGAGCCTCTAATTGATACGTACTGATTGCAGCTGCACAAAATTCATCAAAGTACATCTTCCGGTAAGCAAGGGATTCCATCTGTAAAGGAGATAAACAAAACAGAATTAAAAAATCACTTCTAAAACAAGGTGAAACATGAAGAATACACACGAAAACTAAATAGGTCAGAATGGATTGATTCATTTCACAATCATATGTGAAAAGCAAACTTAACACAGAATAAAAGAAAATTTCAAAATGCACAAAAATTGAAATATTGCTTTCTGATGTTTAAATGGTCAAATTTTAAGAAATCATCATAATGGTTGGATAGCTAGTTAAGTATAAAATTTTGATGACGTACGAGATTAAGAATTTCTGGAACCCTGGACTCCCTCATTGCATCAGTTGCACTCCGCCCTAGTGCCTGCAATTCAAGGAAATTAAAATCATAAACACAAACAATAAAAAAAGTAACACACATTAACAGCTTGCAGAATATTGCTAATTACCATCCTGAAATTATCAAGTGTTATGCTCCCGTCTCTGTTTGGCTCCAACAATGCAAATTGAGCTCTTAAATACACAAGCTCATCCTCAGTCAAAGCTTTTGAAAGAGCCTAACAGTGAAAGAAAGGAAAAAGGATACGTGAGATAAAATCTTTTTAACTTATCTCTAAATAAATGATTATGCACATATTAACAATCTATGGATAAAAGGATGTTCAATGATTTGCACATACAAAAGCAACTATAACTCAATTTCTTTTAATAGACTACAAAGATAAAACCAGATCAGTAAGGAATAACACTCCATTCTTTATTGTTCCTGTTAATTTTTTATTATTAGTAATTTTCTTGTTAAGAGTTGTTAAATAAGTAAAAGAAATCGTCTATCTAGCTCACCAAAGCTAACCACTTATGATTTACGCGAGACTTCTTTTCAAAGGCACTTTACATATCAAATCATCCCTTACTTCTAGAAATTGATCTATGGGTTTGATCAAACTAGCATGCATTAAAAAGGCTATCAGAAATACAAATCATACCGAACTTGATAATTCAGCATTTAACTTTATTGAAAGGCAGTGAGATTCTAGGATTCAGATTAGAAGAATATTGACTATGCTTATCCCAAAGGTAATAGAAACCTTAATGCAAAAAAATCTACATTAGTTGTCACTAGTTTGGAAGAGAAAATGAAAACGCTTGATGTATCACATCAGCAAATTATAAGAACTATATAAGTATTAGCAATAGTTGGATGCTTATTGTTCACAGAAGATGTAAATTAGTGCACCGAAATAATAACTAAAATCATATACATTTGATCTTGATATGCATAACATAATAACTTGAAAATCAAAGAAAAGGAGCATTCTGAAGAAATTGATAATAGAAGTCAGTATTATGGAAGAACAGGACCTTCAGTGCTGCACGTTTGAAAGGTGTAGCATGTAGGTATGCCTTCACAAGCTTATAAATCAATATATCTAAAGGTATATAACAACTGTCATTCCGCAACCATGGGTGATCTGCCATCATATTATTCTAATTAGTTCAAGAGCTTGGGAAGCAAACACATAAGTATGTAAATAACCTAACAACAAAAACATCTGCATTGTCAGAAAATAGGGGCTCTTTAGGTCCAGCCTATGAAAGAATTTATGTAAAATTTCACTGGATAGAAACAAGAGACAGTGAAATAGAAAAGATGAAAGAGTTATTAGTTGGCATCAGGGTAGCAACTGTTTGACCTCCTACATGGACACACAGGTTTTACTTACTAAGGGCTTGGACAGCAGTCATTCTTTTCCGGAAATCCTTATTCAGGAGTCTCTTCACAAAGTCTTTTGCTTCTGGAGTTACAGAAGGCCAAGGTAAATCATCAAAATTTGGATCAGATCTCAGCACTGCACGAAAAATTCCCGATTCAGTCCGTGCCCAGAAAGGTCGGCTTCCACATAATAGTATATAACTGATAACGCCAATGCTCCAAATATCTGCCTCTAGGCTGTAAGATCTATGAAGGACCTCTGGTGCAACATAGTATGCACTTCCAACTATATCATTAAGTCTTTCATCTGCAAGTGTTACATGTCAGGAAAACACCAAAATATTCAGTTGGTAGTAAATGGTAAAAAACTACAAGATATAGAACAGGATCACAGTTCAAAGTTTGGAACTGTTGTAAAACTTTTTACCGTTACCTGGTCTGATAAAGTCAGAAAGACCAAAGTCAATAAGCTTCATGTCAGCATCTTCACTTCCAGAACTGAAAAGAAAATTCTGTCAAAGAAAAAGAAGATAAAATCATTAACAAGTGACTGCAAAAGGGTAAGTGTGGATGAGAAGAAAATAACAATCAGCTACTCAGGAATTAAAATTAAATGCAGTATTTTGGTGAAACAATCAACCATCAAGTTTTAGGAGGAAACCTCTGGTTTTAAGTCACGATGTACAACGCCTTGAAGATGACAAAACGAAACTACAGACAAAATCTGCACAATTATAGCTTTTGCATCTTCTTCTGTATATCGTCCACCTCTGCAGCAAAGAATAATCTTGTATTAGCATCATGTCATCCGAGAAACATTCAAAGCCATGGAACAGATGTTTTCTAAATCTTGCATGTATTTAAGTATATGTTGATGGCGTTAACCATACAAGTTAAAAGTCTGAGGTTAAGGCAACTTGAGAAATTCCATCAATTTTTACCTTGCTAGAATTCTATCCAATAGCTCCCCACCTTCACACAATCTGAAAGAAATAGTGAAGGAAAAACAACTTAAACCAAAATGAACAAGATGTCACAATTGTGAAACAATAATATTAAAAGTTGAAGTTTCCTGCCTGGTACGACCTTTCATGTGTTATTACGGATAAAAGGGAGAGAACAGCCAGCTTGTGATACAGTATATTCGAGGCGATGAGGAGAACACAATGAATATGAACATATCATCTAGTGCCTAGAAAGAGGGTTGAGAAAGAAGGTAACAGAAGACATACTCCATAACAATGTACACATTATTTGCATCCTCACACGCATCATAATATTTGACCAGATGCTTATGTCCTGATAAGGCTTTCAGTATTTTCACCTCCCTCCGAACATCTTCAATTGCTATTGCTGTTGTCATCTACAAAATCGATGAAGTAAGAACAATTATACGAAAGATTCCACCTCAATGGCTGGCATTTACAGATTACACATACAACTACTACAGATAAATGGTAAGATCCACATTATAAGCTTCTTTAATATATTGTAGCAGACATAGATTCATGTCTGATAGAAAAAGAAATAATATGTTTAGTGAGAGATCCAAAAACTACGTGTTTGGCACAGAACCAATGCATACAAGGCGAGATTATTAATAGGAAAATGACACAAGAAGAAGAAGTCATGAGAAGCCCCTCTGGTTCTAAACCCTGGCACAAGCTTAAAATGACTTGATTAGGCAACCACCATATTCTGCTATGATTACCAAATTGTTTCTTCAGAGTTTATGATTCTTTTCATCACCGACAGCATTACATTTCTTGCTGATATAGAGGTCGAAAAATCATTATGTAGCCTAAAAAAGACCATAAAATTTGGAAACACGATTATATGATTTATACCAGCCAACATGTTCTGTCCTCATAAAAGAACCATATTAGTAATCTTGTGACCCAAGTTCACACAAAATCATGAAAATCGGCACAACCTGCCTTCAGCTACACCTTGGGAATGTTTAAATGTGGTTTCACTCATCTATCAATTTGGGATAAGAATGTCCAACTCATTAATTTGTACAATTATGTGACACTGACTACTCTATTTGCCTTCCCTAATCTTTGCCGTCAAACTCCAGCTATGCGTGAATGTACACGTTGCATGTAAACTGGGATACTTCAGATTCCTCTCAGATCTCCAGCATCTTTGTCGGATACAAACAAGCACAGAGTCGATGATCTCTATGCTTCTAAGAATATTTATGGACAATGTATTTCCTTAGAAGCAACATAACAACTAAGGTTACTACCATTTATTCCAGACGAGAAGGAAGCTCACTCGTGTGATTCATTGCATCACCAGCATCAACATATAACATAGTTTCAACTTCCAATAACAGTTACTCTAAGACAATCAATTATCAGGTACAAAAAAACCAACCCTATCAATTGATTAATTAAGACAGAAACATTTCCTCATTTTACCTTTCAGCTAATTCCAACTCAATCCACCTAAACAAGAAGCTAATGAACTTGGAAGCAGTATATACTTCACCAACAGCAAACTACTGATTGCAGAGTGAAAAACATTTTCCAATAGAATCTAAACTAGGAGGACAAAAGTAAATATCAAATTGTAGCCAAAAAACTATCAAAACCACACAGACACATAATAAAATGAGCTATAAATGATCAAAGTGACTAAGAGAAGGCATTGTCACCTTAGCTTTGGAAATGATCTTCACCGCAACATGCTGATCCTTGAACTCCCCTTTCTTCACTTTCGCAGAGCACGTATGACCAAAATGCCCTCTCCCTACCTCTTTTCCGAGCTCGTACTTAGCTCCAAAGTTCTTACTATACCCGAAGCTCTTGTCTAGCGACTGTTGTTGCTCCGGCTCCGCGCCTCCGTGCTCCGGAATCGGCCCCTCCTTTGGCTTACCGCCACCAAGCCGCTTGGCAAGCGAAGCGGCTATGTGCTTCGCCGGAGATGGCGGTGGAAACGGCCGTCGGAAGAACCTCCTGGGAGTGGAAGCCCTCGCCGGAGATGGCGTCACGCCTCCGGGAAGCGGACTGGAGGAGGAGACGCCGTGAGGATATGGACTGGGCAAGGGGCTGGGGTAAGAAGACCGACCAGGAGTGTTCTTAACTGACGGAACGGCGCCGTTATGCGGCGTTGACGGAGGAAATGCAACTTGGTTGCGTTCGCCGGAAGCGACGATGGTGGTTATACCGTCATTTTCGTTAGTTGGATTCGTCTTCCCGTAACACTGCCCCATATCTACAAAAGAAAATATTCCTGCTGCTCCTCTGTATCTGATCAGCACTCAGTCAAAGTCCACGCATCTGACGGCGCGTAGAATATCTCCCTCACGGATCTGATTTTATCACCGGAGAGAAAACAAATGAGGAAGAGAGAGAGAGAGATCTAAGTGAAGAAAACGATAAAACAAGAGAATGAAAAGAAAGAATCGAGTCAGAGAGAAAGAGATAGAGAGTGTTTATGTTAAGGTAGAGACAGAGAACAAAAACAACAGGAAAATTATAAGCACCAACGCATCACACATCAAGTGAGAAGATCGTGTACCGTTAGATTTGTGGAATCCGCATATCGGAAGGTGAAATCGGCCCCAAGACTTCTGAAGCTGTATAATCAGAGGGCTCCTTTTGTCTCCCCAGCTTGAGAAAGATCCAAAGTATTTTGGCTAAACTATACCATTAAACTCCTGAGTGTAGACCAGTGGTTTGTCTCTCCTCTGTCTATTTTCTAAAATTTATTTTTGTTTCTTTTTCTTTTGTATTTTCGCTCTTTTTCTCTGGCGTGTGTACACTAAACCATACAAGTTCTTTTTGGTTTTGTCTTATGCTACTTTTTCTCTCTATATTATACGATCACAGGGGTATTTTATTTGAGTAATAAAACTAAATACCAAAAAGGTCAATATAATTAAATCCTATTCCCTAATCCCTGCTGTTCGAACTCCGCAGTTCGGCTCTTTTTACACGAACACGCAGCGAAATGTTCGGGTTTCGTATTTACTAGAATGCCCTTCTCTAACACGTTTTCCGTTTTCCAGTAAAAAAATTTAACCGAGAAAAATTAGATATTTATTTTTAAAATAAATTATAACGCATTTCAAATAAATTTATGAATTTAAACTAAACGATCAATTCGAACAAATAATAGCAATTGGTAGCAAGCATAGTTTCTAAAAAATTCGTGTTTTTATATTGTATAATTATACACATAAATAGTACTATTATAACCAAATTTTATAAGTTTCACTAACAATAACTACTTTCTTGTATATATATATATATATATATATCTTTTTATAGTTTAAAATTTTTAAAATTAAAAAAAAACTCTTATTTTTAGATTTTGATTAAAAAGTAACATAAAAATATGTAGTATAAATATCAGACATGAGTTATTCAAATATCACTAATATAGTAAGTTAATTTACTATTTAATTCTGATCCGAACTAAATAAATTTAACTTAAATTAATAATTTAAAATAATTATAATAAATTATTAATTTAAATATGATTTAATTAGTTATATTCAAGTTTAAGATTTGGGTTCAATTATTATATAAACAATATTTTATTAATCTATATCTAATGTGATTTTTCGTTGTTATTTTTTAATCGAAATTTAAAAGAAAGAGTTTCCTGAAAATTTAAAAATAAAAAAGTTTTTTTTTAATTTTTAAAGATTAGGAAATTCTTCGTAAATTACATCAAGGTTTATGTCTTTTGCTTATATATATATATATTACGATGGATATAAAAAGAATGTGGTCTATATCTAAATTTAAAATTACATTTTCACGAAATTATGAAATTATGCTATATCAATAATTGGGTAATTGTTAGTTACTATTTTTCGGGTGCAAGTAATCCCTAACTAGAGAGTTTTTCATTACTAAGTTTTAGATAAATCTTAAAAAGGACAAGTTAGTAAATTTTTAATGCTAAACACAAATAAACCTCTTTGCAATATAAAATTCAAGCTTATAAGGGACACGTGAAATCCTATTTCCTACCATGTTAGGCCATTGCTTTTGGGGGCAAAGTTATTATATTTCAACTTAACCAACCCCATAAGTAATGTTTTAAAATCTGTATCAAAAGTTAAATTCATAAGGTAAAAAAATTAAGATTTAGATGTTCAACTAATACATGACCGTTATAAAAATGGTTAAAAATTGAATACATTTTAAATTTTGTAAATATGATTGAAAAAGAGTATCATTATCAATTGAAAAAATTAAAATTTAACTAAAAAAAGAAATTTTTAATTTATAAAATTAATTAGTTTATAAAAAATAATAATTATTTAATAAATTGATTAATTTTTAATAATAAAATTGATTAAAATAAATAAAATAAAAATAAAAATTAAGTGAAAAAAGTAGTTATTTGAAGTTTTTTATAGATAAAGCCACCGGACTAGTTAAAATTTTAATCATGACATAGAAGGAGTTGACTTTGTAACTTGGTGGCGTGATTAAAGAAACATGTGGATGTGGGGTGAATTGAAGCAATTAATCACTTTGTATTGGAACGAGTCATTGAGTGATGATGATAGAAAAGAGTTGGCGTATTCTTTTAATCAATTGTACTGTCAAATTGACGCATACTGATACTCATACATCAGCCTCAACCTCAAGATTGAATGGCCACTTCCCACGTGCTACGCAACCGCTAGAATCTGACCATGACCATAAACATAAGTGAAAATGAATTTATTGAAATTTTATAAGTTAATTTTCCATGTAAAAAAAAAAGATATCAAAATAAATTGAAGTATATATATATATATATATATATATATAATTTATAATCAATTAATAAACTTTTAAATTTTAAATATAATATTTTAATTGTATATACATTCACTTGATTTTTATCTAATTTCTTTTAAAACTTTTCAAACTTAATCACATATTTGTCCATCAATACCTAAAGTGCATTCAGAAAATAGTGTCAAATATTTTTTGACAAAGTTAATTTAATGTTGATTCATTAAAAAAAGATAATAGTAATTAATAACTCTAATATATGTTTAGATTTTAGTGAATAAATTTGATGAAATTGTTTTAATGTTAAAGTTAATATACAAAAAAGAAGAAATTGGTCTCTATTCACAAAAATAAAGATATTTTCCTGATAAAGATGCAATAAGAGGGGAAAAACATGTTTAAAAAATAATCGAAGAAAATAGACTAAAATTTTATAAATATAATAAATTCAGTTTTCTCGTTTTACGATTATTAAGTGAGGGATATTAATTATAAGTAACATTTCTCTTACTTGTTATTCTAAAGCTCGTTATTTATTAATCAATATATATCATTTTTATCTAGTATGGTATTAGTTTAATTATTATTATAAAGTCATCATTATTATAATACTTTTTGTAATAAATGAATAAATAAATTGAGTATAATTAATATCCTGATGCTAACTTTGTTGGGAAGTTTAAACTTTTTCCCGATAAAAAGGTAAAATATTCTGTCACTGGTTTCGTTGTGCACATGTCATATTTCATCTTTCCAACAACTATTGAAGGAAAAGGAAAAAAGAATAAGGAACAGAGAAAAGAAGGTCGAAGAGGGACAAGTATCATAATGCGCTTGTCCTGACCACAATAACATTGAAGATGATAGGTGGACGAGGCGTGGATCATGATGATAACTATGATGTAACTTGCGTAAAAGTAAAAGTAGACCGGTTTAATTCAATGTTTCATAACTTAACCTAATAAATAAGAGGGTTGTTCATTGATCTCATCTCATGCCAACAAAAATTTATATTTTGTTTCGTCAATCAAACACAGTAGAGTAGGTTATGATGATGATCCTTTTTTTTTTATTAAGACAGGTTTGCATGAGAATTATTATAGAAAAAGACATTTCAATCAGGTTAGCACCCCAAATTATACCATTTATTTGCAGCAACCTTTATATTATTAATAAATGGCAAAGATCTTAAGTTACATAGAGGCTTGGGGGGCATTAACCAAACCCAAGCGAGATCAACTAAAGCGATAGTTTGGTAATCCAAATCTATCCCTAAACAATTTTTTCCTAACAAATTCAAGAATTGAATCCCACCAAATGAGACCAGATACCCCAATGTCATAATTTGCTAGCTTGTCAGATTACCTTCTCTGTATATATGAGAGACAATAAAATACATATGTTTGGTAAGTAAAATACAATTGTTCCACCTGTTTTGAAGTGTCCAAGGCACAGAGTTACAATTTGTAAAAGCCGAAACCACCAATTTCGAATCACATTCCAACCAGAATTTACGTCAGCCATGTTTGTGAGCAATCTCAATAGCAAGAATAGCATCCATTAGCTCAGCATACAACGAGGACTGAGAGCCTAGATTAGCTGAGAAACAGCCTAGGATAGTAGCTCTACTATCCCTGAACAATCCACCACAAGCGGCCAACCCAGATGACCCATAAGCGTTACCGTCAGGGTTACATTTAATCAAACCACATGAGGGAAGGAACCAAACTATTTCTTTTATCCGAGGGGCAGAGGAAAAATGCCCTTGCACATTAAAACTATGCAACAATGATAAATCAGAAACAGAGTTGAGTGAGCAACCTTTACTATACAATCGGGATAAATAGATATTGGAGCTTAC
>JANIMX020000291.1:0-10641 GCA_024582655.2 Erythroxylum kunthianum | reverse complement strand
AGAGAATCAAAGAGAAGAGCAAAACAAAGAAAGTACGTAACAGAGCGAGAGAGAGGGACATACCTACACACTCATCATGGGTAGTAACAGCATAGATATGGATGAGGAGAGGCTAACGGCAGAGATGGCGTTCAAGGACGCCTCCTCCGCTGTCATAAAAATCCGTCGTCGTCTGCCGGACTTTTTACAGTCTGTTAAGCTCAAGTACGTCAAGTTAGGCTATGGCTACTCTTGTAACCCCGCCACTTTGCTCTTGTTTCTCATAATCCTACCCTTATTCATGGCCACACTGGTCCAGTTCACCGGTCTAGAACTGAACCTGGTTTACCTTGTGTGGAAGACTCGGTCCCTACAACTCCAAGACATTGACGCCGCCACAAGACTCGCCGCTTCAGCAGTATTACTCTTCCTTTTCAGCCTGTACTGGGCCAAGAGGTCCAGACCGGTTTACCTCGTCGACTTCGCTTGTTACAAACCGGAAGATGAACGTAAGATGTCGGTTGACTCGTTTTTGAAAATGACAGAAGAAACCGGAGCTTTTGAGGAGGAAACCATTCAATTCCAGAAGCGTATTGCGAGCCGGTCCGGACTAGGAGACGAAACATATTTCCCAAGAGGAATAACCTCTAACCCTCCGAATCTGTCGATGAGCGAAGCCCGGTCCGAGGCCGAAGCAGTTATGTTCGGTGCTTTGGACGAGCTTTTCGCTAAAACTGGAGTTAAACGTAGAGACATCGACATACTTGTTGTGAACTGCAGCTTATTCAATCCAACCCCATCTCTCTCCTCCATGATAGTGAACCACTACAAGCTTAGAACTGACATCAAAAGCTACAATCTTGGTGGCATGGGTTGCAGTGCAGGTCTTATCTCCATCGACCTCGCTAAAAACCTACTCAAAGCAAACCCCAACTCTTGCGCAGTTGTAGTGAGCACAGAAAACATAACCCTTAACTGGTACTTTGGAAATGATCGGTCTATGTTACTATGCAACTGCATATTTCGCATGGGTGGTGCTGCTATTCTCCTCTCGAACAAACCACGAGACAGGGTTCGGTCCAAGTATGAGCTGGTCCACACAGTTCGGACCCACAAAGGCGCCGATGACAAGAACTATCAGTGTGTTTATCAGAGAGAAGATGACAGAGGAACAATAGGGGTCTCTTTAGCTCGTGAATTAATGGCTGTTGCTGGAGACGCATTGAAGGTGAACATAACTACACTGGGCCCTCTGGTACTGCCATTAAGTGAACAGTTCATGTTCTTCGTCACGCTCGTGAAAAGAAAAGTCCTGAAAGCTAAAGTAAAGCCCTATATACCCGATTTCAAGCGTGCGTTCGAGCATTTCTGTATACATGCTGGTGGCAGAGCTGTTTTGGACGAGTTGCAGAAGAATTTGAGACTCAGTGATTGGCATATGGAGCCATCGAGAATGACACTGCACAGGTTTGGCAATACGTCAAGTAGTTCCCTGTGGTATGAGTTAGCCTACACGGAGGCTAAGGGTCGGGTCTCCCGTGGGGACCGGGTCTGGCAAATTGCATTCGGGTCGGGTTTCAAGTGCAACAGTGCGGTGTGGAAAGCCCTAAGGCCCATTCCAGAGGGTGAGTCAAAGGGCAACCCTTGGTTTGACTCCATAGATAGATATCCAGTTAAAGTTGCTCTTGCTTAGGTGGCAACGATTTGTTGGGTCTCATCATTTTCTTTGTCTTAATATTAGAATTTGAGCTTATTCCTTATTCCTGATGATAATGTCCCATGTCACCATCAAGACTATTATGTTTTGAGAAGAACATTATTTTGGTAAATATATGTATGGATCAAAGTTAATCTAACAACTATTGTTTTCAAGAAATGGGAATGGTTTTTCTTAGTCTATACCAAGTTTTCTGATCCAATTTGAGTTGTGCAATATAGATTAATTTTATAGGTTTATATTTTATTAGAAGGAAGAAACATATAAAAAAAAATACAACAAATCTAACTTTTTTATTTTGTGATAATTGAGAATAAGATATTAATTGTACGCATCTTTTTTTATATATTTTTTTATAAAAAGAATGTTTTTATAACAATAAGTAATCTTATAAGTTATATTTTATGAAATTTTTAAATTTGATAAAAAACATTACCTTCTCCAATTTTCCTACTTGTGACTTAGCCACAGGCTCCATTCGTAGGTAATATGGAAAAGGAAGAAGCAAAGTTTGGATTTGCCTTTTGTTGCTGATGTCTACGGACAAACTTCTCATAAAAGTTTGTCGTCACTGGACTTGCCCATAACTTTGTCTAACATGAAATCGTCTAGAAATTTATGGAAATATAGTTTCTCTGAAGTATGGCCTCTCTAGTTTACGGTAACGTTCAGACAATATTTGTCTTTAGTGTACTGTATGATCTAATCGACGATTGACAATATCTATACACATTGGAACCTATGGACAGAACATTAACCATCAAGTGTGACAATTACGTGTACAACACATTCCACCGTACCCCCAAGAACTATGTGGACTATGTCTCCGTTACCACCACGACCCTTCGCTGTCGCTACCAGACCCACCGGGCTTCTCTTTCCGCCCGTTGTCTCAGCCAGCTCTCAGCCATCTCGCGACCGTGCTTCGGCAACCTCCAAAAAGAAACCCCAGAAAAAGAAACAGGAGCGAGTCACGAATAAGAGAGAAATTCCCAAGCAAGAAAGCGGAGGACTAAGTGGATTAGACGTGCTTTGGGCTATGCAGAAAGCGACCGCCGAGAAGAACAAGCTCAACGACGATAAAAAGGGTAAGAAGAAAAGGGTAGTGTCGGCATCAGAAAAGAGGGAAGAAGAAGAAAATAACATGGATTATAGTAATGTGAGGCCTTTGTGCATAAAGACGGATTGGAGTGTTCGATTGGACCAACTGGAGAAGCGTCTTAATGATCTTTCCGAGAAAAGTGAACGTACTTGACGATTTCTTTTCCATTTTCTCGGAAACAATTGCATTTACCTGTCGTGTTGTACGCTGGCTTCTTGATAGACTTCATTTTTCTTCACTGCTAAACACAAGTAACACGATTAAAGATGGGTATTTTTTTTTTGTTTTTGTGTTGTGGATTGTTCACTGTCATCATTTCGTGGCTGACACCCTAAATTAAGACCGTAAATTGCGTTATGATTTTAGTTGCCGGTGTCATGTCATTTTAGCTGCTCGACTTAAATAAACAAGCGATACATATTCTACAACTTAAAAGCTGGTAATTGTATCCCCAGTCTACAAGCTTCCACCTTTTCCCCTACGAGATGATGTGAGGGGATGTGTACAAGTTTCCCTTGAACGTGGGAACTGCTTCAGTTTGTGTTTCGTGTCTGCAAGAACATCATTTGACTTGTACTGCCAATAAATCACAAATTGCCACCTCAGTCACCATGTAGCTTTAGAAGCGTACACTTTATGGTTATATCGTTCTGTGGTGAAAGCTTATAAATAAAAGTAAAGATCTCAACATCATCGAATTGCTCATCAGGCTACTACATCCCCATTCATAACTTACTTCACAGTCCTATCTCTGAGATTCCTTTTCTTCGACTTATCATATTCTTACTAAAGTTCCTTGGGAGTTGGGAGGTGGCGGGCACCAAAGGAAGGGGTGAGGGCTTTGTTATTCTGCTCAACACAACAGCCATGGAACTACAATGTCTCATGATTCTTGGAACAACTACATGTCTCGTACACCTCTACTAATAAGGCCTGTATCTTCTGCTGCCACGATTACCGTCGTCACTACTACTTCCAGCTCTCCCAGGCCCACTTGGACCATTGTTCCGGTCAACTCTTCTAGGGCGTGGTTGTGGCATCTGTACACCAGGCTGCTGGCTGCAAAATTTATGAAACATGCAATGCTTTAGATGAAGTCGTTCATCGGTTACATATCTAATAAGTGAAATAGAGACTTACAGGACATAGCCTATCCTGCCATCTGGAAGAACCATAGGCACCATAGCCATCCCTGCTGGCATGGGTCCTCTCCCATATATTACTGGCTGTTCAGGCAAGATAGATGGAAGTTAATCGAGTAAATACAGGAACTCTACTAAGAGTAAAAACGGCCATGAAAAGTCCGTTTAAATACCTGCTGAAAACTGGAAGCAACACCAAATCCACCACCTAAAGAACTATATGGGTTCCCAGCAAAACCACCATATGTTGGATAAGGACCACTGCTTGGATGAAGCCCAGGGCTAGAAGAATAAGCTCCATCAGTTTTTTTATCTGCCTGGGGCTTGGCAAGGACAACCTCCAAAACTTGACCTTGGATTACAGTTCATTTGTTAAGAAAAAAACTTCAGACCCAAATGAAGCAGAAAAACCCTTGGAAAAGAAAAAGTAAAGCAGAAAAATGGAAGTTCAAGCTCATGTCATCACACATCACACAAGTTATGCTTTCTTCACTGCATCAATCACAAAAGAAGCTATTACTTACATACATGGTAGACGGCAGAATATGTTTACAAACAACCCATCACACACTTCAATAATACTAACAGGCAAATTGTACATTTAGTCTACTGAAATATAATGGTCTAAGACCACAAATTTTTACTGTGATTTTCCGATGAAAAATTACCATAGTGGCACATCTGCCATAAATCAATGGATATTTGCTAAAAATGTGATGGAAAGCAAATTCATGGATACAAATCCTAAATCCTTATGCATTGATGAACCAGATGTGATAAATTACCATCAATTTCATATTTCTCTGTATCTTTAACTGCCTTCAACGCACTTGACCTTTCAGCAAAATGAATGAAACCAAAATCTCGCTTTCCTGCTTTTCCAGGTGGCATAACAACTTTTGTCACGTCTCCATGGCGCTGGAATAGTTCTTTCAGCTTCTCAGTGGGGGTATTCTCAGGTATGTTCTTCACATACAGGGCCTTGACCTAATCAACAAACAATAAGTACAGTGAGGCAACTAATTCAAGGGGATGAGAAAGTCAAGCTATTATTTTCCAAAAGCAGTACATTTCTCCTTTAGTTTAAGGGAAATGTGAATTGCTTATGAACCTCATGACATAAAAGTTAAAGGAGCTCCATGAAACTAGTCCAAGCCCCCAAAGAATCTTAGAAGTGAGTTCAGAACCCGTATGAGCTAAAAAAACAAATCAGCTACTATTTTACAGCACAACACTTAAGGCACAATATTGAACCTGCAACAGGACCCTATGTATACAGAATTTCCAAATGAAACCCTAACTATTGGTGTAACCATGTCAGCAACCAAGAACTGGCTAAAACCATCACCAGGCTATTATGTACAATAAATGCACATATTTGTGGAGTAGATATAAAAAATGCTGGATGTCATTGCCCCAGTTTCTTCTAATATCTTTCATTACATACTTGAGCAGCAGCAGCAGAATGTTCAGGAGTGCCCTTGGGATCAGCCCAACTAATGGTTGGGGTATTGCCATCTAGCTTAAAATTTGCATTTAGCATCTTCTGCCGGGAATAATCAGCACAGGCATGATTGTAATACAAGATAAAAGCAAAGCCACGATTACGACTTGGATTCTGAGGATCCTGTAGTTCACAGCATAATCAGCATTAGAAATCCACAATACTACAGATTCATCAATCAAATAAAACCTATATTTCAAGGCTCCACCTTTATGAGCTCAATAATATCCACGCCCGGACCAATTCCCTCAATTACTTTTTTGAACTCATCTTCTGTCCAGCTTTTGGGCACATTACCAATGAACAGTCTGTTTTTAGATTCTGATAAAGAGCATCTTAAGGTTTTCCCCTGCAACAACAAAAATTTTCACAAATTGAGATGAGAAATCAGTCATGCGATAGAATACAACATAATGCCCACCTTACCTTGAATTCTTTACTATGAAGCTCTTCAATAGCTTTTTGAGCAGCCTCCTTAGAGTTGAATGAAACAAAAGCAAAACCTTTGTTTTCACCAGTTTCCTTATCCTTCATTATCCTTATCTGCCAGGAAGAAAGTTGAAAATGAATAAATGCCAAAAGAAAAGAAATCCCTGCATATCAAAATTGACGGATATCACCTCAAAAATTTCACCCATTGGCTGACAGAGGTCCCTCAGATCATCTTCTGATGTGTCCTTAGGAAGCCCACCAATGAAGACCTCTGAACCATGGGGAGGAAGAGATAGAAGATCATCATGCTTCTCCTTTTCCTCTTCACTGATAGAAGAAGAAGGCTTTTCTTCATTGTCCACAGGTTCAGAGTCAACATTGCTTTTATCAGTCTCTAGTAATTGGTCTTTCTGATAATCTCCAGTCCTCGAGTCATCAGAATCCCCTTCATCATTTTCTTCGCCATGTGCATCTCCTGCATCATCTTCTCCATCTTCATCTAGTTGGTCCTCAACATCTTCATCAATCTCTTCCATATAATTGTCTTCCTCAAGATCCACTTGTTCCTCAACTTCTGTGCCCTCTCTCATGATTTTTTAGACACGAGATCCTCTCATCCAATAGCTGCAGTTAAATGGTCCCCAAAGTAACTGCAAGCTTAATGAATTAATCATGATAAATTTATGGAACCTGAAAGAATGTGCCTAGTGCACAAATTTGACCAAGGTGAGTAGCATTGAGGAATTTAAGGGTAGGACAACACAAAAAGTTGAGCAAACACTCGCCATGTCCTGGAAAGGGCTAAATAAGAGAAGCAAAAGATGCGCAACCACTATTTGCATACTTGCCATTTTGAAATTTGATTGATGAGGAACCGGAGAAGAAAAAGGCATGACATCCAAAATCTTTTACATTGGTTCATGTGGATTTCAAGAGGTCCAAATCCAAACTCTTGCATTGTCAAGGTGTGAGTATAGCTAATTACAGTACTACTGATTGAACGATCTTCTACAAATCGAAATCCACAAAAGAGGGAAAAGAACTAGTTGACAGAAAATGCATAAAATGGAAGGAGCAATACGTTGCGTGTACCAACCTCTTGTATCTTAATCAAAGGAAAGATCTTGCTCTGACATCCCAAGTGCAAAGGCAATGGCGACCAATTTTTAGACGACTATATACCTACACCCGACACATAAAATGATAAAACGTATTACTCGACGCCCCGAAAAGAGCCCGCCATTTTTCTACCGTTAATGGTATAACGGTAGAAGCCTTTTCTATTCCTCTCGAAGCAGACCATAAAAGGAACAAAAAACCCACCGATATAAACCTAGTGTAGTCATCATAGAGAAACGGAAACCAAAAGAGGCGAACACCCATTTCGAAAAATATGAATCCATCCAAATCTAATACTATTAAAGCCCGAGCTGAAATGGGGAAAAGAGAAAAACCACGGCTGTAACAAAAAATGAGGGTAGCAATCAATTCTAAACCCTACAAATAGGAGAGAGATTGATGAATCTATCCACGAATAACAGGGCTATAGCAGCTGTACAAAAATACCCATAACTCCCAACTTCAGAATTAGACTTTGGAGATTCCGATCGAATGAGCTAGAAAGTGAAAATCCATCAAATGGGGGATGTGGAAAAGAGTAAAAGGAACAAACTTGAGGGCACAATAAGGTAGTAATAATGGGAAAAATACCAGATAATAAAGAAAGGAGTAAAACATTGAGTGAAATTTAGCGTACCAGTGAGTGAGTGAGTGTTTAAAAGGTATATTGTGGGCTGAGATTTGCTTTCTGAGTGGTTTTTCTGTTCTCTGGTTCTGTTATCCGACGAACCCCAGAAGTGAAAGCTGATCCCCCAAAAGACCCTAATTTCACGACGGTAATGATGCAGTACGGCAGAGCCTATTTTTTTATACGAACAATCACCAATCATTTGCTGTCACCTTATGTGATTTATAATTAAATCACAAAATTACCCTTGGAGATTATGGGGATTGGATGGTGCAGGAGAGTGTACGGTTTTAGAGCTGATTTCACTCACACTTTGGTTGGTCAAGGTTGTTAGTTCCAAATTAAAATTAAAACCCATAATTGTGAAATACTATGGGCCAAATGGTTTCAGAGCCTATAATAAAGATAGGCCCATGAGGTTGGGAAATGCAAATTGGGAAAGTTTAAATCGACAGTCAATTTCTCTGAATTCAGAATGACCATGCAGGTTAGAAGATAAGCATCTCATGAACACCATTCTCCGGCATTCTGGAAATAATCTTCAGCCACACATGAAGAAGCAACGATCTTAGCCGTTGACGTTAAAAAGTTAAGTTTCAGTCGGATTCCCCTCATCTTCACAATATATCGTTCTGGGGCCAGGTACACGGTTCAGGGAAATAGGCTCTTCCTTCACCATGGGCAGCCCATACGCCAATTGTTCTAACCTCCACTCCTGGTTAAAGTACAACAGAGATAATGAAATTTGGTCCAAATTAGAAACGGTAATCAAAACTCAAAAAAGAAAAATTGCAGTTGTTTGTACTGAACACAGAACAGAGTGAGAACAATTGCTTAGAAGACTAGAATTGACAGCAAAAATTCTTCCATGGAAGCAGAACATACACTCATCTAAAACAGCCAAGCACACGAGAAGCGAACAACACAAAAACAACCCAACAAGTAAAGGAGCAATCTTGACCTTGACGAGTCAAACTCAGACGGCAGCCGACAATAGGCTTTCCACCACAAGAAGTTTTATCAGAGAAACCAAAATAGTGAAGGAAAACATAACTTTGAAGCGGAAGTCTTCTTGTTTGTTTGCCCATATCGGCTGCGAAAAATATCATATTTCTCAAGTATGCTTATAAAGTCAAACTTGCATCACTATTTTTTAGCTCAACCCGTCCTGTCAGGGTGAGAGGCGACACGTCAATGATCGTAGAGACGGCGGGTCGTGCCAACACCTTGTACTCGAATAAAAACTGAGATGACGAGTGGGGTGGCTCTACTTAAGGTCGCTCTGCCCGTCAATTTTTGGAAGCCTATCCCATGGGAGTGGGCTCAGACAAAATTAACCTTAATTAATAAAGTTATTTACTAATAGTAATACTTTTGATTTCGGTTTTATTTTTAGCTTTTGTTTAATTTATAATCTCTCTTTATATGAAGATTATATTTTGTGATTTTAGTCATAATTCTAAAAAAAGATAAAATTATAGGAACTGTATAATTTATCACTTTCGAAAATACAAACAAAATTTTTTATGTTTTTATCGTAATATAATTCACAATTAAATGTTTTCAAGAATATAGAGGATGATTGATAAACAGCTGCTTTCAAGGGCTTTATGTTTTCATCCCTTGAGCATATTTTTTTTCTAAAACTCCAGAATTTGGGTTATATCGAAGTTATTATTACATTATCATATTTTTCAAGTTTGTTACCTCTGATGAAATACAGAAATTCTTTTGAGTTTTTTCTTTAGTCAATTCATTCTTAGTTTGGCAAATGCATTGTTAGACCAACACATCTGAAGTATCACAAAATCAAGCTTTATAATCAAATATATTTTATTAAAACGGAAGGAGTTAGAGAGAGTCTGAAAGGCCTAATAGTTCCAATTTACATTAAACATTTTGAAAACTTTTAGGTTGATTTTAAATTCAAAAGAGTCGAAATTAAATTTTAATATTTTCATTTGCACGCTGTATCTCTTTGTATTTTTTTTATAAAAAAGTTATTTTTATATTTTTATAAAATAAAATAAAATAAAATATATTTTTATATTTTTCTCTTTGTAACCAGACTTTGCGTTTCAGCGAATTCTTTTATTGAGTGTTATTGATTGATTGATTGATAATTTTTTCGTAATACAATTTGACCCTAATGTCTTAAAGTGTTAATTTAATGTTTACGTTTTCAAAACGTTGAAGATAAATTTTAAAGAAATATTTTTTTATTAATGATACATTTGACGTGGCTTATATGTGATAAAAATATTTTAAAATGTCATATTAACCTGCGAAAGTTTAATTCTGTTAAAATTTGTATCTGTTTAGGATCTATTTTAAATATTTTGAAAATGTTAAGTTGAATTTAAGTATTTTAAATCGTGTTCAAGTTGTATTTTGATAAAAAAAATTGAAATTGAAATTACATTTTTACTTAAAAAAAAGAACTAACATTTAATTTAAACTTGAATTTAATAGTCTAATAAAGTTCCTATTAAAATATAGTTGAAATTGCTAAACATAGCGACATCTCAAATCGAAAATTCGTTTTTAGCCTCTTTTTGGTGAAAAAACGTTTATAACGTCACAAACAAACTTATTGCATTTATACCCAATTTTCTGTAATATTCTTAAACTACCCTTAAAATTAAAAAGTGAAAAAATAAAGAGCTGACATTGGCCTTATGCGAATTAACGAAAATATCATTGTCCTTGTCTTTAACATGGGAATGAACACATTTTCACGTGACTGATTGTGAATTCTTCTCTAAAATAGAAATTGCTAAATATAACATCTCAAATTGGCTTCCGCCATTAAAATGCAGCGTCTGTACGGAGACGCTGCGTACTTGTCGTCGATATCCTGTGACTGATTGCGAACTTTTCCCTAAAGTAGAAATTGCTAAATATAACATCTCAAATTGGCTTCCGCCATTAAAATGCAGCATCTGTACGGAGACTGGACGTACTCGTCGTCGATATCCTGTGAGGTTCAATTCAATCACAATGTGAACATAACGTGAC
>JANIMX020000290.1:731200-741296 GCA_024582655.2 Erythroxylum kunthianum | reverse complement strand
TACTTTCAAGGATCCGGAAGCAGCCACGAAAGCTTGCCAAAATCCTTCTCCAGTTATTGATGGAAGAAGAGCAAACTGCAATCTTGCTTCACTTGGCGCTCAAAAGCCTCGTCCACCACCTCCTCAACACGGTGCATGTCTATTACAACATCTCTTATGTTTCTTTGATGATACCCCCTTTCTACATACCAATCTCAATCTCAACTTTGTATTGCAAAAGTAAATGATCAAGCATCAACAATGTCCGAATCTGTTAATGCTAGAAAGTTGAATTTTCAACTTCTATCTTTTAGTACATTTTCTGGTTCGATAGTAGCATTTTTCATGTTATAACAAGCTCATAATTGCTATTTCATTCTATAGTAAACTGAGACGTGAATTTAGTGCTTGGTCAACTTTCAGAGTATTGATTTCATACATAAAAAACTGAAGTTGCAGGCACAGGACAGTTTAGACTGGCGCCTGGATTAGTGGCTCCACATGCTTATCATGCTTCTTCGTCGTCTTATATTCATCAACCGACCGGTCAATATCCACTTCCTTACTCAGTATATGGGTATGCAGAGAAATAAAAACTTGTCAATGCTTTCTTTGTCTTTATCTAGCCATTCGATGCCAAGTACATTGATAATTTTATGTTTTTGAGTCGTCTGTTCTATTGGTTCGCATTTCATTTTTCAGGTATCCTGGTTATTCACAAGATACCATATATCCATTGGTGAGTAGTACATTAATCATTTGTCCATTGCTCTTGTTGTGAACTAAATTTATCATCTAAGATTATTTTTACTATCGTGGCAGAATTATTTTAGTGTTTACGGAGGTCAGAATTTCTCACCTTACTACAGTCCTGCGGGGTCAGGAACACCAGGGATGTTTCAGAATTACTTCCCATTTTACGCCCAATATGCACAAAGTAGCCAAGTTCACGGTTTTGGAGTTCAATACCCATCAATAGTACAGTACCCCTATCTTCCTCAGCACTATGGTTCTACAGGTATCTTATCTCTTCCTTCCTCAATGCCAGTAGTCAGCACAACAGCAGGTAATCATTCAAAGTGATTTCTCATTATAGATTTGTTCCAAAGACTGTTTTTTGCTAAGTGTAGTGACATACCAATCTAAATGACAAAAGGTGCAGCAACATTGACCATGGCTACCACGACCACAACTACGGGAACAACAGGGGTAATAGTAGAAGCAGGGCAAGGTGGTTTGAAAGCGTCGGGGACAACTTCTGAACACAATTCATCAACCTAATAAGTTTGGGACAAGATGTACTAGTCTTTTCATGAAGATTTAACAAAAGGGTCAAAAGCGAAAAAGGAAAAAAAAAACTGAATAAGGGAAACATCCCAGCACTGAAAAGAAGATGCTTCACCAGCTAGCATAACAACAGGGGGAATCCAAGAATTCTGCATCAGATTGCTCGTCTTTGGAAGAACGCATTTGATACAGAAAGCTTACTTCACTAACTGTTTTCTATTGGTTCATCATTTTATGTTTTCACTTAGCAATTTCAGTCGTTAGACATGTCTGGTCCAAAACATTAGGTAGTAGTCTCTGTAGCTGTCAGCTTTAGGAGATAATTTTATATTCATTTAGTTTCATGTATTAGCTTTAGGTAGAAATCAAAATTGGCTTTGAATTCTACCTCAAAAACACTGATAATCATCATTATGTCACGGTTGCATAGAGCTTCCCAGGACATTCTTGTTCATATCTGTCCTTAGTTGAGTTGAAAGATTGATTTTGTATCTTTCAACCCACCGAGTCAAGAAGAAAATTGGGTTACCATTAACTTGCAGTTTTTTGTTTCTAGATTTATTCGTTCTTCATGATTCACAGTAGGGTTTAGACAGGTAATTAAGAAACGAAGATTGTACCAATCTATGACTTAGTTATTACAAATAAATCATCTCTTTTTCGCCTTTCATCTATTGCTTTCCTTCTGTCAGTAGTACTTCTTTTGCATGATCACACGTTTCGGAGTCTGTATGGTATGGCATTTGGAATCCAATGGGATCTCACTTAAAAGTAGTCAACAGACGTTTTCGTGGTGTGCCTTTTTCTGTGTCAAAGCTGAGCATGCGGGTCTCTTTCACATGCTTGTAATAAGTTAGGATTCGATGTCCAAGAGTGGAGAAATTACTGCTGAACTAATGATAATTTGGATTTAGCCAACACAAGGTGTATGTCAACTCCATCATAGTTTGGTGACCTAACAGGTTTGTACCATCCAACCTTTTTAATTGAATAGTCTCTGTGCAGTCCAACTTATCTATAGTTGGATACAGTATAACATCTATTCACCAACCTGCTTCCACCAGTACGAGCTTGGCTTCGTGCCTTTTTTCAGTTTTCACCACTACTGTTTTGTAACAGAATCCAAGGGGATTGTTAACGTTAGATTGATGCAAAACGATGGCACGTGTCAAGGTCTTTGTACGACCACAATTTGGCTACTTCCAGGGATGAATGTAGACTTGTTGAGAAGCTTTTAAATTAATGGTGACAAGTTACGCCAATAATTACTGATTATTATACATTGTAATTATAATGTTGCCGCTACAATTACAATTTCGGTTTGAAATTTAAATCTTGCTTATTATGCCAAATCATTGGGTCTCCACTTCAGCTAACAGATCATTGAAGCAGAGAAATCTCTAAGGTAAGAAGATAGTGAAATCTAAAGGGTTACTGCAAAAGGATAATACATTGCAGTTCTTCCTTTTATCTTGGACTGAATCTTTCAATACCCTTCTGCATATAAAAGCGAAAGACTAAAACTTTGAAGCAGCTCATGGTTCTGGGAAGTGAAGTATATACTGATTATAGCTCCATGTTCTCCCAGCTTTAGCACAGCGTGTCACTCATTTGATCCAAGTTTTCACGTGTGTTGTCCATTTGGTGAAGATGGAGCATGAAAATCAGTAGACTCCAGTGACTTGAAGCGGTTTATTTTCCCAAGCTAAAAGTTTCTGTTCCTCAACCGATTTACAAGAAGGTAATACAACATGACAAACAGGAACTGAGGCCCCGAATAGGACCTCAAAACTCATCCAACGCCACGTCTCTAGTCTCATCTACTATGCATTTGTCATGGTCTCGAACAAAACTTAAGGCCTCTCGGATTTTATGCACGAGGTCCTCGTTCAAGTCTTTTATCCTATGCTTGGAAAAGATCAACATTTTCGGAAAGAAAACAGCCAGTTGACACCAAATCCTACATTTGGCTACGTTTTTATCAATGTGAGAACAGATATATTCGTTTTTCCATCTACCATGTGCTCAAAACCGTCCTGAAGAAAACTAAGGCCTCTCAAAAATTTATGCACCTAGCCATATATTTCCAAAACATCAACATAGGGAAGAAAGCAGCACGTTATTATAAAATAGCGAGTTGGCATGTCAACAACGTGACGTTCTAGCACCAAATCTATTAAGAATTACAACTGTGTGGTTCCTATATTTTCTCCGTGAATATTCGGTTTCTTTCTTTTGTAAATATTTTTCTGCTGCAATTTCTATTATTTCCTATATTAGTTCCTTAACTTTAGGATCAAGCATGTACAAAACTTTATTTAAACCAGTTGTTTGTACAGAATAATGATCACCGAAAATATTTACCTTCACCAAATCTTTACTGTGTTGTACCATTATTTCTACTTGGTATCAGAGACTGTTTTTTTATATCTCTCGTTTTATATCACTATACCTTGAACTGCTTTCTATTCTTAACACCATGGCCAACGAAAACCCTGAATCATCTACACCAATTATACATGTTCAATCTGAAAACATCGACTTTAAAGCTAGTATCATCCTTACCGAAACTAACTATGATGTATGGTTACAAATCATGGAAATGCACATTGCAGGTCGTGAAAAGCTTGAATACATTATGGGAAAAGGCCTTAAACCAAAGGATACTGATGCCTCCTATGCAAAATGGTATGCAGAGAATCAGAAGGTCAAGGGATGGTTGCTAGCATCCATGTCACTTGAAATCATGAAACGATATCTCTGATTACATACTGCAAGAGAAATATAAAAAGCTCTTGCCAAAGCTTTCTATGATGGGTCAGATGAATCACATATTTTTGCACTGAATTAACGAGCTTTCTCTACTAAACAGGTTGGTTGCCCTTTATCAACCTATTATGGTGAACTTGTGGAAATTTTTCAAGAGCTAGACTATCGTGGTAAGGTTGTAATGAAAGATCCTGATGATATAATTGCATATAAAAAGCAGTTGAACGCATAAGAGTGAATATCTTTCTTAATGGACTTCATGCAGAATTTGAACAACTAAGAGGAGAAATCCTTAGAAAGGATCCAACACTAGATTTTGAGAAAACATATGCATATGTTCGTAGAGATGCTATCCTCAGAACTGCAGTCAATTGTGGAAATGACCATCATGAATCATCTGCCATGATAGCTCGTCGAAACAAACAACAACGAGAACGAAATTATGGATCATTCAAACAAATTGCAATTCAAAATAATCCATATGAATCGCAAAGCAACAGCTATTAAATAGGAGATTCACGATTAGAACTTGTGTGTACTCATTGTGATGGGATTGGACATACCAAGTCTAGAGGCTACGAACTGATTAGATATCCAGAACGGTGGGATCTTGCAAAAGCACCAAAAAAACGAAATTCAAATTCCAAGCACCATGCCTCTGCTACCGTGGTAGAGCCTTCCAACAATACCAACAAAATCTCATCATTGATCGCAACTTCAGGTAATATTGGTAAGGCTTTTCATACTTGTACACCTAATAGTGCATGGAAAATCGATTCTAGAGCTACATATCACATGCCTTTTGACACTAATCATATTCAATCTATGAAATCATCAAAACAGCCTATAGTATCCACAGTTAGTGGTACTCCTTCTCATGTAATTGGAGAAGGATCCATTACCCTCACAAAACCATGAATCTAAATTATGTTTTAGTCGTCCCTTCTTTGAACTATAACTTATTGTTTGTTGCCCAAATAACAAGTGCTTTGCATTGTATTGTTGTTTTTGGTCTAATTATTATGTTTTTAAGGACATCCGAACTAGGGAGACAACTGGTTATGGTACTAGAAAGGGGAAACTTTATTATCTTGATTTGGCTTCAACAAGTTAGAATCAATTGGCTCAAGTTTTTGCAGCTGAAAAGTCTAAAAATACGCAACACTCAGAAATTTGGTTGTGGCATAGATGATTAGGTCATGTTTCTTTTGGATATTTAAAGAAACTATTTCCTAAGTTGTTTTGTAAGTTAAAGAATTCTAATCTTAAGTGTGACATTTGTGAATTGGCTAAATGACATCGCGTGTCTTTTCCAAAAAGTATGAATAGAAGTCTAATTCCTTTTATGGTTGTTCATTCAGATGTATGGGGACTGCAAAACTCTCTTCTCTAAATGGTGCTCGTTGGTTTGTTTCATTTATTGATGATCACACTCGAATGACTTAGATTTGTTTGATGAAATCAAAAGGTGAAGTTTGTTCTTTGTTTCAGAATTTTCACAAGATGATAACAACTCGGTATCAATCTCATATACAAGTTCTTCGCATAGATAATGGTGGAGAATTTGTTAATCAAGATTTGAATCAAAATTTAAATTTACATGGCATTACTCATCAAACGACTTGCCCGTATTCTCCTCAACAAAACGGAGTTGTTGAACGTAAGAACAGTCATTTGCTTGAAGTTGTTCGTGCTTCTTTATTTGGGGATAATATGCCCAAAAGTTACTGGGGAGAAGTTGTTTCTACTGTAGCTTATCTCATTAATCGTGTAACTTCAAGTTCATTACATTTTCAAACCTCATTTCATGTACTTCACAAGACTGTAAGTGCTTCTACCATACCAAATCTACAACCTAGAGTATTTGGGTGTGTAGCCTTTGTGCATCTTCATAAATCCATAAGAAGTAAATTGGAACATAGAGCTATTCAGTGTGTATTTGTTGGCTATGCTTTATATCAGAAAGGCTACATGTGTTATCATCCTTCGTCTCCCAAGGTATATATTACTCTTGATGTTACCTTTTATGAGGATGAAATGTATTATTTTGTTCCCAAGTATTCAACTCAGAGGGAGAGTAGTGATGAATTGTAGACTTTGGATTTCTTAGATTTTGCAAGTAATAGCTCTATGGAGTGTCAAGAAGAGGAAGTGAACAATCAAAATGAAGTGAATAACGAGGACCATATAGATAATCCAAATCAATTGGAAGCATAGTAAATTCCAACTTCCACCCCTCCTCAATTTGTATCGCCTAACCAATTGCTTTTCGAGTCCAACTCTGAATTCAACTCCAAAACTCAGGTAAATTTTGAAACTCTTGAAAATTTTGAAAATCATGTCAAAGTGCTACCTAACCAAATCACAAAAGGGATACCTAAACTACATTATGAACCTACTCTTAATTCCAAACCTAAGTATCCTATGAGCAACTTTGTATCTTATCATAGGCTGTCAAAAGAATGTGCATCTTTTGTGAATCAATTATCTGTAGCATTTATTCCTAATAGTGTGTAGGAAACCTTGAAAGGGCCTAGGTGGAAGGAAGCGATGAATGAAGAAATGAAATCGCTCCAAAAGAATGAAACATGAGAAGTGGTTGATTTACCTCAAGGAAAGGCACCTATAAGATGTAAGTGGGTATTCACCATTAAATATAAGGTTGATGGAGCTATAGAAAGGTTCAAGGCAAGACTTGTTGCTAAGGGGTATACTCAAACTTATGGAGTTGACTATATGGAAATGTTTGCACTAGTCGCAAAAATCAATACTATTCGCATTCTATTATCTCTAGTAGTGAATCTTGACTGGACATTGCATCAATTCAATGTGAAGAATGCTTTTTTGCATGGAGATCTTCAAGAAGAAGTATATATGAAATTACCTCCACGATGCAACATGAAAATTGAAGGAAGTAAACAAGTTTGCAGATTAAAAAAATATTTATATGGGTTAAAAAAATCTCCTAGAGCTTGGTTCGACAGACTTGCAAAATCTATAAAGGCTTTTGTATATTAGCAAAGTAACTTAGATCATACTCTCTTCTTGAAACATAATGAAGAGCGAATCATTGCTCTCATTGTGTATGTTGATGACATGATAGTAATAGGAAATGATCCAGAAGAGAAGAAAGCATTGCAAAATCATCTTGTCAGGGAATTTGAAATGAAAGATCTTGGTCCTTTAAAGGACTTTCTAGGAATTGAAGTGTTAAGATCGAAGAAAGGTATTTTCTTGTCTCAACAGAAATATGCTTTAGATTTGTTAAATGAGACTGGTATGTCTACTTGCAGTCCAGTTAGCACTCCTCTAGAAGAAAACTTGAAACTAAGTAAGGATTTGAACCAAGTCCCTGCAAACAAGGAATGCTATCTGAGGTTGGTGGGTAGACTAATGTATCTTCGACATACTCGTCCTGATTTGGCTTATGCATTAAGTGTTATTAGTCAATTTATGCATTCTCCGAAATAAGAACATATGAATGTTGTTATTCGTATTTTGCGATATGTGAAGTCGTCTCCTGAAAAGGGTATTAATTTTAAAAAGGGTGATAATCTTGATATTGAGGGTTATACTGATGCAGATTGGGCTGGATCAATTGATGATAGTCTATCTATAGGTAGCTATTTCAAATTTGTGGGAGGAAATCTAGTTACTTGGCGAAGTAAGAAACAAGAAGTAGTTGCCAAATCCAGTGCTGAGGTCGAATACCGAGGAATGGATAAAGGAATATGTGAATTATTATGGATTCAAAATTTAATGCAAGACTTACATATCCAACAGGTCAAACCTATGAAGTTCTATTGCGATAATAAGGATGCTTGTGATATTGCTCATAATTCAGTTCAACATGATCAGACTAAACATGTTGAAATTGATAGGCATTATATCAAGGAGAAGTTAGAAGCAAAACTCATTGAAGTTCCTCATGTTCGATCTGAAGATCAACTTGCAGATATACTGACCAAAACAGTATCTAGCCAAGCATTCAATAGGTTTCTTGACAAGTTAGGCATAAACGATATATATTAACCAACTTGAGGGGGAATGTTGAGAATTACAACTATGTGATTCCTATCTTTTCTCCATGAATATTCAGTTTCCTTCTTTTGTAAATATTTTTCTATTGTAATTTCTATTATTTCCTAGATTAGTTCCTTAACTTTAGGATCATGCATGAACAAATCTTTATTTAAACCAGTTGTTTGTACAAAATAATGATGATCGAAAATATTACCTTCACCAAATCTTTACTCTGTGTTGTACCATTGTTTTCTACTAAAACTGTGTATTAGGCAGAAATCATATTGTGTGAGCATTCTTAAAGACCATCACATTGCTTTAGTCGATGGTTCGATGCTTGAAAATCGTCGTTGAGAAGATTATGCAACTCACAGTAATTAGTACATATTATTATTTTTAATCAACATATTCTAATAAAAAATATTTTTTTATTAAATAGCTGATAATTGTTAAAATTAATAATGTTTAGTTGTTTCATTTTTAAGATTCTTCTATTATAATTACAAAATAATAAGAAGTTTATTATATTTAAGTTTATGAATAGATATTTTAATTCTTTATAAGAGTATTATAATATTGCTCCAATTTTTTATCATAGAGAAAATTTTGTTCTTGTTTCATTGTTCCTCTCTATATTTTATTTTTTTTCTCTCTTTTTTTTATTTATTCACTACCATCAGTGGTATTAGAGTTATAACTACGAAAAATTATAATAGCACAAGCAATGGACAAAAGGTTGTCTATCACGAGAATAAGAAAAAGAATAACAATGCCTTATATTTCATTCATTAAGAGTGAATGATGAAGTTTTTGAGAAGATTGTAATAGCAACCACGTAAAAAAAAGCTTGCATTACCTTAACGATGAAGTATGAAGGTACAGAGATTGTCAAAAGGTGAGACTTCAAATTGTAAGATGCCAATATGAAATTTTGTAAATGGGAACCTCTATGGTCCATTATCTAAGTTGTCTTGATTTGTCAAATCAAATGAAAATATACAGAGACAAGTATAAAGAACAAGTTATAATGGAGAAAATTTGTGATTGTTGCCCCTCAAATGAACGTATTATGGTGATGATAAAAGAAGTCCATGATCTATCCTCAATTAATATTATTAATGAGGTATCCAACACATTGTGAGCCTATGAGCAACGCATGATCGAGAAAAGAGCTAAGAAGCCAATACAACAAGCTTTACAAGCACAAGTCTCCGTTAAAGGCGATCAAAGTGTATAAATAAGTAAAAGAACATGATAACTCCATAGGAGAGGACAAAGAAGAGTAAGCCATTTCTTGAACAATATAAGTAATGGAAAATATAATAATAATCATAGGATTAGAGGTAACCAAGATAATGATAAACAACATAATCTATCAGCCATTAATATATAAGAGGTTGTGGATGCAAATGTGAATGTAGTAGAGCGAGATATGACAAATTCAATGTTGAATGATATAATTATCACAAATGTGACCATATTCAAATGAATGAAGAGGTAAAAGAAATACTCAAAAGGCTTATTATCTACGAGATAATGATAATGATAACGATGACGGTCATATTCTCTTAATGGTCACTGTAACTAGTGAAACAACAAACTATCACATATGGTTCCTTAATATTGGATGTATCGATCATATGCGGTAGAAAAGAACTATTTGTAGATCTAGATGAATCTTTCCACACCAAGGTTAAATTTGCAAATGATAACATCATTATAGGTAAGGGAAAAGTAAATTTTTTTATCAACTTGAAGAATTGAGATAACAAGTGTCACGCCTCGAACCACGTCGAGCACATGAAAACTGTCGCATACCTGGGCTAAGGACACTCACGGTGCCCTTAAACAGAATATGCAAGGCTTACAGAGCATCCCTACTCTAACAGTTTAGAAAACACCATGCATTTACAACAAATCTTGAAAGAGAAAATAATTGAACAACCGAAATCTTTAAATACATTTATAAACCAGTCTTTACAAATCGGTTACATGAGCTATTACAAACTAGGAGTGTGACGGTAAGAAGTTTACCAGA
>JANIMX020000290.1:685237-698542 GCA_024582655.2 Erythroxylum kunthianum | reverse complement strand
GGACTACGTCACATAACACCTTATCAGTATAAGTCCCAATAGTGAACTCCACTAGCACCTGCTTGTTCACCTTGACCTCTCCACTATCATTTAGCCATTGCAACTTATAAGGTTTAGGGTGTTTGATCAAAGATAATCTCATCTTCTCCACAAAGGCTACACTGGCCACATTAGTACAACTACCTCCATCAATAATCACACTTTGAGGCTTTCCTCCTATAAGACACTTGGTATGAAAAATATTTTCCCGCTGCATCTCTGTCTCATTCACCTGTCCACGGGTATTAAGGGCTCTCCTAGATACTAATGTTGATGGCACAGGCATCAATCCCAAATCGTCGTCGTCCATATAGACCTCATCCTCGTCCGCTGATATCTTACATTCCTCACTATGCTCGTCGTCCGTCTCAATAAATCCATTCCTATTCACCATTGTCCTCTTATTTGGGCATTGAGAAGATACGTGTCCTACCCCCTGACATTTGAAACACTTAATGTCTCGATTTCTAGAAGTCATGGTCTCAACTTTAGCCTTATTTTTATGAGGAACCTCTTCTTTTCCCCTTGACGACTCTCCCTTATCCTTCCAACCTAACCTATCTGTCTCTCTTCAGCCCCAAGGAGAATCGGAATCGTTACGGGTTTGGAATCGGCATCGGAAGATTGGAATGGAACCGAAATCAGGTATTCCGCATTTCTCTATTTATTTTCCTTTCACGTTGCATCTTGGACATGTAATACGGTATACTTTACATGCTACAACTCTTTCAATACGAAGGATTGTTTCTTATATAAGTTATTAATTTCTTCTGATTATATAACGAGAATTATGCAAATGGTCCTGAAAATTATTTTTCATCACAGTAGCAACGAAAACGACGTCGGTTTCTTCCCGAAGAGGACATCCACAGGCCTGAAAGCTAAGAGCAAGTTTCCAACTGTCCCAAAAACGAAGAGTCCAACGGCGATACGCCTCTTATGTCTTTAACTGAATTTACTAAGGCAGAGTTACTTGTTTGTCTGTGTCTTATAAATGCACGCACAAACTTGTAGTTGAGTTGGGTGACCTCCTTTCCTTTGTGTTCTCTCCTTTCTCTCCATACAGCACTCAACACACACACGGCGATTATTCCTAAGATTTTTTCCTTCGTATCCTCCGCCCCACTTTCTCCTCTTATACTCACTTTCATCATTTCCATTTTTCTCTCACTTTCTCTCCTCCCAAACAAACAGTTACCCAAGAGAAAGCTCCAATATGGCGTCAGCTTTCTCCGCCACTAAGTTCACTCACCCTTTTCCTGTCTATTCCACTCCCGCCAGATCTCACTGCAAGACCCCTCTTTTTGATCCTCTTAAAAGTTCTGCCTCTTTCATTGGATCTACCAGAAGTCTCCGTTTTCACAAATTGAATCAGGCCAAAAATGCTCATGGAAAATCTGCTGTTGTTGCTGTCTCCGATGTCGTTAAAGAGAAAGAGGTCAAATCCGGCACCAATCTGGTACTCCGAGGCCACATACTTTGAATCCTTTTTTAATTGCTTGGTTGGTTTTTATTGTTCTGCGTTTCTGGTTTGTGTTTTCATTTGTTAAGTGGTGGTTGATATTTGGGTATCGAACAGTAAAGGAAAAGACATTAAATTTACTCTGTTAAGGATCAAATGAAACAACTTTACATATTTGTTTGGTCAATAATGGCTTAAAGCATTTTAAATGTTCTATGTAATCTTTTAGGCTTTTCGCATTTTCCTATTATTCTGAATGTGTTCCTGGTCCAGACACCTTGTTAATTAGGTTTTAGAATCAAATTTAGGACTTGTGTTTGCTTTGAATACATGAAACTATGAGAGGCTGCTTGAATTGTTTTTTTATTTATTTGGTTATTTCTGTACCTAGTTGATTACAAAAGAAGAAGGCTTGGAGCTATACGAGGATATGGTTTTGGGCAGAGCTTTCGAGGACATGTGCGCGCAGATGTATTACAGAGGCAAAATGTTTGGTTTTGTTCATCTCTACAATGGCCAGGAGGCTGTCTCAACTGGGTTCATCAAGCTCTTGAGGCAGGACGATTATGTTGTCAGCACTTATCGCGATCATGTTCATGCTTTGAGTAAAGGGGTTGCAGCACGTGCCGTGATGAGCGAGCTTTTTGGCAAGACCACTGGATGTTGCCGGGGCCAAGGTGGATCCATGCATATGTTCTCGAAAGAGCATAACCTGCTTGGTGGGTTTGCTTTCATTGGTGAAGGAATCCCAGTGGCAACTGGTGCAGCATTTTCCTCCAAATATAGGAGGGAAGTTTTGAAGGAAGCAAACAGTGATCAAGTGACTGTGGCATTCTTTGGAGATGGTACTTGCAATAATGGACAGTTTTTTGAGTGTTTAAACATGGCAGCATTATGGAAATTGCCCATTGTGTTTGTTGTGGAGAACAATTTATGGGCAATTGGAATGTCCCACATGAGAGCAACCTCGGATCCTGAGATTTGGAAGAAGGGGCCAGCATTTGGGATGCCAGGAGTTCATGTTGATGGAATGGATGTTTTAAAGGTGAGAGAGGTTGCGAAGAACGCAATTGGAAGGGCTAGGAGAGGAGAGGGGCCAACCTTGGTCGAATGTGAGACTTACAGGTTTAGAGGACACTCATTGGCTGACCCTGACGAGCTTCGTGATCCAGGTAAATCTTTCATATGAATGCCTTCAATGATTTTACATATACAAAGTTGATAAATTTTGCTCATTCTGCATCTTAATTGTTAGAAATTATCATGGCCATAGTCATTTTGATTGTTTATGGATGGTTTTCTACTTTAGCTCTTACACATGCCTCCAGGATGGTTTAATGGCCACTGCCTTTACAGAATTGTAGAGAGAATTTGTAATTGTCATCTTAATTCCTTGACTATCCCCTTTACGTGCTTGTTAATTTGTTACTTATGAAATGTTGGTTGTTTTGTCATTCTCGCTGCATTGATTGTAGACCTGATTAGAGATGGCATTTGTGTATTAATGATTCACTTCCTCACACTTTCTGTTCTTTAATTGACAGCTGAGAAGGCTCATTATGCTGCCAGAGATCCCATCACAGCCTTGAAGAAATATATTATTGAGAAGAGCTTAGCTAGTGAAGCAGAACTAAAGGCCATCGAGAAGAAGATAGATGAATTGGTTGAGGACTCTGTCGAGTTTGCAGATGAGAGTCCTCTTCCCCCTCGAAGCCAGCTACTAGAGAACGTCTTTGCTGATCCGAAAGGTTTCGGCATTGGACCCGACGGCCGTTATAGATGTGAGGATCCCAAGTTTACTGAGGGCACTGCTCATGTGTAGGCCTTTTGACCTCCACTGACTAGCTGTGGTTGAAGTTAGTTGTTGTATCTGTTTTGTCATAGAGTTTACTAGTGGTCAATGTGATTCTTATTTAAAATTAATGCATATCTCAAAGATATGTTCCTTAGATTGTTTTGTATTTGAAATTTTGGTTGCGTTCCTCATGTAGTCTTTGTTTATTGGATGTGTTTCGAATGCCAATTTCCAAATGATTGGTCTTTCTTAGTTGCGGAAATTATACAAAGACTAGTGAGTTGAATCTTTAGCATTTCAGTTGTTGAAAGTGAAGGTTGAGAATAAAACAGTCTCACCTTAAAATGGATTCCATCTTTTTAATTAACTATCGTATCATTTGGTGAAATCATTGTAAAATACAGGCTCAGAAATTGGCCGCTGATTGTTATTTAAAACAAAAGGGAAAACCTTCCTTCTCAGGCAACAAAATACATTCATTTGTATCAGACCAATCAAATCAAATGCTGCCCTAAGATTCAGTCCGGACTAGACCCCAACCATTTTACCAAGCCTAAGTAGAATGGTCGATAAAACAAATCAAACAATCCAAGATCAGAATGATTTTATCAAAAGGGATCTCAATCTTGTAGGATTGAATTGCTAACTTGAAAGTAATTCCCAATGTCTACACCGTCTTCTAAGTTTTACTGCAAAAAGGATGGAACTCCCAGTAGAGAAGCAAAAAGGATTCTGATTTTGCCAGAATGATACTATTTATGGAAAGCAAACAATACAAGAACAAGATACACAGTAATGGAAAAATTGGAGAACTCTGAACTATTGTGACATGCCGGGGTGTGATATTTGATTGTTGTCTGGAGTTCGGTGGAAGCAAGAATAAGCTTTGGAAAAAATAAAAAATAAAAAAACTACTTTACAACTTCAAAGCAGCAATTGCTTCAGGCTTAAAATCAACCCTGAGACCCAGTACTCTTCTGACTTCAGCTGGTGTTAACCTCCAGGTCATAGGTCCTGAGTTCTCACCCCAGAAGTCTAGAATCTCTGATACCTTTTCTAAGTTAAGGATGGTCGCCATTTGAGTGAGACGAGCAAATTTGTCCCTAACAGTCCGTTGGGTCATGCTAGAGAAATGGCTTACCAGAGCCCTCACATCTCTATCAAGCTGAAGGCCTCCAAGCTGACTGAATCTTTTTTGCATCATAATCACCTCCAGCCTTTTCACAATGAAGTCAATGACCAAATGCACAAAAGAGTCATAATTGTTAGCAGTCATGAGCTGCTGGAGCCATGACACATTTGTTTCAACAGCATGAAGAAGCCTCTGGACCCAAGGGTCATTCACCTCATTATCAGCATATTCTGACTCGGATAATTCATAGCTGACAGTTGCTACACTATCTAAGACTGGACGAATTCGAGGTGTTACAGTAGCCACGAGTTGTTCCATGCCAGCATTGAGAACTTGCTTGAAAGTATTGCTCATATCCCCCAACTCGGACAGACAAGATTTCACCTTTTCTCTATCTGCTGGGGCAGGAAATGCCTGCAGAAAAGTGATTGCAGTTTGTTTAGTACTTACAGATGGAAATCTATATCATACAGAGATAGATGGCAGAAACAATGAAAAACAAGCATAAAATGTGCACACCAAAGGGTATCACTTTCAACAGCATGTAGAATTCCCTGCTGAAGGACTTCAGCCTAATTATAATTGTTCCGTTGGTTGCCAAGCATTCTAATATAAATAGGGCACCGTCGTTATATATAACAGCTCAAAAAGGAAAAAGGGGGAAAATATATTGAAAAGAACGATGGGAAAATGGAAGACTAACAGTTCTATTCCCAAAGTTTTCAAAAAACTTCAGCCCTAAGTTCACCTATCTCAAGTTATTCTAAACCAAAACTGAGCAGAAATTTAAAGACAATGAAACCTAAAAAAGTCTGGATTTCTAATAGTTGAGAAACATCAGACAAAACTCTACTTATGTAGACCATGAAAAAGCCACCAATAAGCCCAATATTAATGTCTGACCATGAAGCTGAACTTCACAGCATCTTAAACTCAATTTTCCTTTAATTTTAGATTTCCTGCATCATCTTACTCATTCTTTTGGATGTATCACATAATTGGTGTGGAAACATTAAGCTGATGCAAGCTTAAAAGGAAGAAATGAACAGAGGCATAATCCTTCTTTTCGATGGTTATCAAAGCACTATTCCTTACCTCTGCGCATTGTTCTTCAATCTCATGCTTTAGCTTTAGCACATACTCGCTACTCACGTCCATGTTATTCAATGCAGTTGCAATTTCTGTCCCAGTTTTCTGGACACCAACGCCACCCAAAAACAGTTTTGCACCAAGATTTGGTTCTCTCATTTTCTGTTGCAAAGCTTCCTGGTACTCGTTGCTCAACAAACTACTTGCCCCACTAAGGACTGCAATTACAGAGCTAATATTTGAAGTGGATATTGCCCTTCTCAGACAACTCTGTAGAAGATAGAAGACATCGTCCACCATAGAAGTTGTGAGGCTATCAGGCACATGCTCGTCTATCCTAATGGCTTTCCTCACATTTTCCACCATAAAGAATCCCTCCAAAATCACATAAAACCCAGTAATATCTTGGACTACTTTGCTAAAGGTCCCACTCCTAAAAGACTTGGTAGCTCGGGGAACCAGCTCTGGATCAACAGAACTCAATCCTTTAATCTTCGAAACCATAAATTCAGTATAATCCTCGCCCAATTGCATCAAGGAGAGTATCTCTTCTAAATACAACTCAACCTCTCTCGGATCAGGGCCCTCCGGTTCACCAACAGCAAGTAAATTCTTGTTCTGAGCATTAATCTCAGATGATAATTTAGCCAATTTCCTATACTCCATATACTTCTTCAAAATAGAAGAACCTTTCGAATCGCATTCCTCTTGTAACTCACAAATTGCATACACAATCCCATCCTCACCACACAAACTCCTCAAAATTTCATCATTTTCCTCAATAGCCAAGACAATATCTTTAAACAAATTCGTCAAACAAGCAACGAAATTCACCTGATTTTGACCATGACTCTGCTCCATCAACTCCACTAACTGCTCAAACTCAAGCCTAGATCTCATCGCAATCACTTTCTTCAAATAACCTACATAAACCTGCAACCCTTCCTCTTCCAATCCTAACGGCGGATACAACCTAATAAACCGCAAAATCGTCTGATGATCTCGCTGATCCACAGCTGTCGATAACCGTTTCCGTACAATTCCTTCCAGAAGCTTCTTGGAAGCCAACAACTGATCTCTCTGATCCGATCCGGTGTCCTTATATTTCGCATCAATTTCAAGAAATGTCCGTACATATCTCGCAGCCGATTCATAATCCTCAGCTTCAAGAGCATTCTTCACACCGTCAATACAATTCCCTCTCTCCACAATCGCGTCGATGCGAAGAAGCGTGGAGTTAACCCTTGACTGACCGAGGTCGAGCTCACGTACTTTAGCGCTCACGTGGTCGGCGAGGTCGCACGTGGACCGAACATTAGAGAGCATGTGATCAGAATCAGCTTTGACGATGTCGAGCACGTCGGCGGACTTCTGGAGATGGAGGAGGTGTTTGTCGAGATCGGAGCGTTGAGCGAGGAGGTTGTCGAGGTCCACATCCAAGGCTCGCTGGTAGGCGATGCATTCGTGGAGGAGGCGAGTCATTGCGCCAACGTCGGTCAGGTTGCGGACGAGATCGACAGCCTCCGGCGTGCCGAACTCTATGGAGGAGGCGACGGTGGTTTCGTCTTCTTCATGCGGTTGTCTGTGGTGTACCGATCCGTTGGGTGTTGTTGGCATTTTCGTTCCTCTGATGTTTTGGATCTGTGTACGATGTTATCACTGGTTCTTTGTTCTTCTCCACACTACTAAACTACTGCTAGATCTTGTCCGGAGAAATATCCACAGAAATGAGAAAACTAAACTTTGTCGGGTCGGGCTGACCCTTTGATTATTGGGTCATTATCAACCCGATCCATATATGAGGTAATTGACCCGGTAGCTCCGGTTTTGAAAACCGAGGCTAGGCATATCCACAGAAGCGAAGCACCGAGCCTCCATGGCTACTGTTACAGTACCTTCAATTGTGTCTTCGCCGTTAGATAACCGAACCAAAATAACGGCAATGACAGCCTCTGTATCTATAGCTCCTTCGTGCTTGTTTCTCTCTCACTCTCCTAAACCGTTTACGTCTCCTTCTATTCAATGCATCTCCAAAAGTGCTGGACGGGGTTTCAGATTGTCGGCGGTTTTGAATGAAGACCCGTTTCTCTCGAAAACGTTTGAAGACGATGAAACTGATGACGAGGACATGTCTGGCTTTGAATTAAGGAACCAAGACGCAAGACCCTGTGAGCTATACGTGTGTAATCTTTCTAGAAGCTGCGACGTTTCGGAGCTTGCAGTATTGTTCAAGCCTTTTGGGAATGTTCTCTCGGTTGAGGTACTCTTCGAACTGTTTCAGAATTTTTCCGGTATATCTTTGCAAGGTTGGACCAAGTAGAATCTCCAGCTTCTTCAATCATGAAGCTGATTGATTGTAAATATGAGCTAAAAAGTTGAATTCCCTTAAACAATTATACTTGGCCTGTTACTGATTTGGTCTAGTTGAAGAAGATTGAGTTGAATATGGGCGTTCTTCATTATATTGATTTCCCACTGATTGATGACTTGATTGTAGGTTTCCAGAGACCCTGAAACGGGTGTGAGTAAAGGATGTGGTTATGTCACAATGAGTTCGTTGAGTTCAGCAAGAAATGCGATTTCTGTATTAGACGGATCTGTTGAGTGTGAAACTGGCTAGCCTCTTTTCATTTCTTCTTCTTTATTGTAGTGCAACTTGCCTGAAATGTTCTTTTACTCTTTGAAGGATTTTGGTGGGCGGGAATTGCGAGTGAGATATTCTATTGAGATGAGTTCTAGGAGAGCCAACGCTGACGTACTGAATTCAGGGACTGTAAAAGTGCTAGTATATGAAAGTCCCTACAAGTTATATGTTGGCAATCTTCCATGGGACGTAAGACCTGAGATCTTGAGGAATCAGTTCGTCCAGTTCGGGGATGTGCTTAGTACAAGGATTTTGTATGATCGGAAAGCAGGAAAGTATCGTGCCTATGGGTTTGTTTCTTTTTCGACTGAAGCGGAACGAAAGGCTGCACTCTCTATGAATGGAGCAGTAAGGATATTGTTATTTCATCATTTCAGTTCCCTTCTGTTTTCTTTTGGTTCAATGTTATACTGACGTACGGTATCCCTTGCAGGCATTTCGAGGTCGGATGCTAGTTGTTAGAAAAGGTGTTCAAAGATACTGATCCCCAAGTATATTGCAACATTTCTGCAGTTAGGAATTTAGTTGCAGATATAGCCATTAGTTTAAACAGAAGCATTCAATTCCACAGGTCTTAAAGGATGGCAGATTTGTCTTCATTTTACCAAGTTTTGCATTTCAATGAAGTCTGGTCACTATTATGAGTTTTGTATAATCCAACTTGTTCTCCTGTGAACTGAAGATCTTGTTTAAGTTTTACTACATTATTTTCTTGCAACTTGTCGTTTCTGATACCTTGGTTTCTTACTAGCTTCGTTCCTGTCCTTGAAGAAACACATGTATTGACAATGCAAGACAAGTTTAGCTTTGAAGAAATAGCAAAACCAGTAGACACTAAACAAGTTCTTGGATTTTGCATCACAGGCATAAATGTCCTAGTAAGTTATGTCTCAATATTTACATCTTCCAACAAAATGACAATAAGATGTACAAAAGGGATTTACCTTCTGCCAGAGCAATAAGAAGATGAGCATCAAATTACTACAGGTGAATCATGATGAAATACAGCAAAGTTGCCAGATAGCTGCCAAGAAGCACAAGTTGGATCACCTGCTTTTCAGGGAGAGGTAATGCTTTATTGAGTATTTTGGTTGCTTCACACCCAAAAAGAAGGAAGAATATGAGTCTTACTTGTCGACAGAAGTCTTCTTTCATTTCTCGCCCAAACCTCCGTTTCTCTTACCCATTGTCCCTTTCAAATCTGAATTCGTACAGAAATCTCTAATAAAGGATAGAATTTTTCTATGAACTAATGAATAATGTTAGTTCAAAAGTTTACAATATATGCATAATCTATGCACCAAAGATTCAAACTCATCGCCATCTACTACGACGTGTTTTGTTGATCAAATACTCCTCCAAACCAATGGCGGCTTCCACTATTCTAGTATCATCCTTTATTTCTACCTTGATAACCTTATCCAACATTTTCTCAATTCTCTCAAACTCATCAGCTTCACAGATCCTAGGAACAATGGTGTCCCAAGTGTCCTTATGTGGAGCTTCTCCATGCTTCAAGAGTACCTCCACAACCTCACAAGCTTCTCCCGTCCTCCCAGAGTTGCAAAACCCAATCACCAAGGCGTTAGTAATTGAAAAATGCGGCGAAAAACCCTTCGATGTCATTACTTGGAGGTAACCCTTAGCCTCATCAAACATCCCTTGATCGCATAGCCCACCAACCAAAGTCCTATAAGAAACCAAATTGGGTAAGCATCCATTAGACTCCATATCCTCGAGAATTTTACGAGCATCCAGTGAGCGCCCTTCTCTGCAAAATCCTAATATAACCGTGTTGTAATGAACAATATCAGGAGTACAACCCTTTATCTTCATTCTACATAGAATCTTATATGCCTCTCTAAGCTTCATTTTTCTACAGAGACTATTCAAGATTGTTGTATAGCTCAACGAATCAGGCACATACCCTTTATTTATCATATCCTCCAACAAATCAGCCGCTCCATTAACCTGGCCTTTTCTACACAATCCTTGCATCAAAATTCTGTACGATTCGACGTCCGGCACAAGATCTCTCTTAAACATTTGATTGAACAGCTTATAAGCGATACTGAGTCTCCCATTAAGGCAAAAGGCACGCATCAGGATGTTGTAAGATTTCGTGTTGGGATTAACACCATATCTGTGGGCATCTCTGAAAAGATCAAAAGCGGGTCTGACGTAGTTCCTGTCACCAACAAGTATTTCGAGAATGCGGTTTAAGTGTTTGGTTAAAGGCCTACACTTAAACTCAAGAATTTTGTAGAAGGTTTTAAGAACCTTGTTGGGCAAATTAGCCTCTTCGTAGACTTTGATCAAGCAAGAGAAAAGGGTATGGGTTACTGGGTACCCTTTGGATTTGAGGTCAAGGAGAAGGTGATCAACAAGAGAGAAGTACTTGGAGCGACCAAGTTTAAGGATGAGAACCAGATAGGAAGAGTAAGAATGCTGAAAATTTGGCTGTCGAGATGCATAATCGAAGATTTCTTTGGCAAGGAGAGGATCAGACTGTGAAGCTATGAGCTTTTGGACTCTAGAAGGAGAGCCAATGGGGGATTTGTTGGAAGATTCTGTTCTTTTCAGTTTCTGGTTTTCTTGCTGTTGCTGAACAGATGAAGAGCAGGGTAAGCGTGAAAGTGAGACAGAGCGAGCAGCAGTTAATACATTTAGGGAGGATCGAAACGGTTGATACATCGCCCTGGTTTTGAGTTTTCAAAGCATGCGATGCAAGAGTCTATTGAACTGGTGACGAGTGAATTGCTTTTCTGTAGAACAAAGAGGATGAAACTGAAAACGGTAGGCGACATCTGATCCACTGTGTTATGATTGGACCCAGGCTGACCCATCCCACAAGATTAGGCCTTATTTTAGTTTGGATGGATCTTTAGCCACGATCGTGTATTTTGATGTTTAGAACAAAAATAAAGGCCAAAAGTGTATTTTAGGGATAGCAATGTGCTGGGACCGATGGTTGCTGCTGGAGCCCAGCTCGAGACAGCCCGGCCAGAACTTGGCTAGGCTCAATCTGAGCTATTTTTTTAATAAAATATAAGAACGACGTAATTTGTTTATAAGTGGAGCCTTGGGTTGGGCTGGGCTTGGGTAGTCTGAGCCCGAGCTCGGTGCAAGGCTAGTTTTCTTTTTTAAAATTAGGCCTGACAGGACTTGATGTCCATTAATTTGGGGCCGGGTCAGGTCGGGCCCAGGTCCGAATGTTGTCTCTAGTGTATTTTAAACTTCAATGTTTACATCTGAATATAATTTCAATCTTAACATTTCAAATTATTTAAGTTAAATCCTAATATTTTTAGCATGTTCAAAATAAGGAATTTTAACGGAATTAACTTATTTAAATATCACGTTAATATTGATAACTTCTTTTACAATTAAATAGTTAATCTTATTATCACGTAACATAATAGGATTTGAAATATATAAAAAAAAACGGAGTCCATTTTGACATTTTTTATTAATTAAAAAATATATTTTCATTAATTTATATTAATTCCCAATTAGAATGATTAACAAATTAAAATTTCATCTTAGTAGCACTGTGTGGTGTCTCATCATTGCTAATTTTCTTCTCACTCTAGTGATATGGCTAGAATTTGTGATACTAGTTCTTGATTATTTAGAGACTTCGATATATTTAAAATTCATTACTATTTCAGCTATTTAGCATGCATACCAATGTTCAGTATATATTGTCTTTAGTTATAAAGTTGTATTTGGTACACCACTTTGCTCTTATACAATTTTTGCTTATTACCTGTATATTTTACATCATATCACTCCTTAACATGAAAACCCTGACTGCATATAGAGGTTACATTGAGCTGAGTTCTAAAACAAGTTTTATCAGGGGGACGAATACAAATTAAACCCAAATTCATTTGATTTACTGGTAACGAGAATAAATTATTTGGACTTGAATAGGTCTAAAATTAGAACAAAACCTTACAAAACTACGGTAATGTTCTTTAGGTATATCATTTTTGCTATTATATTTTGCCAATATCCATTCAGTTAATGAAGTTTACTGCATTTGGTGAATCAGAAGAATCTTATTGACATAGAAATCATTTTCCTTTGCGATAGCTAGTTAAGCTTTTGCATCATTTATATGTAATTTTAAGGTAAGTATTATATAGTGCATGCATATAGTTTTATAAAGGTTATAATATAGTAATCGATAAACTGTTTATAGTACCCATTATAATTGATACAAAATTAATAAACTTTTGATTTGGCATAAAGTTGTTATCGTAGGAATTTCGTTTAGCCGTAGTATCGGCTAAAGTTGATAACACTGATTCCCAAATCAGTCGATTGCGTTAGGAAAGGGATTTTGTCTCCTAACTTGTAAGTTCCCAAACTACTCCAACGAGTGTCCGGTGTGAAGAGCGATCGAGAGCTAACTTAAATTAAGAAAAGCTAAAAACTGAAGTAATTGAAGAAATATAAATTTGATTGATTGTGTGATGGTTCCTTCCCATTATATTTACACTTGGTATTTATAGGCTACAGTTGATTCAAGTATCGTATCTGTACAGGCAACTATCTGATATGTGCAATAGTTATTTACAAAATTTCAAACTCTAAGAGAATTTCAGGATAACTCGATGTTTATCTTATCTTGAAAAATGATCGTCTTGTGCAACGACTGAAATATTGATGCCTTTCTTCACGTTTCTTCAAACGGTTATCTGAGCGCATCATCCTGGATTTCGTCTTATCCATCCGTGGTCAGACGATGTCTCTTTTCAATTAGTTTCCAAATCATATATCACTTAGCCGATGTTTCTTTTCTATCAACTAGTACCATGAAATGTTTGACTAGCATCCGATTTGACTACTTCTATTGACTCAATGTCCAAGCGACTATTTTATCCTTAAAATCAGGTGTTAACATTTTCCCCCTTATATCTTTTATCTGATTGAAAGGAAGATAGAACGATATAACAATTAGTGGAAATTACTCAATATAACAATATCTCAAATTCAAAATTCGTTTTTAGCTACATTTTGGTGAAAAAACGTTTACAGCCGCTCAAACAAACTTATTACACTTATACCCAAAATTTATGTAAGATGCCTAAAATACCCTTAATAAAAAATTATCCTCTGTTGATATTAGCTCATAC
>JANIMX020000290.1:673738-684801 GCA_024582655.2 Erythroxylum kunthianum | reverse complement strand
TCCCTTCAAAAACTTGATCAACACAAATATTTTTCTTCAATTGCCTCCCAAAGATTCAAAGCTTCAAGATGAACGGTTATCTTAATGACCCAAGCCAGATAATTGTTGCCATCAAAACGAAGTGTTGTTATATATTAAAAAAGTCATTTTAGTTAAAAAAAACACTTTATTCTCACAGATTTTTTTCTTTCATCCCTCTATTTTCTTCCAAAAATTCCAACAATACTATCGTATTGAAACTTTAACTTGGTTATTCCAAAATTTGCAAAGTGGAATTTTAAACTTTTTTTAGATCCGAATTTTGCAAAATATATAGCATTCGACACGATAGACAAAACAGAAAAAGAAAAGCATGGTTATTCCGAATTATTATCGGTCTCTTAGCTTAAAGGTAGATAAAGCATAGTTAGTAGTAGTGGGCATCTCCAAAAGTTCCACAAGACTAGTGTAAATGTCGATTATGGGGGATGTGGGAGCCAAAGGTGATAAGAATCATAAGGTAGTGTGTCAATGTCTTTAGAAAAAGGAAGGGAGTAACAAATAAGAAAGCAACATCTAACTCTTCTTTTTTGCTTTTTTTCTTAGCTTTTCTTTCATCCAATCAAACATAAATGTGTTTGATAGTAGAAAATAAGATAAAAACAGAGATTTTTTTAATAATTTAATTTAATTTTTAAAAAATTTAATCTTTTAAATAAAAATTAATTGTTAATTTTTCAGGAAGATTATTTTCTTAAATTTTTGTTATAAAAGTAATGAATAAATTAAATCTCTTTTCTATAAAATTTTTTTAAATCTCATGAAAATCTTATATCTTTTAACATATAATTTGTATTACGCCATGGAAACTTCATAATAGTTAATGTTTTATATGAATATCTTTAATTTAATTTAATTTTTATAAATTATGATTATATTTTGTACATATTATTGTATGAAAATATATTTCATTTTAAAACAAATTAAATAGATATTTTTACTTAAAAATGACTAAATGTTTTGTTAATGAGTTGAGTTTAAATTTAAATTTTAGTCATTCTTTTTATTTAAGCTTAAAAATAAAAAATCACTTCTTACACAAGATAAGACATAAAATTAAGATTTCAAAAAATTAAATTTAAATGAGATCATTATATTAGGAATGACAATAGATTATGAATATTTAATTTTAGTTAAATATATTTTAATTCATTAACTTTTAGTCAATTTTGGAAAAAAAATTTATTAAGTCTAAAATTAAATCTAAATCCATGTTCAAATAATCAAGCCAAAACCTAGAGTCTAAACTTGGTCAAATCATATCTAATCACTATCCTCATGCGAGGAGGAGAGTCATTGAAGTTGCATCCTCGCAATCGCAGCAGAACTCGTAATCCACAGTTCAGACCTTTGATATGAAGCTAACCTAGTTCATATTACAGGAATGGATGAGAGAAAACCAGCTGGTTTATCTTCCCTTACAGCAGAAGAAAACTTTAACTGTTGACATTTGCAAGAGACACCATCTGAAGCTAAATTTAGGTTGAAGAGGCAATGGTGCTCTCGGAGAAGTTATAATTCTCCGATGTTACTATGCTACTCGATTCAACAGTAACAGTGGACATGACAGCGGTACTACTGTCTGTTGGAATTTTCAGAATCAGAAAACAAGAAGAACAGTTGATTCTGCTGATCAAATATGCTTATCGTTCATTAATGTAAACGTAGCCATAATATAGGCTGAATTACAACGGTAATTTTGAAGAAAAGAAAACAAATTCAGCTAAAGAATCTCAACCACCTAACTTACCTAGCTGCAAAACAGGAGATATAACAGCTACTAAATCTCCACGTTATTTGACACTAACTGAAATAAAACTAAGAGTTCGAATTAACATAAACTTCTAACATTCTCCCTTCATTCGAACTTGGACAATCCCAGCTGTGAACAGAATTGTTCATGCTTTGATAATGGCAGACTCTTGGTCATAAGATCAGCAACTTGCTCTTCAGTTTTGCAACTTTCTAACATAATTTCACCTTTTGCCATTAACTCTCTTATGAAGTGATGTTTAATTTCAATGTGTTTCGTCCGGCTATGAAACACAGGATTTCTTGCAAGTAAAACAGCAGACTTACTGTCACAAAATATATTAGTAGCACTGACTTGTTCTTGTCCGAGATCACACAGCAGTCTTCGAATCCAAACAGCTTGGCAAGCAGAGGCTGTAGCTGCAACATACTCAGCCTCTGTTGTGGAAAGTGCCACTGTGGTCTGCTTTTTCGAGCTCCAAGAAACAGCTGCTGAACCAATAAGAAAACAATGACCTGAAGTACTTTTTCTGTCGTCGACGGATCCGGCCCAGTCGCTGTCACTAAACCCCTTCAAACTGAAGTCTTCAGCTTCACGGAACCAGATTCCACAGTCTTTACTTCCTGCCAGATATCGCAAAACTCTTCGTGCTGCTCCGAAGTGATGCTTGCTTGGTTTGTGCATAAACCGTGACAAAACTCCCACTGCATAACTCACATCTGGACGTGAGTGAGTTAAATAAATAAGCCGACCAATTAAACTTCTGTACAAAGCTGCATCTGCCAACCCTGCACTATCTTCAAGACTGAATTTCTCATCAATGTTCATGGGAGTGTTGGCCATTTTGCAGCCTGTCATATTGAATTTCTTCATGGTGTCTTCAATATACTTTCTTTGTGACATAAAAATTCCAGTTTCAGTTTGGATAATCTCCAATCCCAAAAAGTAATGGAGCTCTCCAAGATCAGTCATGTCAAACATACTCTTCATTGTTTCTCTAAATTTTAACATAAGATCCAAAGAGGAACCAGTATAGATCATATCATCAACATATAAGCTCACGATAACAAGTCCAGTCATACCTTCCTTTTTGACGTATAGAGTTGGCTCGTTCATGCTTCTTTCAAATCCATTCTTGTGAAAAAATTCATCTATTTTGCTGTACCATGCTCTGGGTGCCTGCTTCAACCCATACAATGCTTTCTTTAGCCGGTATACTTTGTCCTCCTCATCTGCCCTTTCGAAGCCAGGAGGTTGATTGACATAAACTTCTTCCTGTAACTCACCATTTAAGAAAGCTGACTTAACGTCAAACTGAAATACCTTCCACTGCTTTTGAGCCGCAAGAGCCAAAATAACTCGAACTGTTTCGAAACGAGCAACAGGTGCAAATGTCTCCTCGTAATCAATTCCTTGTTGCTGTGCATAGCCCTTCACGACAAGTCTCGCCTTATGCTTTTGTACGCTGCCATCTGCCAAAAACTTTGTTTTGAAAATCCATTTAACTCCAATTGGATTTTTACCTGCTGGCAAATTAACAAAGTCCCAAGTCTGATTTCTATCAATAGCTTGGAGTTCTTCATCCATCGCTCTTCTCCACTCGTCCTTCTTCATAGCTTCTTCGACACTAGTGGGATCTTCAACAAACAGAACCAGTGAAGATATATCCTCTCCTTCAACTTCAAATCTTCGTCGAGGAATTCTGCCCCGCTCACTTCTGCGTAGCTGAGGAGAATTTTCGGATGAGGAGGCTGAATTTATTTCTTCTAGAGTTGCATTTTGTGAGTCTTCTTCAACATATTCAGCTTCATCTCCGTTTATCAACAATTGTGCATTTGAACCTTTGGAGTTTGGTTCCCACTGCCAACTTGCTTGCTCATCAAATACAATATTTCGACTCACAATAATATTGTCACTTGCAGGGTCATAGAGTCTATAAGCTTTCGACTGAGTGCAATAACCAATGAAGATATATTTTTGGGATTTTTCATCTAGTTTGTGTCTTCTAGTTGTATGTAAAGCATAACAAATACAACCAAATACACGTAAGTGACTCACCGAAGGCTTATTACCGTACCAAGCTTCATATGGTGTCTGCCCCCAAACTGCTTTAGTAGGCGATATGTTAAGAAGATAGACTGCAGTAGCTGCTCCTTCTGCCCAAAATGAGTCAGGTAATCCTTTCTGTTTCAACATGGATCGTGCCATCTCTACCACCGTACGATTTTTCCGCTCAGCTACACCATTTTGTTCCGGTGAATATGGTGCTGTGAGTTCTCTTTTTATTCCCTGTTCATCACAAAAAATAACAAATTCCTTGGAAAGGAACTCACCTCCTCGATCAGTCCGGAGAACTTTCAAGTGCTTCTCACTTTGTTTTTCAACCAGCGCCTTAAACCGCTTGAAGTATTCAAATGTTTCTGTCTTGGATTGCAAAAAATAAATCCAGCTCAACCTGCTATAATCATCAGTAAACAACAAAAAATACTTGCTCCCAGCAAGTGACTCGGTTCTCATAGGACCACATAAATCAGCATGAACTAGTTCCAATATTTCTTCAGCTCGTTTGGCCTTTCCCACCGGAAATACTTGCTTGGTTTGTTTACCAAGAACACAACCTTCACATATTTTATCAATGGGGACAATAAAGGGAAGATTGCTCACCATTTCCTTTTTCTTCAACAACTGCAAACCTTGAAAATTCAGATGACCATATCGTAGGTGCCATAGCTCACTTTCTTCTTGCGCTTTACTCATCAATGCAATCTCTGCCTTGTCAGAAAAATTAAGAGGAAACATTCGATTTGAAGTCATGTGAGCACAAGCAAGAATCTTATTTGTGGATTTACTCTTCACCACGCACTTTCCATCGTCAAACAACACACAATATCCAGACTCAATGAGCTGTCCAACACTCAATAGATTATGTGCCAAGGAAGGAGCAAAGTGAACATTTTTTATGAGTTTTACTTGCTTACCTACGGTGATTTCAGCAGTTCCACTTCCCTCAATTTCTAGTTGCTTGTCATCGCCAAGACGAACCATAGATTTGACCGTTTCGTCCAACTCCTTAAATTTGGATTTGTCTCCAGTCATGTGGTGAGAGCAGCCACTGTCGATGTACCATATTTCTCTTGTTTTAGTTTCGGCTGACACCAAGAACAAATATTCATCTTGTTCCTCTGTCTCTTCAGCATATTTTGCTTCTTCAGGCTTTGACCAACAAAAATCATCAGTGTGTCCATGTTTCTTACAATATGAGCAATACCAGGAATTATTTCTGCCTCGTCCTCTGCCACGAGTGCCCCCACGACCTCTTCCTCTTGATCGTTGATTTGAAAATTGAGGCTCCCCCGTGGTCTGAAATGCCTTTTCTTCCTCCTTCATTACGGACCTATTTATCCTTGCTTCATGAGCTTGCAAAGACCCCATTAGTTCATCAAAGGAAAAAATAGACAAATCTTTCGACTCTTCAATGGCAGCAACTACATGATCAAATTTAGGAGCTAAACTCCTCAAAACTTTTGCCACAATAGTCTCATCTGTGATTTTATCTCCATAGGAGCGCATCTGACTCACCATTGAAGAGACTCGAGCCAGATATTCTTGAATACTTTCATTGTTTTTCATATATGAAGTTTCAAAACCACGTCTAAATGACTGCAATTTGACAGTGATTACCTTTGAGGAGCCTTGATATTCGGTTTTGAGGATAGACCAAGCCTGCTTTGCTGAAGTGGCTGCAGCGATTCTGGAAAAGATTGACTCATCCACTGCTTGTTGGATGAAAAAAAGAGCCTTCGCGTCTCGCTTCTGGCTTTCCTTGTTGCGTCCATCATCATCTGATTCTTCGTATCCATTTTCCACATAATCCCACAAATCCTGTGATCGGAACAACGTTTTCATCTTGACACTCCAGAATTCATAAGAATCTCCTTTGAAAATTGGTATTTGCGGTTGCGAAATGTTGACAGCTCCTCCATTGGCGGTCATTTCTGAAACTCAAAACAAAAAGAACTTAGTTCTTAACGAACCTGGCTTTAATACCAGAATTGTTGGAATTTTCAGAATCAGAAAACAAGAAGAGCGGTTGATTCTGCTGATCAAATATGTTTGTCCTTCATTAATGTAAACGTAGTCATAATATAGGCTGAATTACAACGGTAATTTTGAAGAAAAGAAAACAAATTCAGCTAAAAAATCTCAACCACCTAACTTACCTAGCTGTAAAACAGGAGATATAAAAGCTACTAAATCTCCACGTTATTTGACACTAACTGAAATAAAACTAAGAGTTCGAATTAACATAAACTTCTAACAAAAGAGTGTTAAATAGCACAAAGCTTCAATGTATATAACTCTTTTTTTAAAACATATGTTAGATGTACATATAAGGAACCAGAAATTTTATGTTGAGTGAACAAAATTCATTACGTTATGGAGTCAAAACTCATATATATGTACACAGGATGCTAAAATTATACTTAAAAAAACTTATATATTATTGAGAGAAATTATGTTTACGAGACAAAACTCATATTTAAGTGGAGCATTTGCCCCAGAGTTATCTACGTAGGTCCGGTACACATCATTCAATAGGAATTAATAGTACACATAAACCTATTGAAATCATCCCAAAATGAATCGATAATCTAGATTTAAGAGTTTCAAATATCTTCATTATATTATAAAATTTTTCAAAATTACAATTATCATTTTTCTAAATAGAAAAGGAGTCATTTAAATATAAAGTTTATCCTATTATGTTGTTTTAAAAATCATTCTCTTTTTCCCCCAACTAAACAACAACGTATTGTTGGATGTTAGCAATGTGGAAAGAATCTTATTTTAAAATTTAAGAAATTTGCCAATTAGTTTCGTATTTCAATATTTCGTATACACAAACAAAGAGTTGCAAAAACAGACATCATAACATAAAAATGATTTCACTTTTTAAATTACTTGATTTTTCATTGAAATTTTATTTAAAATTCTAATTTGATCAATTGTCAAGTGAAAATTATAAATTGAAACATATTGTTCAATATTAAAGAATTATAAAACACAAATATTAATGTTATTATATCATGTATATGATGTTCTAAATATTCACTTCAATTTTAAAGAAGATAGTTAGTTAATAGTAAAAATATATTAAAACCTGTAAGTACAACTTAAATCGATTTTGTAATTTGATTCTAAACTATTTATTGACCAAATAATTTATCTAAAGCATATAGTTTGTGAGTTATTATGTATATTTGACGGTTTGTCTAGTTTGTATTTGAAATATAATGATTATATATTTCATCAATATTAAAAAAACAAATATATTATAAGTATGAATGCTTGAAATTTACAATGGTTTCTATCAATTTCAAAAGTTTTTTGTGCAATAGGAAAAATCATAAACCAAGAAGTTAATTGAACTTTCAAATAAATTATTAAGCAATTAACTTCTAAGGCTACTATTTTATGATTGTAAGGTCACGGATTCGAGTCACAGAAACAGTTTTTGTGTAAAAAATATAAAAAAAATGTTGCGTATAATTAATGTCTCTCACCCGATCCTCGCAAAGCGGAAAAATTAGGTTTATTATGTTGTTGTTTTTTAACTTCTAACAAAGGGTGCTTCTTCAAATGGATGAATGCTTTTGACATTTTCTTCTCTCATTTCTAGGAAGTATATATATGTATAATTACTGGTTAGATAAGTCTTTTTAATATTTTCTTCTTATTACTCCATAGTTTTCATGCTCTTGGGGAATAAAGGTCATCCTTATGTACTTAAAAGGTTAAACAACAAAAGTTGACATTTTATCAAAATATAATTAATAGAAAGTTAAGTTTGAATCAGAAAATCCAAAATTTCCATCATCAACCTCCAAAAGCTAAATTGTGCCTCACAAGAATAAACATAAGAGAACCAATTAAACTGACGAGTTTAGAATAAAACATCACAACTCTCGAGCATGATTGAAGATTTGAACTCCATAAACAAGGTTTTTCTGTTTGTATACAATTACACGTGAACCAACTAAACTATTCCAGTTGAATGGGAGTACCAATGCATAGAGATCGATGCCATTTTCATTGGGCTGTCTCTTTGATTTATTCTCCTAATTGTAACATTATTTCGAGAAGTAATCTTATCTTAAATACAAGCTTTTGATTTGAAGGTAACCAAAACAGTCACCCATCCCTATGATCAGGATTCAATCTCTACGCCTAACCTTTGGGGGAGAAAAGTGCTACCATTGTACTTCTCATGAACCTCTTAATCCTCCTATGCGTACATTATCCATCACTCTAATTGCGTTAATTAGTTATAGCCATGGCTTTTCAGTGTTTTACATATAGTTTCATGCCCTTCTAGAGTTTACCTTTCTTAGATGAACTGTTTTATAAGTCGATATATATAAGTATTTGTTTGGATTGATAAATTTTGGATAAGGAAAAGTAAACAATTCATTTATTTGTCTCAAATTTATTGTTTGTCTAGCTAAAATAATATGAAATCTATTAATTTTTAAAAATCTTTCATTTTTTAAGGATTTACTTTCTCACCTCTTCCCACCTAAAAGGTAGGAAAGTCCAAAATCTTTCATCTTCTTCAAACGAAGGATTGTAAAAAATACTTTTTATTTCAAATTATCCCTAATAAATTTATAATATTTCAAATATACCCATAACCCTATATAAAACTTAAATATTATTTTTAATTAATTAAAATTACTTTAATCTCTTATATAATAAATTATCAATAAAAATTGTTTTATTTTATTAAAATAAATAATTTTTTATAAATTAAATTTTATTTCAAAATTATTTTAATTATTAAATCAAAATTTTATTTTAAATTTATATATTTTGAAGATATGTTAAATTTAATTATACTTATTAATAATTATTAACTTAATTTTATTTAATTTAAGTGCAAAAATAATTAAAATTTTCATAATTTAAATTAAATTAAATTATTCATAATTCTTATTAATAATTAATAATATATATTTAGTTAATAGTAAATCAGATTATAAAAAAAGAAAAATCATTTTTTGTGGTTTTCATAAATTTTAAAAACTGAAAGAAACCAAAACCAAAAACAGAAACCAAAAGCTTAAAACAAACAAGTTTTTTTACTAAATTTAAAAACAAAAAAAAAATAGAAACAATTAGTCTCTAAGAAAATTGCAACATATTCATACATAGGTCTCCCAACTTTAACGAGTTAAATAACTAAGGTGCTGCTCCTTTATTATTATTTGTTTTAAATAAAATATGTTATAATATTTATGATATTATATATAATTGCTGACAATTATATGATGATATAACTGCATAATCATTGCTAGCAATATATCTTTAGTTGTCATTTTAGCAAAATGCTTATTTATAACAACTTGTAATTGATTAATGAAAAGGGTAAAATTAGAAATTATTTACTAAATCCATAAATTGTAACTGTTGAACCAAACATGAATGCAAATAAAATTAGACCATAAATCTATTGATTTATATTCAATTCCAATCAATGATATTAACAAAATCCATCAATTTCACAATTCATTGGTTTAAAATCTATGGATTTAACAAAATCTATAGATTGTAGAAGATGAGTTAGTAATGAATACCATGTAACATGATACCTTTGATGTCATAAATAATAAAAAAGAATAGTCATATATATGAGTTGTGTGAGGAGCTATCAAGAACTAACTAATAATGTAAACATCACAAGCAGCGTCATAAAAAAAAGATTGTCAACAAATTAACTATATAAAGTAATATCAGGAAGAGGAGAAAATAAGCATTAATTTCAATAGGAGTATTGACAATTTTATTATCAGTAAGATTTATATAATATATAAAAGATCAATAACATACTCAACTTGAGATAAATAATATCCTATAAAATTATAGGTATCCTCAAAACTCAAAAAATAGTTCTGTTATTAAAAAATTTTAATAGAAAATAAATTGTTTCGTATATGTATCATAATAAAAGGGATAGACTTATTTATTTACAAAAATATTAGACTAATTACAAAATAACGTAATTAAGGAAGAACTTAATTTAAATAATGTAGAATCTAATTAGAAAAAAAAACATAATTAGTACTTAAATATATTTACATTGATTAAAATATATATTATGGTACAATTTAAACCCGACTTGAATTAAAGAATAAACATATTAGTTTTTTATGGAAATGAAAGCAAATACAAGTATGTTCTTAGTTTTTTTTTATAATTAAAGTTAAGTATGTTCTTAGTTGAGAACAATAAAACCATTACTATTTTTTTTATAGAGTTTTAGTCCCTTCGAAAACTTTCTTATATTAAGGTGCATTGATAATTAAGCATGAATATTGTATTATAATTTAAACTATAGTGGATGTGTTAGTTTTAATTTCTTCCATCAAGTCATTAGTCATTAGTCCTCGTAGTTCTATTTTATGGTGACTTTGCTTTTGCTAATCCAATAAAATTCTTAACCAAACGTTGCTTTTACTCTTCAAATTCCAACAAAACCAAAATTTTGGACTCTAACAATAATTTTTGTATTATTAGCTTTTTTTTAGATCACACTCAAAATTATAATTTTTTTTAATCTTAAGCACTTTGTGATTCTAACTCATAATTTATAAAGAATGAAGAATGACTTTTATCACTTTAATTTGTTTTTTTGTGTGCTTAAGATGCTTTTTAATCACATCTTTAATTAATCCCCTACTCATCCATTTCCTTAAATTCATGGTAGATGTCAGCTAATTGCTTGAACCACCATCAAAGGGACATATGGATTATAAAATTTCTAGACCACTTAACAACTCTTAATTTTTGGCTACACTTCCTGCTTATTATATCTGATTAGCCATATATACATGTTATCTTTATTAATAGTCTGCCTACTAGTTACGAGTAAGTCTGCTTAATACTGGACCTCTTCAGATTTCACTTATCAGCCATATTTTTATCAGTGTTGTTGTTGTTATTATATATGCGAAAACTAAACATATATTTGTCCAAATCAAACTCTAATGGTCGCTTCAATTCGGCTCTCCCAAAGATCGAAGCAACAGCTTCAGAGAAGGATCTATTCATACGAATACACTGCGAGAAAAGACATGGTGTTCTTGCCAAAATACTAAGGGGGTCCTTGTTTAGTGGATATGAAAAAAAATGTATAGGCATGTAATGAAAAGAATTGTTTGGTAAGAAACTATTATTGAATAGGTAATATTATCATTCCTTGGTTTAGAGCAAT
>JANIMX020000290.1:644700-661943 GCA_024582655.2 Erythroxylum kunthianum | reverse complement strand
ATTTTGTACTTATTATTATTATTAATTTTATTAATTATTATTATTATTATTAAATTCTTTATTATTATTAAGGAGAAAAAAAATCTTGAGAATGAAGAATGAATGAGAAAATTTAGTTATTTTATTCTTGGAATAGCTAAAGATACCTTCCCATCATCTTTAGGTATTCCTAAAATTTTAGGAATACGTAATACTAGAAATAGTTATTCTAGTAGCTTTTTGTTAACCAAACAAAGGAATTGCTAAGAATTAGGAATAAATGGGTAATAGAATAGCTATTACCCTCAACCAAACATACCCTAAGAGCAAAGTTGACAATGTTTTACAGTCACGAGGGATTTTTAAGGCCTAATTTTGAACCTGAAGAGATTTTCTAAATTTGATTTGATTTGTCAATTTTGAATTTATCTAATATAAAATTAAAATTATTATAATTAATCAACCTTAAATAAATTATCAAATCTTTAAATTCAAATTTAATCAAATTAAGCTTGATTTTTTAATTTCTGTCTACTCCTACATTCAAATTCGAATTAAACTCTATTCAACTCAAACTTGATTTATTAATTTTAGATTAGATCATATCAAAAATACTACTTTTAATTATTTCTAAGTGAGAAGATGCACTTATATAAATATTAAATTTTAATCTATAAAATGAAGGCAAAATGATTTATATATAAAAAACAGTATTGCCTCTCAACTTAAAACTTTAAAGAACTAAATTATATGCTCATTCTTGTATATAAATTTATTTTAACACCTAATACATTCTTTTCACATAAAAGGTGAATTATGTTGAACTAAACATTTGGAGGTGAAATGAGTAGATCGGATCCAAAGGATGATTGATAAATAGAGACCGGGTCTCAAAAGCCCACAGGAAATGAAATTCTTGGGCTCAGGCCTGTGACTCAAGGAGTCCCATATTAGGCGAACAGGTTTTAGTTTGACCATTGATAATTGACAATTTTAGGCATATCATGTCAAAGCAGCCTGTGAGCCACCAAAATGTCGTTTCGAAAGAGGTTGAGTATTGCTCCTTTTCTCTTTCATAAGAGAGTTGAGAGAGTTGATATCCCTATCAAAAACATTACAGAAAAGGTCACGTCTAGATGGGTCCAGACTCCAGACTATAAAGGTAAGCAATTAATATCCACTCACATCATATTTCGTTTTCCTTTCTAAAGTCTTATATCACATCCTCAGATGTGGGAACCACATAAAAATATATATGCAATAATTGAAAATAAATCAGAAATAATTATAAACACTTCCTTCTAAATTCACGAGAATCTCTCTATCAAAGAACTCACATGCTATGTTGTCCTTAGCTTCTAATTTGAAGCGACCAGACGTGTCAAGTAGCACAATCCCATTGGGCATTCAAACGGCAGATTGCATCCCGTTTCCTTCCTAGGAACTACCATCATATTGGCATGTCTTTTGCTAACAAAGGGCAACTATGGTCTTGGTCAACAAGGTCATTCAATGGAATGCCAGGTCTAATTTGATCATTGCTTGCAGTAGTGACGCATGAAGAGTCCAAAAGATTCAAGACTCTTGGATTGGTATTTGGTAGTGGCCTACCCTATATACATACCCACCAAGGTTACGCCTTTCTCGCAGCCACAGCAACTTGGCAGCTTATTGAAAAAGGTCACACCTTTGATTTGATTTTATGCGAGAAGAATCTAAAAGGTGGGTGAATCTGAACTAGCGTGCTTTTTTCTTCGGTTGTGTATTACACCACGCACAGTTTCTTATTCATAACATCAGTACTGACAATTCTAAAAGAAGTTGGTGGGATGCATTAGTATCGAGTAGGTCAATGGTTGTGATTGGTTCTTCTTCGCACTTTCTCTTTACGGTCAAGTCTGAGTCTTTCAGCATCTGTCTGGAGATTCACTGCTTAGGTTTACATGATTACCAATCCCCTTTCTCTTGCCTCACAGAAAGTTGGGGTTTGACGGGGTTGATCTTGTTCGTTTATTGTTATTTGGCATACTCATAACAAGGATGGTGGTAAACTGGGTTTCAGATACCGGAATTTGACGATGTAGAGTTTGTTTGCGAATAGGCAGTCTGCAATCTCTGCTTGATCCTTTCCTCAATTTGTCATTCTTTTAATGGGATTGTCTTGCTTTAAACTAAGTTCGCTAGGCTGTTGTTATGTGGGTTTCGGGTTGACCTTCTGGTCGTCGCTTAGCATTTATAGTTACTACAGACTTACATGGGTCCCCTTGTTCGATGGCTGATCTGAAAATTTCACCAACTTTAAGTTTCCTTTTGCAATGCAAAATACTTCCGTAATCGCCGGTCAGGCTTTTTGTTATGTAGTTCTTTTTCTTGTTTGGGATTGGAGGAATCCGGTTATGCAAACTTCTCTTGAAACTACTTGCAGTTTTTGTAGTTCGATTATTCTGCTTACAAACCTTGGTGCTGGTATATGCATTCTTGTTTTAGAAGCTCATTGCAGGTTACTTTTACCGTTTATCATATGAATGATGTCAAGGGTTGAATGCTTGCCTGGTGTTTAATACAATGTTGTCTAGTTGTGGTTGTTCAGGACTTACACTCTGGCATATTCCTTAAAATTGACATGCCTCAATTCACCTCTTTACAGAACAGTATAAGGGTATTGACCTTAGAGATTTGAATGAGAAACGTGTTTTACTTTCCTTGAAGAGAATTTGGGTAGAAAAAGTATCAAGTTGAATTTACTATTAGTTCCATCTCTTATTGAACAAGTCCATTTAACAATTCAATAATCTGTCTGTATTGAAACAGATAAGATTCTTGGTAGGGGAATGCTAATATTTTTATACTGGTTGTGGATGGCAATGTAATAGATAGTGCAAGGAACCTACATCTTAATGTTCATGTTCTTTGTTTGTGGGAATTGATTGAGGCCATTTCAGATTCAGTTTCTTCGAGTTTTATTTGCATTCACTTTAATAACAGTAACTTGGTTCTTCAATTGACTAGAATGTTAGTAGTTAAGACCACTGTGCTTACATCAAGTGGAAGAACGTTTTCTATTTTTTGTTGTATTTTCATTCTTAATGAGATCATCAATTCAAATAATCTTTCACAGGTTTTCAGATGTGGTTGAAAGTTGACAAGATTAGGATGTATTATTTGTGACTTCAATGCTTTATCTGGTGTGGCATAATATATGATTGTCTATTCTATGTACTCTAGGCATCCAATATGATATTCACATAATACTGCTCCAAAATTTCAGATGGAAGCACAAAATCTTCAACCTGGACAAATTATTGAGATAGATGTTGATGCTCCTGCTGCGGATAGTACGGTTGGGGGCAGCAAGATATGTAATGAAGCACCATGTGGATTCTCAGATGCTGGAACTATTTCCAAGGACGCCCAAGAACGATCAGCTTCCATGCGCAAGCTATTGATAGCAGTGGTTCTCTGTGTGATCTTCATGAGTGTTGAAGTGGTTGGTGGTCTCAAAGCCAATAGTTTAGCAATACTTACTGATGCTGCACATTTACTTTCAGACGTTGCAGCTTTTGCTATTTCGTTGTTCTCTTTGTGGGCTGCTGGATGGGAAGCCACACCCCGTCAATCCTATGGATTTTTCAGGATTGAAATTCTTGGTGCCTTGGTTTCCATACAGATGATATGGTTGCTTGCAGGGATTTTAGTTTATGAAGCCATAGTTAGGCTTATACATGACACTGGTAACGTGAATGGTTTCCTAATGTTTATTGTTGCTGCATTTGGTCTTGTAGTGAATATCATCATGGCTCTTTTATTGGGCCATAATCATGGTCATGGCAATGATGGTCACAATCATGGTACTGGCCACAGCCATGGAATGACAATTACTACCCACCACCACCACCACGGTCATCATCATCATCATATTGAGGAGCATTCAAAAGATGAGCACCATCATCATGAGGACCACTCAAAGGAGGACTACATGCATGCTCATGAAGAGCATTCTGAACCTTTGCTTGATAAAGAGAAGCGTGAAAAGAAGCAGCGGAATATAAATGTACAAGGAGCATATCTTCACGTGCTTGGGGATTCCATCCAGAGTATTGGAGTAATGATTGGAGGTGCAATTATATGGTATAATCCAAAATGGAAGGTAGTTGATCTCATATGTACTCTAATATTTTCAGTCATAGTCTTGGGAACAACGATCAAAATGCTGCGGAACATCCTTGAAGTCTTGATGGAGAGTACTCCAAGAGAAATAGATGCAACAAAGCTGGAAGAGGGCCTCTTGGAGATGGAAGAAGTAGTGGCCATTCACGAACTGCACATATGGGCCATTACAGTGGGCAAGGTTCTTTTGGCTTGTCATGTCAAAATCAGACCAGAAGCAAATGCAGACATGGTGCTGGACAATGTGATAAATTATATCAAAAGGGAGTATAACATCAGTCATGTTACAATTCAGATAGAACGGTAGTTGCAGAGAGGCATTTTTTCTTGTATCGCAGGCCTGTCTTGTGAAACTAGCAATATATCTATCTTGTGTGCTTGTCTACCCGCTTTGTTGTTCTAGCTGTAATCTTTGAGGTTAAAAAGTTTGATTTTAGGCGGATGATATCATTTATTATCTGCACATCATACTCTTTCGTGTTTGACAAATAGAATTCATAATTTTGGAGAGATTACATGTGTTGAGATTCTAGAGTTGTTATCTTGCTTCATTTCATAGACATTGCATGTGAATGTCACATGTGCTTGCGTTGCTGTTGGTAAAGGAAGATATCGTCAGTCAGATTGGGGAAGGAAATTTCATCTTCTACTTATGCAGGGAATGCATCAACTACCGCTCTTGAGCGGGGTCTACCACTTTGATAATTTTGGAGTAGCAATGTCGTCAAGCTGAGGTAGACTTTCAAGGTATCGTCTCTTCAGCTAAATCAACATCCGGTAAACATGAACTGTGAATTGGGGGACTTGGCATCATCCAACTAGGTGAATGGGGGTTCTGACTCAACTGGATACGCTTGCCTTCTACACTAATATGCAGGTAATAGACGCTTATCTCGGTAAAATTGAACTGGCATTTTGGTGACAGCAAGAAGATAGTAAAAAGTTAGGAAATGCTTGATAATAGACTTTTCCCAGATTGGGAAAAGTTTTGCTGATTTTATTTCTATTTGATTTGGATATTCTAATGCCAACAAATCAAAGATTTATGTCAGCAATCTCAGTGCAATCTGTCTGATGATTGGTCAATCAGTTAAAAGGACAAGTTCAGAACTTTTAGCAGTTTGCTTGAGAATTTGAGTGCTTAGAGCTGATTCTGTGGTTAGCAAGCTTACAATGATCTTGTAAGATCAAAAATAGATGTAGTGGACCAAAATGGATAAGGTTCATAGACATCAGCCAATGGATTTGGGTGTTTTCGAGCGAGGCTACACTTGGCACTACCTTATTTATTCAATGTGAAATCTTGAAAACGCAGGCACATAAATTATCTCGGCCACTGATCCCTCGAATCAAATCAATGCCATGTCTTTGTTGTTCTGTTGCTTATTAAGAGTCAGGAAGATGATAAATTGAGGAGTAAAGCTTAAAGGGTAGATTTGATAAACCGAAAACCAGGCCTTAATAGGACAGGAATAGGATTGGAAGTTAATGATAGAGATGACTATGCTAATGTGTGACAGTAGCGTCTTAAGGATTTCACATCGAAAGTTTTGTCATTGTTATAGGCTGCCTGGAACAAACAAAATTGCCTTAAACGTCAGGTTATTGACCTGTCAGTTAGAGATCATGTGAGTCAATCAAAAATTGCTAGCTACTATTTTTCCCTATAATATATCTTATATTTCATGTTTATTTTGTGATATGTTGGGGCTTTTATGAGGCTATGACAGCTAAAGCTCAAATAAAGTCAACCACAACTTCCAGACCAGAAAATCTGGCCACCATTATCCTTGCAGGCTCTGTTTGACAGAGAATTGAAAAGCTTTTAATAGGGTGAGACTTGAGAGGGGACGAACAGAAATAAAAATAATAATAATATAAAATGGCATAAAAAGATGTCCACTAATATTAATCACGAGCCTCAATTTATTATGGCATAACATAACAATCGGATAAATTATAAAGAGATTTAAATTTCAAACTCCTAAAGACTAGATCTCATGAGATATTGCATACACTCCTCCTTCACTTTGGAATTACGTCCTCCTACTCAACCTTAGGAAGTGCCTTAATTACATGTCAGCATTTTGATTTTCTATCTTATGATATGTAAACATGTAAATTAAGCCATAGAAACACACAGTTGTATGAGGCTATAAATAGCCACCGCCTAAGCTCTCTTCTATTTTAAGTTTCCTTCATTTTATATTAGTTTATGGCCACCCCTTGAAAGATTTTTTAAAATTAAGAGTTGTAATTGAGAATTGAAATCAGTTTGAAAAAATTCTTCTTCTCGTTCTCCCACTGCATAAGCGCATGTGTGTTAAGTGTATAGATATCCCACTAATATCAAATAGTTTGGTAGTGTGAGTGTTAAAATATTTTGAGTGTGTGCGAAACAAAAGGGTTCTCACTGTGTCAATTTTTTTTTTGAGTCACTATATTTTTTAGAGAGATGACAACCAATTACAATATTATCTGGTCTGGTCTGTTCCGATCCCAAATTAGATGATAAACTTGGTTTTATTTATTGAAATTTTTTTATGTCCACCATTTTAAAGCTCACAATATTTGGAGCTTTGTAGAATCAAGATTGCAACAAGAAGTTGATGAAACTGTTCAAAGGAAGGACTAGCTGATACTTTCACAAATTCCCCAAGGTGTAAATTACTCACTTTTTGGCAAAATATCAAATGTCAAAATAGCGAAAGAAGCGTGCGATATCTTGAAGTTGTCATATAAAGGAGTTGAAAAGGCCCAAAAATCCAAATTGCATTTTCTGCGTAGAGAATATAAAATTTCCAGCTCTAAAACTATAGAACAATATTTTTCACGTGTTACAGATCTGGTTAATAAGATGAGGGTGTACGGAGAAGACATTCCCGATAGCAAGGTGGTAGAAAAAAATTATACGCACCATGCTGATGAATTTTGATCATGTGATGACTACAATAATTGAGTCTCATGATATAGACTCCATGGTAGTAGTAGAATTGCAAGGAAGTATTGAAAGTCACGTGAGCAAAATCTTGGAAAAACAAAAAAAGTGAATGAAGAAACCTTGAAGAATCAGGTGAATTTCAACAACATTGCTTAATCCAGCCAAAATGCTGAAAGTAGAGGTCGTGATTTCAACAGTGGAAGAAGAGGAAATTACAATGGTAGAGACCAAGGAAATTTTAGAGGAAGAGGACGTGGTAACTACAACCAATGGAGAGACCAAAATTTTAGACTGCCCAGTCAAGGAAGAGGTAAAAATAATTTTAGGTTTGCCAACTGAGGAAGAGGAAAAGGTAACAATTATTAAGAAAGAAATAATTTTAATTGTTTTCACTGTGGAAAGTTTGGACATAAAGCTGCAGATTGCAAATTTATATACCAAGTAAATATGGTAGAAAATCAATATCAAGATGTTGGTGAGAATACTAATAACCCACAAAGCTTATTTCTGGCAAGCAATATTTTTTCAGAAGATGAAAATATTTGGTATTTAGATACTGGATGTAGTAATCATATGTGTGGGAAAAAGGAAATTTTTTTTCTCTTGATAAAATTGTAAAATCTACTGTAAAATTTGGAAACAACACAAATATTCCAATTTTAGGAAAATGTCGAGTTGCTATTAGATTGAAAGATGGTTCACAAAAATTTATTTCTGATGTTTTCTATGCTCATGGACTTCATCACAATCTATTGAGTATGGGACAACTGTCAAAGAAAGGTTACAACATGCAGATTCTCAATGACTACTGCACGTTGATTGACAAAAATGGGAGAATCATTGCTAAGGTAAAAATGACTCCCAACCGCCTATTCCCTTTAAAAATTCAACATGAAAATATCATTGTTTAAGTTCTGTGATTTCAAATGATGATTGGTTATGGCATATGCATTTTGGGCATTTTCAATTTTTTGGTTTGAATTATCTGTCACGAAAAGAATATATTTATGGTTTGCCTGTTGTGAATATTCCCAATGGAATATGTGAAACCTGTCAATTGGGAAAGAAACAAAGAGAGTCATTCACAACCAGAAAGTTTTGGATAGCAAGAAAGCTACTTGATATTGTTCATTCATATTTATATACAGTTGAAGTACCAACTTATGATGGTAGCAGGTATTTTATTATTTTCATTGATGATTTTAGCATAAAGACTTGAGTGTATTTTTTGAAGCATAATCAAAAGCATGTGATGCCTTTAAGACATTTAAGGCGTTTGTAGAAAAGCAAAGCAGCTGCAGAATCAAAGCACTTAGAACAAATAGAGGCCAAGAATACCTTGCGCGTGTAGATTTCTTTGAGCAACATGGAATCTAGCATTAACTTACAACCATATCACATCTCAACAGAATGGAGTTGTTGAAAGGAAGAACAAAACAATCATGGACATAGTGAGATGCATGTTGAAAGCTAAACAACTACCTAATAAATTTTGGACAGAAGTAGTTGTCACTACTGTGTATATTTTGAATAGGTGTTCAATGAAGAGTGTTTGTGATAAGACATCTAAATAAGTTTGGAGTGGAAGGAGACCCTCAATCTGAAACCTCAGACTTTTCGAATGTATTGCATATGCTCATGTACCAGATCAACTAAAGAAGAAAGTAGATAACAAAGGTGAAAGGTGTATCTTCATAGGCTACAACACGAACTCAAAGGCATATAAGCTTTACAATCCCGAGACAAAGAAGGTGATTATCAACTGAGACATGACATTTGATGAAGGTAGAATGTGGGACTGGTCCTCAAAGCCTCAAAAGGAGCAGATGGTGATTTCTAATAACTATGAAGAAAATGAAATACAACCAGATTGAACACCTAATGAGCCAGAAATATCCAGCAGATCACAGAGGCAACGTAGATTATCGGCCAAATTGGAGGATTACGTTGTGGGTAACGATAATGATCCATTTGATGAAGAAATTATCATTTTTTCTTTATTTGCATATTGTGAGTAAGTGACTTTTGAAGAAGCTTCAAGTGATAAAAATTGGAGAAAAGTAATGGATGCTGAGATATATGCAATTGAGAAGAATGAAACATGGGAGTTGACAGATTTACTAGCAGATAAAAGACCAATTGGAGTGAAGTGGATTTACAAGACTAAGTGCAAGCCCAATGGTGAGATTGATCGCTATAAAGCGAGGTTGGTGGCTAAAGGATATAAGCAAAAACCAGGTATTGATTACTTTATGGTATTTGCTCCCGTTGTGAGGTTAGATACAACTTGAATGATTATTTCTCCCTTAGCTCAAAATAATTGGAAAATATATCAAATGGATATTAAGTGTGCATTTCTTAATAGTACTTTAGAAGAAGTGTATATTGAGCAACTTGCAGGTTAAGTGATCAATAGAAAATAAGATAAAGTTTACAAATTGAAGAAAACATTGTATGGCTTTAAGCAGGCACCAAGAGCATGGTATAAGAATATTGATTCTTATTTTGTGCAGCATGGATTTCAAAGATGCCCTTTTGAGCACACTTTATATATTAAATTTGTTGAGCCTGAAATGCTCTTATTGTGTGCCTTTATGTTGATGATCTAATCTTTTCTGGCAATAAGCTAAAGATGATTGCAGAATTCAGGGAGGCTATGATAAGTTGCTTTGAAATGACAGATTTAGGCCTAATGTCTTATTTTGTTGGCATTTAGGTCATTTAACAGAATGATGAAATCTTCATTTCTCAGAAGAAATATGCTAGTGATATTCTAAAGAAATTCAAGATGGAGAATTTAAAGCCAATTTCCACGTCAGTTGAAGAAAAGTTGAAGCTGACAAGAGAAACTGATGACAAAATGATATATTCAACGCATTATAAAAGTTTGATCGGAAGCTTGAGATATCTAATTGCAACTAGACCGGATATAGTCTTTGGAGTTGGATTGATAAGTAGAATCATAGAAGAGTCACGTATTTGTCATCTACAAGGAACCAAAAGAATTCTTCGTTATATTAAAAGTACTCTGACCGATGGAATTTTTTATGCCAGTAATAATGGTGTGAAGTTTGTTGGATACACAAATAGTGATTGGGCAGGAGATATTGAGACAAGTAAAAGCATGTCAGGGTACACATTTCATCTGGGCACTAGTGCAATATCATGGTCCTTAAAGAAACAACCAATTGTTGCACTATCTACAGCTGAAGCATAATACATAGCACCAGCTAGTTGTGCTACGCAAGTAATATGGTTAAGAAAAATTCTTGAAGTATTGCACCAGAAGCAGCATACTCCCACAGAAATATTTTGTGATAATAAGTTTGCAATTGTACTTTGTAAGAATCCAATTTTTCATAGGCGGTCCAAGCATATAGATATTCAGTTTCATAAGATACAAGAATTGGTGGTTGAGAAAGAAGTGGTGGTTAATTATTGTCACATTGACGATCAAATTACAAATATTTTCACGAAGCCAATGAAAGTTGAGTCATTTTACAAATTGAAGAAAATGCTTGGAATGATAAGCTTAATTTAAGGGAGGCAATGTAAACATGCAAAATCAAGCTGACAACATTTTTAAATTTTTCTGCGCCTACATAACCACACTACAAATGTAGAAAATACAACTGTAATTGTTGAGTTTGAAGCTATAAACAACCACTGCCTAAACTTTCTTCTATTTTAAGTTTGCTTCATTTTATATTAGTTTATTACAAATGTTGCCTATATAAGGTTACCCTTTGTACAGTTTTTTAAAATTAAGAGTTGTAATTGAGAATTGAAATTAGTTTGAAAAAATTCTTCCTTTTGTTCTCTCTCGTTGCATAAGCATGTGTGTTAATTGTTTAGATGTCCCACTGATATCATAATAGATTAGTCGAATTTCCCCCTTTCTTTTCTGTAATGCTTTAGGAATTAAAAGTTTCACCTTTAAATGTTTTATTTGGTCACGAAACACTAAATTATTTGCAATTAAGATTACAACTTCATTGTCTACAAATATATGTTTAATATGCAAATATGCCATTTAATTTTTTTTAATTCAAAGAGCCTGATTCATAGCAGCAATTGTATATGCTTTTACAGTCAATTGAGATAATTTTTTATATTTTATAACATCATAAGAAAATATCATATCCAAAGTTAAAATAATAATTTGAAATATATTTTTTTCATGGCATTAACGCAACTAGTCTAATTATTATCCAAATAGACATGAAGATTAAATTTTTTAACTTAATTATAAGTTATAATATCATGCCCCGGAACCACCTTGAGCATGTGACAGCTACCGCATACCCGGGCTAAGGTTTATTATATCCTTAGATTCATTTGCAATCCCGTGTACATCCATACACAGGTGTACTTTCAAGTACAGACTAATACTAAGGTCATACTAGAATCTGGTAGGACATATAATTAACTATCCCTTTAACATATCTAATTATTCTTTTGTTACTTCAAAATAAATTTTATAAGGACAATGCATATACCTTAAAAAGAAGACTTGCAATGTTTACAATTTATAGTATAGTTGCAATATTGTGGACTAAGCAACCTAGCGGGTCATGTAAAGTCCTTCATCAACACTTTCAATTCTATCTTTTTTTAATATATTTTTTAGTTTACTGGAGTTACCATGCTAAATGTTGATATATAAAATCTCAATATAATACTTCAATGCTAAGGAAACTGCCATTCTCCCAAAATCAGTCATCTAAAAAATGTGTTTCACATTTTAAAACTTAATTGCACTCTAAATTAGTCCCCGTTACAAGCAAATCATCAACATATAAAAATATCACGAGTTTTTCAACATAATTATTCTTAATACACAATAGTAAATTCACTTATATACTTCTTCTAAAACCTAAGTCAAGTAAATGAGTATCATTATACCAAGACTTTGGTGCATGTTTTAGATCATTCAAATCCTTTTTTAGCAAGTGTTCCTTCCACTTTTTTTTTGTTGAAAATTAATTTCAAATTGCTCTACAAAAGGTTCTTCCTCTACATACCTATTTAGAAAGCTAGTTTAACATTCATTTGGTGCATAATCCAACCCTTTTGAGCAATCAGGACCAAAAGCATTCATATAATATCGAGTCTAGCAACCAGATCAAAAGTCCGAAAAATCTAATCTAAACATCTTAGCGTATTTCTTGAGAACTAGTTTTGCTTTGTGCTTATTTATATAACTATTAATATTAAGTTTGGTTTTATAAACCCACTTGAATCCTATTCTTTTTATGTAAATCTTCTTCAACTAGTTTTTAAGTTTAATTTTTTTCAAACATCTTGAACTCCTCATTTGCAACCATCCAGTTCCTATTCTCCCGCAACTTCTTTGTACTAACACACTCTATTATAGCAACTTTATACTTCTGATAAATATTAAAAAATGATTTAGTTCCTCTGCCATTTTCTTCATTAACACCATCAACGTCCTTTTGAAATTCAAGCTTTATCTCATCATTCCAGCTCTAATTTTTTTGACTCAATTTGAAAAAAGAAGAAGAAGATTTTTAAATTTAGTTGGCTTTTGAAACTAAATTGTAGCCTACAAAGATTTAGGGTTTTGCCCTATCTAATTTATCTTTTTTCACCCAAGGAATATTTTTATATTTAGTAGCTTAGTTTTATATCATACTATGCTTTAAATGTAATTTTTTTCTTGTAATTCTTTTTTAGTAATTTGTTTAGCAAAACAATCCAAAAATGGCAGGCCTTAATTATGTAAGAATCTTATCATCTTCACGAGTGTCCTGGTTTGATAAATTTTCTTCAAGGAAAGTCATGACCACACAACAATTAAGAGTATATATAGCAACAAAAATCACAATCGCTATCCTTTAGAGTTTAAGAAAACTTAAATAATTTAATGGTAAGATATTTGGGACCTTTTATGTAATGTAAACCTACTCTGTAATATTCCGACCTAGATTGGTTTACTAGTTATTATTATTAATTTTTGTTTATTATTATTATTATTCGCATTATTATAATTATTTATTTTCTTCTTTTTCCTTTATTATTATTTCTTTTATCTCTCTTTCTTTTCATATGAGTTATTTCTATTAATTAGGATAAATGTTATTTGATTTAAAAAGTCATTGAATTCGAACTCAACAGTACCTTTTCAATTAAAGAAACTCGAGGAGTCCCACAAAACAGTTGGACCACCCAAGGAAAATTAAGGACACATTGCTTGTAATGTTATATAATATACAAACTGACGAGCAAGAGTAAACACAGTACATGAAGGCAGTGAATCCTTTTGTAACCAGAACTATAGGTTATTCAAGCAAGTTACCTAAAACATTTGACAGAAGGACATCACCAGTAAACACTCAAGAGTAAGAACAAGGATTGTTGAAGTGGACGTGGACGTGGTGTTCAGGACACATTGTTCATTACATGACAGAATCCCTAGATACAAGCTTCCTATGGAGACAAAAATTTCTCCCGACACATATTTATTGCAGAACATGCCCACAGGTCACAGCTAGCGAGATTGGACCCGAACCCCTTCAATAAAAATAAGTGAGATATTCATTTTTTTTATTTTTAAAATTATCATCATTGATTAATTATTATATAACTCTTATTTATTTATTTAATTAATACCACACTCGAGATGCGTTGCGTTTTCAACCCCTCAAAGTAGATATAGTATGAACTCTATATATGCTTCTTGCAAGTGGGTTTTTGTTTAGAACTTCGGTCATCACTTCCTCCCCGTACGTGACTAGGAGATAAGATTCACATCCAGTTGATGACTTGTTGCGTGCCAATGCAACAGTAAGTAGCCGCACAATGGGGACCAAAAGAAAATGTAAGACACAAGTGAAAATCGTTTGCCTAGTCGTTTTAAGCCAGGGCTGGAATCTTACCACGCAATGCTACCATCCAAACTTGACTTGTTACGATTTTTCAATTTTCTGCAGTAGGGTAAGCCTAATTGCAATTCTTCCTCTCTGTTTTTGTTTGTTTGTCTTTTTATATAATGTGAGAACAAAATTAATATCCCGTTAATCATGTACTTTGAAGAATGTATTTGATGCTTCATTATCAAAATTTGATCCAATATTGTAAAAGATAACATATGTAATTTCACTTAGCTGAGGTCGCACAGAAACTAATACAAGATGGAAATGGTTGGGAGAGGAATGGCAGTCACGAGTGTGAATAAGAGAACGCACCTGAAAACAAGAAGGGCATAACCGCACGGAATACGGAATAAAGTCAGACTCGGATGTTATAAGATACCCGTGCACCGCAGACGCAGTTGGTGGATTTGGAATCCAGTTACAGTCACAAATTAAGGATATCATCTATTCGGTCCAAAATATAATAGAAACTTAGACAAATTATACAAAAACAACACAACAAATCTATTTTTATCATTTAACGTGAAAGATATCAATTATATGCAACATTCTCTTTATATATATATTTTTTTTATAAAAAAATTATTTCTATGATTGACTTTTTAATTACAAATAAATAAACCTACCAATTACTTCAAGACTCGTACTCAAAAACTTACACAAACTATGATAATATTAATTCAATTACAATCCTTTTGCTCTTAGATAAATTATTTGATTTAAAAATTAAATTATTAATTTGATCTAAATGATTTTAAAGTATCTTACACAATAAAAATTTAATTTTTATTATTTTAATAAAAATTTAAGTTCAATACTATAAGAAGCTTAAAAGTCTCTGTAAAGAATTCTAACTATCACTTAATAGATAACTTATTTGGTATTACTAATTCAAATAAAAAATATTGGATACATCTCAATTTATAATATATAGATCCGAAATTCCAGTCACATAAATATTATTTTTGTAAAATATAAAAAAAAGATGTATATAATTGATATTGATACATCTCAATTTATAATATATAAATAAGAGATTCGAGTCATATAAATATTTTTTTAAAATATATAAAAAGTTACTTATAATTAATATTTTTTATTCGACTTTCACAAAGCGGGCATACTACGGTGTTGTGTTATCATTTTGTTATTATTAGCGCTTCGCTAAATTTAAGGGATTAAAATGATTAAGAACATTAAGCCAAAAAAGGGGGTGGGGAGTGAGTGAGTGACGCATATAATAAGTGAGGCAGGAAGAGAGAGGTCGAGACAATCTATAGAATAACTTGGGGAAGCCATTGTAGCATTTGGTTTTGGTTCTACTATGGGAGTCTTGTCCCCACAACTGTCTGTCCCCGCTGCCGGACAAAACTGCCACCGTCAATAATGCTGCCTCCGACCTTGTAAAACACATCCCAATATTTCCATTACCTCACTTCCCTTCTGCTTCTTCACCGTCAGTGTTTTTATTTACCCCTCTTAATTTACGTACTCCATCGTCTCGCTTCTCTTGGGCTCCATTTCTCTGCACTCACACTCCTCTGTTACTTCAGCATAGCATTATTATTATTATTATTATTGTTATTCCATGAAAGACCATTCGATTTCCAACATCAAAGAACCTAAGGGCATGTATATATATGTATCTGTGATTTTGTGTGTTTATTATATACATGGGGTCTAGCTATCTTCTTCTGCTTCTGTTGGGGAGTTACATTTATTACTCGTTAGTTGGTAGCATCCCCATTGGAATGTTGGTGTAGTTAAGCCTGCGAGAGAAAGAGAAATAATTTAAGGCTTAGGTAGCTCTCTGTAGTTCACTACTACTTCTTTCGGCTGTAATGGAGAGGCTTCAAGGACACATTAATTCCTACGTATGTTACTTTGTTCATTTTTAGTATTTCTCCTTCTGTTTCTTTCCAAGTCCTTAACTAGAATCAAGAAAACATGGATTGCATTTACTTCTCCCAAGTGATTGCATTCAATGCATTGTGTTGTATTTCTGTAAATGATAACATCTGCTACTGCTGTTCCATTCTCTTCAACATTCCATTCTCATTCTGCTTTTGTTCTCTTCTTCTCTTCTGTGACTGAACCACTTGTCCTGTCTATGAATGGCATTTGCTCTTTTGCTTCTCTTGTGGGTGATTAGGTGCAAAACCCAGCTATGAATTTAAGTCATTTCCTTCTTTCGTATGTATATTCTATTTTATTCAGTGCTTTTTTTCTTTTTCTCGCAGTTCTTAGGAGACCTTTTGGATGTTGAGGAGTTAGAACAATGCTTTGTGAATTCAAGTTTCAGATTTGAAGAAGAAGAAGAAGAGCAGCGACAACGGATTTCAATACCTACCCTAGAAGACAAAATGCCTTTTCTCCAAATGCTTCAAAGTATAGAAACCCCTCCGGTACTTTTCCCCCTTAAACAACCAAACTTTCAGACCTTGTTGAGACTACAACATCTAAAAAAGCCATGGGATATGAGCACCTACATGCCTGAAAGGGGAAACCAAGTTCAAGCACTTGAACCCGAAAGTTGTGTGACTCATGAAATGCTTGATTTGCATTCACCTGTCAAATCAGAAACCAAAGACGTTCAGAACCCACATTTTAGTCCTTGCATGCAAGGTGCAAGTTTTGAGCTTCAGGAATTGAACTCAACAGAACCTTCCTGTAGAGAAAACAACTCTGGTTCTTGTTTTCCTTGGACTACCAAGCACAACATGCTTAGTGAAAACCATTTCTTTAAATCTTCTCAAACAGTAACCAAAGAACGAAAGAAAAGAAAGCGAACTAGGCCTGGCAAGAACAAGGATGAAGTAGAGAGCCAGCGCATGACCCACATTGCTGTAGAACGCAACCGCCGTCGTCAAATGAACGATCACCTGAACTCTCTCCGTTCTCTCATGCCCTCCTCTTATGTTCAGAGGGTAAACATTTTCCTGTTACTTTTAAATATTCACGAGTTCGAAGTTAATAATACACATTCAAAGTTCCTTTCTTTTTCCTTTTTCCTTTAACAACTCAATTTTGGGTCTCACGAACTTTGGAAAAGGTGTTTAATTTCCTTCTTTCCATGCTCGAAAAGGGTGACCAAGCATCCATTATAGGAGGTGCAATAGACTTCGTGAAGGAACTAGAGCAGTTTCTGCAATCTCTTGAAGCAACAAAACGTATGAGAAAAACAGGAAAACGTATAGGCCTTTCTTCGGAGGGTTTGTTTACTCAGTCTACAAGCTGCAGTATCCAGGGGGAAGGTGGTG
>JANIMX020000289.1:9462320-9480408 GCA_024582655.2 Erythroxylum kunthianum | reverse complement strand
ACAAGTAAACTTTAACGACGAAAATAATCGTCGTTGTATAAAATCTCACGACGAAACCAGTATTCGTTGTCCATTAGTACCGACGCCTTCATACACGACGAAAGGACAACGAATATTTTTTTCGTCATCAATAAATTTAACGACGCATATTTCGTAGTTGTGCTTGTAAAATATTTGTCAGCAAAAGTCTATTTTTGTAGTAGTGTCGGTACAAATTAATTTAGGTTAAAACGATATTATTTTGATTTAAATTCAATTTAGCTTTATATTATTCAATTCCAATAGATGTTAAGCAAATTTTAATTAGAGAAAATAATGAGTTAGTTATTTTGATATGTAATTTCTTTAATCAATAAATTAAAATAATATTATATTAAAAATATATTATTTTAATAGAAAATTTTAATTGAATTTCAGATTTAATACAACAATAACAAACTCAATTTTTCATTTTACGAGAATTAGATAAATGTTATTAATTATACTAAGAAATTATTTTCGTCATTGGAAACCTTGATATTATCATATATTAAGACCTAATTTGTTAACCAAACACTTTTTCCGTTATACCTACATAGTCAAATTCATTTGGGCTAACCCGACGTCGTATAAGGCACGCTATCCCGCGAAATCTTAAGAGAAAGTTGGAAGACATTCTAATTTAAAAACCATAGCATTCAAAACTCTGTTTTTTGCGTTTGGAGATACGCTTCTCTTCGACATTCTCACCGTTTTCCGCCACGAAGAATCTCAGAGTTTCGGTCGGTGATTTCAGGTAAACCTAAATATCTTTAGATAGGTGTGACTGCAAATTGATCATTCATTAGGTTGAACTTTTGATATAACTTACTTGTTTACTGATTATACGAGTTGATAAGGAACTGATATGATAACTGATATTTTCGTGTAGTTTTTAACTGTAACTGCTCAGATGGGGAATGAAACCGTCGAGATCGTGACAAAGCGCATGAAACTAGGAGTATTACTTTGCTATTCTTTATGCATTTTCAGTTCTCAATGCCTTTCAGGTTGTGTGGAAATGTTTTTCTTGTTTCATGCTGCAACAACCATTTTACTATATGTTACATTTCCTAGAATGAAGAGAAGGAACGTGGAATAGGGGATGAAGCAGAACCAGAAAGTATAGACAAGGAAGAAGATGAAACAAACATTGCGGGTTCTGAGGAGATGGAGTTGAATATTGCGCGGATTCTTGAGAAAATTGAACAATTTACCCAAACGGTATATCTGATATTACAGAACATATGGTAACTATAGCTGCTAATGGTTTTGGTATTTTCATGCTTGGTCATTGATTTTGTGCAAGGTATCTGAGCTGTTGGAATCAACAAAAGCCATGTTTAAGGAGCTTAGTAATGAATTCGAAGATAGGTTGATTCTGTAAGTTTGTGAGAGCTCTGTATCATTTACGAACAATGGTTGATTTTATTTTTTATTTTTTATTTTTCAAGTTTTTATGGGTATGTTGACAGGTTGCATAAGGAACAAATGGAGAAATGGCAGGAGGAGATCAAAGAACTTCGATTGCTTGATGCCTCAAATGAGGAGGCCAGTGCTGTTCTGAGCAATGCCAGATTTTTACTTCATAACCCTAATGTTGACTCTTGAAGGTAGCCATTGAGCTGGGTGTCTCAATCCAATTAATATGCTTATAAAATGTACGATGTAATACAAATGCATTGTGTTGTGTAAAGAAGTATTTGTGTTCTTGAAGTAGGGCGGTATCTGAAAGAGCCTTCATTAAGCTCAGGGGCATAGCTCACTGGATAATTCATGCTTGAGCTCAACTAAGAAACTTGAGATCTAGCTTGGTAAGTAGTTGGAGATAGAGATACATATGTGTAACTAGAGTAAAGAAAATGAACGGTTTAACTATCTCACTTCGGTTGTACTAGAACTTGAAACTTGAGCCTGAATTGATAGTTTTGCTCCTCAAGAAGTACATATGAGCTAGTTGGGAGCTTTTTCTAAGCTCTTTGGTTCTTGGGGCAACGGGTTTAAGTCTATGTTGAATAGTTTTGCTGCGACTCATTTGGTGAATCCAATTCAATTGATGGCGCTCTTCTATGTGTAAACCCTCCAGCATGAACTCATCTGTTTCATCTCGTCTATGCACCATTGCATCAGTGTTGTTATCAGCAGGTTTGGACGCAGCACTATCATCCTGTGAATTTTTCTACTTAATGCAGCACAGGATGATCTGCACGTAACAACTGGTTGATAAAATAGGGAAATAGAATGAACGACGGACAAGTAAAAGGATGGCATTGGCAAGGGAGGAACACAGAGCTCAAAAGATGAAACATTGAAGGGAACTTCATGAACTGTAGGGTTGCATATTTCTAAGCAGTTTGGACAGACCAGACTTTTAATTAAACAGGAAATTAAAGATCGAATACATAGGGGAAAAGAACGGAAGCAAAAATTCTTCCCAGTTTTGTGAGGTAAGATGAAACTATCATGATCCAAGGTCTCATCATGTATTGAAACGCAGCGTTTCAACACATTTTTGTACACAGCTGATTTCGAGATCTTTAATCCATTCATATTAGGTTAGTTAAGCGGTACCAACTAATTTGGCATCCCTAATTGATATGGATATTAATTACTAGGATAACTCTACTTATAGCAACATTCCAACGCAAACAAATTCAGTCTTCACATTTTGCGTAAGGGTCATCAGTTGTAGAGACTGTTTAAAAAAAAAGATTATTTTTTTTATTTTTTACAAAAAGACTGTTTAAAAAAAGAAGATTATAATCTGTAATTTTGTTGTTGTCTGAGAATGTTCCTCTGGCCACGATTATGTGTTTTGTTCACCTAATCCTCTTTGTTTTCCTTTACGTATCATTTCCTTTTGACATTACTCAAAATCTGCCAAATATAAAAAAACCTGGAACCATATCTTGAAATATTAAAATATGCTTAATAGTTTTGTCGCAAGCAAGCAAGTTTGGAGAACTGACAAGTTAAAACCACTCCTATCCTATCACCTAACTAACATAGTACTCCTACTAAACAGGTTTAAAGTGGTAGATACAGTAATCATTTTGCTTCGTCTTTATGTTTTAATTATTCAATAGGACCACTAATAATTGTTGTCATTATTCTTCAATCAAGGCTAAGACAGAAAGATAAATACAAATATCCAATTACATCCCACCACCCCGTTTTTCTTTTATTAAACATAAACCCAAAAATTTCAAGAGAAGAACAACAAATCGATCTTAGGACTTCTTAGGAGCGAACTTGGATTTGATCTTGTCGATCTCTTTGGTTCCAACTTGGAAGGCCTTGGTCAAAACGTTGTCAGGAACAGCTGGCGTTGAAGCAAAGAGTGTCATGGCCAGAGACTGCGTTCCTGGTAGTTGACTATTAAATGCTGCGATTACGGAGGCTGGTTTGTCTTGGTTGTTCTTCTGGAAGTGAACGAGACCTCTAGGAAACACAAAGATCTCGCCTGTTTTGATGTGCTTGGAGATCAACTTGTTTGCAGTGGTGATGAACCCAACGTCCAGTTCACCTGTGAGAACGAAGATGATTTCGGTGGCTCGTGGGTGCGTGTGAGGTGGGTTAAGACCCTGCGGTGCGTAGTCGATGCGAGAGAGCGACACACCTAGTGTATTCAGGCCTGGAATTTTCTCAACATTCGCTCCTGTTACTAGTGAACCCGCAGTGTTGTTGATCACTCCTGGTTTTGCTAGACCGGCGAAGAAGAAATCAGCTTCAGTGACATTCGCATCAGGTTTACATGTAAACCCATTTACCTTAATCCCTGAAAACACAAGAGATTTCTCCCTAATGAGATCAATATAACAGACTATGGCTACGAGAACAGAAACAAGAAAGAACCCTTTTTTTATTTGTATTTACCTGAAGAAGGATTAGCTACGCAGATATCTTGAAGCAAGTCAGGATCGTACGAAACTACGACTGAGGAGATGGCAACGAAAAGGGCCAGATATGAGAGAAAAGCCGCCATGCTTAGAACACAAAAGGGTTAGAAGAGACACTAAATATGATGCCAAAGATAGAAAGGAACAAGATGGGTTCTGATGTAGAGGTAGTGGTAGTAGCTATTTATATCGGTTAGTTGAAAGATATAAAAATGGAAGATAAGTCTCCTGTGAGCGGAAGCTGATGTGCTACCAAAGCATGGAAAAGGCGTATAACTTGAAGACAAAGAAAATTAAACACAAGAACTGTTGTTTTTATAATGGAAATCCGGGGTTTTCCATAGAAACCGACATAAAAGTTACTGTATAGAATACAATTTATCAGTAGACAATTGATTGGGAGGTGTACTGTGTACTGTATAGGCTGTAATCAATTTAAAGTAAAAGATGCGAATAAGCAAAGCATTGATGATGGAATGGGATGACATGTGGCAAATGGGAACATCAAGTTTTATTTTAGGTTAATTGGAGAATCAAAAAGGCCATCAAGAGAACAAATCAACCAAACCAGAAACAAGGACATGGACCCTTGAGACGGGACATCGCTACTACCGCACTTCAAGCTCTTCTTTTGACGAAATAGCAAGGAGTCGTAGGTTAAGCTGTCATCTGTTGTTTCTGGTTTTTTTTTCATGCGAAGTTACTTTAATGTACAAAGTACATTGCTTTATAAAAAGTGAACTTCAATTGGAGATTTAGTTTTGTTAAATGTGGATGCTCATAATGGCCAATGTCAAAGCAACACCTACTTTGATTAATACTGTCAAAATCCCAGATTTCCTGCAATAAGCAAGAGCATGAAACATGCATCCACTCCACATACTAAAAATTTGTACATGAACATGACACACAAGATACGATGTATTTTTATGGATCAGAGTCGAGGAAATGGAGGACATCACTGCCAACAGCTTTTCCCTTACTCATATCAAAGCCCGATTCCAAGGACCTTTCACCAGATAAATAAATAAAACCATTGCTGTTTGTGTAATGTGTAATTAGGATTCATGAATTTTAAAAATCCAATCTTTTCCAAATTTTCATTAAATCTCCATTAAAACATTATATGACTCAATTTAAAAACATTTTAAAAATTATACTAAAATAAAAAAAGTTATCACTTCTTAGATTGTTGTTTGTAATAATTAATCAAAGCTTATATATAATCATGAAGGTATAACTTAACAACTTAAAATTTTTGAGATATGATATGAGACGTTACATATAATTTCTCTCAGAAGAATAAAGAGAGAGGTCTTCTTTGGAAAGCGGTTGATTAACTGAAAAGTGAATGGCCAACAGTGCATAAAGGTGTTAATCAATGCCAAAAGTCTATCTGACAACACTAAAGACACGAATGACCATGAGCATGCTTGAAGCATACTGCAGAACATAACTATTAAAAGTTTTACGAAACGTTTATTTAATCAGTTCTTTCTGACTATATAAAACCATACTGCAGCTTATGTGGAAGAAGACAAAATGTGCGCAGGGAAAATGGAGTGCTGGCTCTGTTTGAGATCCATCAACCTTCACATGAAATGAATAGTAAAAAGGGGTCATTTCACCTTCAACACTGTGTTAAGCAGTGAAGTGAAATCGCATCTTCCTCTTGTTGAATCAAACAATCCTGTTTCAGGTTAAGGAACAGATTTTCAAGGTTTTTGCTGCAAAATTTTTGGCCCTACCCCAACACACTGCTTACAATGGAAGGCTAAGAAAACACAAGAAGAGTCGGGTGTCGGGTGTAGGTGACAGCTTAAACACACAAAGTTTTATATGAACACAATGAGTGTGGAAACTTGAGACACCCAACTGGCTTCAGTCTAACAGCAGGACGGGCTGATCATCCTAGATTTTGTGTTAACTAACAAAATGATTATATCCAAAAGAATGTCGGATTTGAACTTCAAAATGCTTACCCTTGCTTAAAAACATTTAACATCAACAATGCAATATACACGTGAAACAGAAAACTACCCAGATGATCTCCAAATCCTTCCCTCAAGGGAAACCACCAAAATAGAAACATCATCGTGATATTTACGTCGATCTCCATGTGGAATATCAAGCAGATCATGAAAACCCATTCCTGCAACAACCAATCTGAAGCCATCAGATTCAGAGAATTATAGCAGATATGTGGAAAGCAAAAGTTTTGATTCCTGACTACCATAGTATTAGAACCTAGACATTATGTAATACTTGTGAAAAGAGGTGAATTCTAGCGGTTTTCCAGTTTGCTAGTTGCTGTCATATGGCTCTAACGACTGATCAGGTCACGTCTTGGTGCAAACATATCACCTTTGCACAAAACTAAATAATGACAAATCCTATAAGAAGTATTATTAATTACCGCGAGCAGGAAAAAGGCTGGCACAGCATGCTGCAACTCAATAAATTAAATAGAAAATGAGAATCAATAATTGTTGCTACTTTGATCCCATCAAAGTCTCTTTTTTGCGTTGTTCAACCTTTTGCCAACAGTATTTAATCCTCAAAATTTAATGAATGATAATTTTTTACTGCTTACCATTTTTCTTAGCAGCACGGAATAGAAGTTCTGCAATAAGATACTGTGCAGGATCACCTTCAGGGACATTCTCCATGAACCATGTAACATGGGCAACCACTTCTTCATTACTGAAGTACTGGTAAAGTCCATCAGAAGATAGAACCAAGAATCGATCACTTGATGAAAGCCGGTGGTGAAGAATAGAAGGAATGCAACTAATATAAGGTTTACTTCCCACATAAGGTATCCGAAAGGAGTGTAGCAGAGCATCATTACAACTTGGCTGCACCAAAGAAGTGAAATCAGGGGAAAGACACTATACACATCAAAGAAAAATGAAACATATACTACCGATTAGTAAATTCTGCATCACAAAATTTTAAATACACCGGTAGAAATTAGGCAATGAAACAATGAGAAAGTTTATAAAACACCAACAGCTATCAGGGAATGATGCTACATATATACAGCAACACAGAATTTTTTTAAAATAATCCCAGCATATTCACCCCCGACTCTTTAATCATTTCTTCCATATTCCTAATTTTATCACACCATAAATCACTGCAATTGCTTGAAAGGGGATTTTTGTTCTAGGGGAACACAATAACCATCTTAAATGTGGAGCAAATGAGGTTAAGAGACAGTTATATGGACAAAATGCAGAAATAATAGTGGGCTTTTCATAAGCAATTTAAGCATCAATCAGAGAATACCTAAATGTAAGTCCGTAACACAAATCAGGCAAAGCCATTAGGCAATTTCAATATTTCATATCCTGATCTATTCTTAAAATAGCATCTTTTAATTTGCCCTCAACAATTTTTTTGCAGCATCAAAATAAGAAGCAACAGTAGACAGACAATAGATCAGGTAATACAAAAATCTTCAGTTAGCAAATCAATAAATATTCAAGACAGGTTAATCACAGAAATTAGAGGAGACAGCTAAGGAAATATACACAGACAAATGACCTTCTTCAGAAACCCAGCACCAAATGCCCTGGTAACTTTCAATTGGCCCTTTACTCGATCATTTAAAATAGCTTGGCTGTCATCAGGATGTTCAGCCTTTATTCTCAATACTTCCTGCAAAGAACAAAGATGAACTTACTATTCATTAATCGCAAGCAGATGCAATTTCAATATTCAGCAACTCCTCTCTTAATTCTGAATAAGGAACATCCAAGTAAAGTGGACTCCGTATAACTTAGTACATGTTTAAGATGTAAACAACTCTATATGGATGACAATAAAATAAACATGTCCTAGAGATCAATTATAAATGAAAATAACTAATTGCAATATTCAAGAAGGTACCTCTTCAATGCTTGTGCTATGATCACTGGAAAGCTGAACTGCCCTCATCTTCAATCTACAAATCGAGATCTCCCTGTTCTTGTTGAGCACATTAACCTGACTGGTCAAGCTATGGATTGGAGACTCCTCTGAGATTCTGTCCAGCTCCATGCCTAATAATGACTCTCTTAATCTGTTCCGAGGCCTAATGTCATCCTTCAAATAACTTGGATAAGAGTGACGATCATTAGGTCTTTCCTGAGCTAAGATTGCACGGCTATCCCCAGTGTTCATGACATATACATCTTGATTCTTCATCAACACTACCAGCACACAGGATCCCATCAGAGCAAGCTCTGGGTGTTTAAGGTCCTTTTCCACCATTTCCATGTAAGCCTCTTCAGTATGCTCAAGAGCACAGGTCATAGCTCTTAAAACAGCATCATGGTCAACACATACTGACTTTCGTCTTCTGATAGGTCCTGAGGATTCTACTACTCTTTCATCGGTGTGACTTGCCTTTCTATGCCAATCATAACTCCAAGGAAAGAGCTTCTTTCGTAAAGACTTCTGCTTCCGACACATTTGCCTAAACTTAGAACCAATATTAGACTTTCCTAAACTCTGTCTTCGTAAAATAGAATCTTCAGCTAAACCTCCTTGATTGTTTGATTCAACCCCATCGGCACTATCTTCTCCAGATGTAGTAGGATCTTCACCCCGACAACCGGACCCATCTCCTTTATGATCGTTCAATGAGGAAACCCTTACTTGTGCTCCTTGGAAATTTTGTCTAGAACCCAAATCGTGTGAACTTGGTTGGTACTGCAAATTCTTGCTTTGCTTTTCAACCACTGAGATTGAATGAGTACCTAGTCCACCACAAGATTCCATTTGTAGCAACTCATATAGCCGCATACTTTTCCTAACTTGGCTGGTCAAGTTGGCAGTTGGAACAGAAAAAGGAGCAGAACCAGAAATGCTAGCCTTTTCACAATTAAATGATTGCTGATGTCTGCTCTCATTATTGTCAGCTTCCTCCACTATCTCACAATTATGGAATTGCTCCCTGAGAAGATCAGGATTGTTTGACTCTTCAGCATTACAAGAATCATCTGCACTCAAACTTGGCTGATTTCCCCTGCTGCACCCTGAATCATCTGCATAAATCTCATTCTTCCGAACATCAACATTTGCAGAACCACATGAAGCATTATCTTCATAATCCCATAAAAGTCCTTCAAGTTCCTTGTCTATGGCTCTGTAGAGATTGCTCATCAGAAAGTCAGTTGCATCAGGCCCACTAAAGCCATCATATATTCCAGCAAATAACCATCCGTGCTCTTCAGAAATTACAACATGAATCCTATCTTCTCCAGCCTTCCCATGAGCCCACTGCAAGTTGCGACTGTTCATATACTCTCCTCCTGATGACCCTCCTTCAGAACAATTTCGTGTGACTTCTTGATGGAACTTTGGCTCCCTAACTTGCCATGCCAATTGAGTAACTGGACGCAACAAAATCTTATGCATCCACCCCATCCCCATTGAATGTCTTGAGAATGTTTGGGAGAGAGTGCTCTTCACTGGTCCACTAACACTCCTCAGTAGAGAATGGAAGCGGGGCTTCCTACGACCTCGTGCAAGTGGAGCAGAGAAATTGGATATATCAGCTGCATCAAGGGGACCTGACATTACCCCCCTTTCAATTGGTCCAGACATAAAACCACTGCCCTTGTCTAAAGGACCTGAAGCAAATACTCTCTCAAGTGGCCCAGACATGAAGCCATTTAAAGGTCCAGAGCCACGAGGTAATGGCTGCAAAGGGATTGCAGCAAATGAAGCAGTGCTCTCAAAAGATGCAGCAGGCTCTTGCACATCACTGGCAAATAAGGCACTCTGGCTACAAGTCCTAGCTGTTTTAACATTCGCACTGACGGATGCCCCTGATATGGTTTTAAAAGTAGTTTCAGGGACGTACTTACCTGATTTATGTAGACCTGATGGATCATCTATTGTATCCTGTATAAATGAACCACTGAATGTTTCTGAATCCAGGATGCTAGAATCAACCGTAAACCTCTCAGAGTTTGACGGAGTAATAGCAGGAGAATCAAAAATCGATGGCCTTATGTAACAAAATGAATGGCCCAAACCCTCATCCAATGGCTCTAAAAACTCCAAATCAATACCGTGTTTGCCATTGGAGGGCATAAAACAACCAACAACACGAGAGGTGTTGTTACCCATTTAGCAATATGGACCTCAAAAGAAAGACTTTTTAGGAGATATCTGGTATGGAGAACTTATCTCACTTTGCACCATAGACTGATACAAAATGGAAAAATTCAAACGAAGTCTCAGGAACCCATTAAGCCCCTCAACCACCTCATAACTTTTCAGCTGATAATACATCATCAAACTATATTACTTCCAAGCATTAAAACCCAAAACCCTGATGTTATAAACCGAACTAACCCGCTTACAACTAAAACCCCGAAACCCCGGCCAATAAATTAGTGAAAGGGAACTGACTTTGAACATCAATTATAAATTGGACATAACTATTAATAAAAACAGAATACGAAGGGCAAAAGGCAATGGGTATAGAGTGTGAAATGCCATGATCTGACCTCGATAGAGACTGTTTAAGCGTGAATAAAGCAGTGGATCGAGCACAGTCGCAAACAGATCTATGGTACAGTCTCAAAGGAGCAGTCAATGGAACACATCAGATACAAACAAAGACACAGAACCCATTTAGATTTTGTGTGGAATCTGACAGAGTCTCCAAATTATTAAAAAAAAAAACATATGCCCAGATTGATACCACCCCACATGATTCGATCACTCCGACATGGACAACTGTTCAAAATCCTTTATGACACTTTCTGTATAAAAGAATTAAAGAAACCCAAAATGAGAGAAGAAGAAGAATACCCAGAAGGACGTTTTAGGATAGGTAGGAGCTTATAGAGAAGCAATGAAGATTAAGAGGGAAAAACAGTGAAAAAGGAGGAGATTGTAATAGCAGAAATGTGGGTTTTTGATTTAGTAAGTGCTTATTATGGTAATAATTAAATACATGAGAACTTGGGATTTGGTGTAATGATGAACGATCAAAGTTGAGTTCATCAAGGAGAGTGTCTCTTTCTCGGGGTTTTCAAATGGTTTGGGAGGGTAGAAAATAAAAATAAGTTAAAACAAATATACCACATAATTTAATTAAATACACATTTTATATACCATATTTTTTAAATTATAAATTCATCTCAATTATAAAAATAAAATATTTTAATTTTAAATCATTAAATAATTTATATATCCACTATATCTTGATGGGTTTGGTTTTATTTTTAAAATTATTTGATTAAATTAATTACTTATTATATTTTTCTTGCAAATGATTGGTGAACAGTTTGGTGCTGTAGCAGTCAAGATATTGGCAGTAGTACCCATCATGATGCTCATCAGAATTTTATTTTTTTTAATTTTGATGGGTGGGGACACTAAATTGTTTCTTTTAGTTATTGTGTTTTGAACTTTGATACATTTACTAGATTCATGATATTATGTTTGTTTTTGGTACGTCTTCCTTGTCAACTTTTAATATAGCAATTGTAATCTACATAAGATGTTACATAAAACAAAACAAAAAAGAATAAGATATGATGGTATATTTCAGTAAAACTGATTTTAGGCTAAATACAATGTCAACACCTATTTTTATGTGATTTATATATCTTTTGTCAAATACTTTTTAATAATTAAAAATTATTTCTGTAAATTTGACTTTTTTTTCTCAATTACAATAATCTTAAATTAATACAAAAATCAATTTCAATCTCAAATTTTACGACATTTTTTCTTATGTTAAATTAAATTGAAGACAAAAAAAATACTCTTCAATAAATAGTTTTTATATAAAAAGGACTTATAATGTAATATTTAAAAAACTGAAATTTAGGATATTTATTATTCTAAAAACCTCATCAGTAAAGTCATAAGTATAAGCATTAGAAACGCATTAAAGAAGAAATACGCATAACCGGTTAAGTTCTATGTAAGTTGGGAGTCTCTTGTTGCTCTGTGAGGGGAAGAAATTAGACAAAAGGCAATGAGAAAATGTCACGTGTACTGAAAGTGACACTTTCATCTTTTCTTCTGACGATATGCCAATAATAATTTTTTTTTCCGCTCGTAAAATTGAGTGAATGTTATGTAATTTTTTATATTTATTTATAAAAAATTTATTTTTATAACTTAAATTTATAATATTCTAATCACAAAGACGTAATTTTATCCATTACTTTAAGATTTGCCTTCTAAAAATACACAATAAATTTATTTTTTTCGCTTTGTAATAATTGAATGAGGAACGTCAATTATAAACAGTTTTTTTTATATTTTTTACAAAAAAATTATTTTTATAATTCAATTTTATAACTTTTTATTTACAAATAAGTAAACTTATCAGTTACTCCAAAAATTCGTCACTATTCAATAACTCAAAAAGTGTGAAGAATAAAAAATTGGTAAAAAATAGTTATTAATATTTACGCTTTAAACTAAGATGTTGTGTTTATATTTAATTATATAATATTAAAAAATAAATTCAATGTACATCACCCAAGAAAACAAAACAGGTGTGCAATTATAAAAAACATGCAATTAATAAAATAAGAATATGATCTGTCTTGTCTTGTACCGATAAGTCCAACGAACATATGCTAACGTGAACAAGAAGAGCAATAATACAGCATCCCAAACCCACCTATTCCTTAATGTGTTGACTTAACCAAATCCACTAAATGATGATTCCTAAGGGCGGGCAGGCCATTACCTTATGCTCTCTTGTCACTGTCCTATATTTATAATCACCAAATCTATGATATAATAAATATATAGTTGTCGTGAGTGCGCATCTCTAACCAAAGTCTAAGTCGATAATGTTATATAAAACAAACCCATCCAATTATTATTTTATTCCCAACCCGCAAGCAACCACCGGTCTCTTAAGGCATTCTCTTCATGTCCCTGTCCATATTTTATTGTAGTCAAATGTTTCATATCTCCATTGTTATTATTACAAATTGAAACTAAATAAAATATGGACAGGGACATGAAGAGAATGCCTTAAGAGACCGGTATATATATATATAGGTTGAATGCAATTAAATAATTAACTTATATTTTATTCTCGTTGATATTATAATTAATTTGATTCAATTTTATTAGTTCATTAGGCCCTAATAAACAAAAAGGGTCCGCATTGGTCTAAGGACTTGGTAGATTGATGATGATGAATTTCTAATAATAATAAGTAGGAAATTTACCAAGCGATTAGTCCTGAAATTATGTGATTAGCAAATTATTAATTTATTATATGTTGGACAGATTTTATCCATAAATTGTCAGCGTTTTCATTAAGAATTGAAGATGCATTACTGAAGCATAGATTCCCATAACCGTTGATTAATGTTAGGTTTGATTGAGCTTAATCATGGCAGTGCACTACTACCAATAAGACATGCAATAATTAAGGAGTAAAGCTAATTGTTTTAAGGGAAAAAATGAATCCAAGTACATGCTACAATTCAACCCTTTTGACCCATAAGCCATCCGATTTAGATTTTAGAAAGAAGAGGAGACTAGGACTAGGAAAAATGAGTGCATGGAGCAAAATGGTTTGACCAATCCTGAACGAACTAATATCTTGTTTCTTTTAAGTAACAAAAGAGGAGAGTACATCGATCCTGCATGTATGTACAAATCTGATGGAGTACCTGTACAAGGAGTAGTGTACTGTGAAGCAACAAAAGAGAGGAGTACACCATGCATGTACAAACCTGTTTGGACCCCTCGCCTCGTCCTTTACATTCCAATGATTACTGGGATTCTTATGCATCAATCATGTAACTCAGGAATCTCTCGTCTTGAACTCCGTTAACCGTAGATTGCGGAATGTAAAAATACCTACTTTTTAGGAATTTCAACCTTAAACTGTCCTGTCTTTAGTTTATAATTTTAGCTGTTTCACCTTAGCCATGGTCGTGATCCTTTTAAGCGTGCGTCCCTGTCCAGGTCGTAATACCGTGTTCTTAACTTCAGCTGTCCAGATTATATCATTGCAACATTCAAATTAACACATTTATGAGCTGAAGTTGACATCTAACAGCACAGAAGACGAAGGAGAGGCGAGATCAACTCTTGGCATGGAGACTACAATTCCAGTCTACATACAGTACATTGGGTGGTCCAAGAAATTTGGAACTCCATAGTACAAACAGGCAACTATAATTTAAGACTGGTATATATGTGTATTCTAAACACGGCAGATCAAGTCAACAACATAACTGGCGTTCTTCGTTTCTTCCTTCCTTCTCTCTTCCTGTTTAATTGTATTAAAATTCTACTATCAATCAAGAATAAAGTGGAACCTAGATTTTAATTCTTATGACTTTTATCAAAACTTAAGTTTTGACCTGATTATTTTTTAATATTTAAGTAATAATTGAAATTAAAAAGACAACCAATAATTTCACTTAAATTTTGTTAACTGAAATTTATTTATTTATTTATTTTCACAAATGTATTCAATTTTCTTAGTTAAAGTCAATGGCTACATTTGAATAATTTTTATTCTTTTACGACCAATCAAAATGATCTTTCTCTTTTCTAAATTATTTTAAATTTAATTTAATTTGCTTTCCTATAACTATTTTGTAAGATCGTATTACACATGATCTTCTAGTAACAATTTAAAATAACAAACCTTAAATTTAATTCTTAAGAATTAGACAAGAGTCATAAAGATGTACTAAAAGGCTCATTTATCCTTTAGAGTCTCACACGATGTAAATTGAGATGATATGACTTATATTAATCACTTTTCATGGTTGTTTTTCCACACATAATAATAGTCATATGCTACGATAATGTATCTTATGACTTATATTAATCACTTTTCATGGTTGTTTTTCATTTGGAGCGTATGTATTTTATTAATACAATATTGTATAGATATTGGTTTAAACATACTTAATATTTAACCAGAGTTCACTAGTCTTATATTAAATTCATCTTTCTAAACTTTTATTTGACAACTTTAGACAGATTCAATAACCATTTGATAACTCTAAACTAATTTCTTTTGGACTTATCATATAAATCGACATTCGTGGTTTAAGTTTCTTGCCCATACTCTCTATTATCACCTTGATAATAAACTTAAAACTTATCTTATCTTTGGTCATCACAAATACTAGAGGCAATTATGCATGTGAGAAGACCAATCTTTTATCTTTCTAGCACACTCTTTGATTCATATGTAAAATATGTCATATAAAGTAAACATTTTTCGTAATCAATTATTTCACAATATTTATTACTTAATAAACATTGTAAACTCATATACGCATTTAAACATGACAATACAATGAATGAAAATACATGGAGAAGTGTTTATCAATTACATTTTAATATTTATATATCCTAATGACTTCGCATATCCAATATATGTTTCTTGGGAAATTGTTTTTTCTACCGTAGATACATACTTAATGTTCACTTCACCTTGTGCAACTATATCTTTTACATAATTGTACTTGGATTTTATATATTTGGTTTTTTCTACCATATCTTGCGTAGATACATACTTAATGTTCACTTCACCTCGTGCAACTATATCTTTTACATAATTGTACTTGGATTTTATATATTTGGTTTTACAACAAAATTTAGGGATTTTATTATAAGTCAATATTGTTTGAATATCACAATTAATTATTACTGGATCAGTCCCACTTTTAGTGACTCCTAAATTAATCAATAATTGTTTAAGCCTATAACTTCTTGTATTACTATTAAAAATGCTATAAATTCAACTTCTATTACAAATAACACAACATAGGATTATTTTTTACTTTTCCATGATATAATGCAATTATTAAGCAAATAAATAAATTAGTAAGTATATTTTCTTTCATCTAAATCTCTTTCCCAATTTGCATACGTATACCTATAGTAAGCAAGTTATTGCCTTGATGATATAATGCATAATCAACAATAACTTTTATATACCTCAATATTCTCTTTACTACTTTCTAATGTGTCTGTCCTGGATTTGGGAATATTTGCTTAACATGTCAATAATGTAACAAATTTTGGCCTTGTACATATCACATCATACATGAGACTTCCAACTGTATTAGGATAGAGAATTTTCTTCAATTGTTCCCTTTCTTGTGGTGCTATTGGACAAAACTTATTGTTGAGACATCCCCCTTTAGTAATAGGATTATCAATTTGTTTACAATATCTCATGCAAAATTATTTTAAAAATTTGTCAAATATTATTCGTTTGAGAAAGTGACAATAATCTCTTTAAAAGGTCTCTTTAAATCTTAACTCCAAGAATATATATAGTTTAACCTATGTTTTTCATCTCGGCTTCATATTATAACTAGTTTATGATTGTCTTAACAGACTCATAATCATTACAAGCAATCAAAATGTTATCCACATATGATGATAGAATTACAAATTTATATTTGGATCTCCGATGGCGCGTTGCTTCGACTTGAACTATGCAACAATGAGACCCCCCTTGTTTCATGCCAGATGTGCTTGTTCCATAAGATGCTCACTTGGGGATTGATTACTCCACTTGTTCCAAGAGTCTTGCCTAGTTGAACCTCGTCTAATAGACTCCTTGTTTCGCTCATCTCCTTCGTTAGCAGTTTGATTGGGATACTATTACCTAGGTTTCGACTAAACTTGGAATGAATGGTGGGGCATATGTGGTAAGCAGTAATATGGATACAGTGTTTTACCCGTAAACGCTTCCCCAGCTCTCGAAAGAATTGTATGGGAATTGTCCCCTTCATCAATCATATGAAATAATTATATTATGAAAATGAATGTACCACTGCCTTAAAGACTGCTTTAGACCATAAATTAATTTTAATAACTGAAACACTTCATGTTCTTAGCCTATCTCAATGAAACTTACATGTTATTCCATATATATTTCTTCTTCTAATTCTTAATTTAGAAAAGTAATTTTTATATCCATTGGATGCAATTTAATATCCAAGTTGACTACTATAGCCATGACTAGAATGAAATAAACCTTACAACAGTTGAAAATGTCTCGTCATAATCAATTTCTTTTTGTCCTGCATATCCTTTAGTCACGAGGTGTGCCTTGTATTTTTGATACTACAATCAACCTTTCATTTTATTTTGAGAAATATTTTTTCTAGTAGCTTTGTACCCATTAGAGAGATCAACCATGTCTTGTACTTGATTTAAGCTTAAAGAAGTCATTTCTTCTTTCATTGCTTTCATCCATTCTCCTCTAGCAGGATGATTAAAAGTCTCAGATACATTCCTTGGCTCATCTTTTTCTTATAGGATAATCATACGAATTATCCCTTTTATTTCAAAATTACGTTAGGAAAATATTCCATAATCACTTCAACGTAAATGAGATTTATAAGAAACATATTCATGAATGTCCTGATTACTCTCACTCAAATTAGATATAGTAGGTAAACTTTTAGTATGTTGTATCTTGAAGTGACATTGAGTTAATTCTTTAAATTCTAGACTACTCCCACTCAGATAAAATCCCTCTTCATAATTCCCCATAATATAATCATTATGATCAAGGGTCGCATATAAAAATAATTCTTTTCTTATTTCACCCTAATTTAGAAATCATTTTTTAAAAATGAAACATCTCGTGATTCACTTTTAGTTATTAATTTATTTCCTCGTTTACCCATAAATACATATCCTTTTAATTATTATAAGTATTTGATAAAGATAATTTTCTTCCCTTTTAGGCAGTTTCTGATAAGTACGTAACTTATCAAATCTTTATCTTTGTCTTTAATGTATTTTTTTTATGTTTAGTTACGTTTAATGTGTTTGTTTAGTTGTTGTTTTCAGTTCTTTTTAGGTATTCTTCTTATTTAAGACTGCCTCAATAATTTGAGCCAAAACCGGGAAGAAACAGGAAGAGAAGATGTAACTACCATAAATTGCCCAACTGAAACGCCCAGGTGACACGCTCACTGAACACGCCCATCTGGGTGTGTTCGTTGGGTGTGTCTGAGAGTGTTAGCCTCTATAAAAGGGGCAGACGCGAAGAAAAATGGGAGGCCGATCGTAGAGAGAGAAGAGTGATTTTCGTGATGGAGTTCTGCCGATCTCACGCGGGTTGATGCCGGAATGATGGTGAATGGTCGAGAGCTCGAAGATTCAACAAGTTTTAGGAGTTTCAGAATGGA
>JANIMX020000289.1:9404295-9414399 GCA_024582655.2 Erythroxylum kunthianum | reverse complement strand
CGGCCTTGAGGGATTTACGTCGGTGGCTCTAGATTTTATGCTGTCGACATTGAGCCAACATAAATCCCACTTTTAGCAAGATACGTTGTCGGCATATCTCGACATTTTTCACATTTACGCTGGCAGCGCACCAATTTACGCCGCCGATGTATCTTTGAAAAATTAATTGATATGTCATCTTTTTTTCTGTTTACGCTGCCGACGTATCTCGTATTAATTAATTGATACGCTGTCGATATACTTGGGCTTTTCTCGAACCAGATCCAGAACCCTAATTCTTCATTTTTCTCTTCGTCTAACAACCAATCATCCCTATTTAACTACCCCAATCATTTATTCATGCTTTTCTATACCTATATCTCAGCTCAATCCAACTTAAATCAAATATCATAAGATTGAGGGATTTTACTGAAAACTCACCATCAATGTATTCTCCTCCAATTTCTTCTGAATCCCTCAACCTTTCTTTGCTTTCTTCTTGCGTTTCTGGAGCTAAGATAGTTTGGTTGGGTTTGCCTCTACTCTCCTCCTTCTTCCTCTCCCCTGCGTCTTCTCTTCTTCTCCTCTGTGCCAAAATCAACACCAAAATTTTATTACGTGTTGAAGAAGAGGGTATTTTAGCAATGAAGCATTTTTATAGCTAGGTTATTATTTTGAAAATTTTACTATATTTCCCTCCATACATATTTACTTAACGTGCCTCTACTTCTCATTGTCATTTGAATTCCTAGACTTTCTCAATTTTTTATTAAACCCCTAAACTTTCTCAAATTTCGTATCGGTCCTTTACAGACTTCCAATTTTACCTTTAAGCCCTTAAATTGCACACTTGTAAAATATGACCCTTTTATGAGTCAATTTTCCAAATTAAACATGTTAACACATGAAATCAACAGGGCTTAAAAAAATTATTACTCATAAATTGACATCCAATACATACAATTAACAAGGGCATAAAAATCTGATGTTACAAAAACATCCTCTATAACACCAATAGGATGCATATAAGAACAATCAACTAACTAATTAATCACATTAGTTTCTTATAAAAAAATTCATATTTAAAGCTCGATAAATTGAGTATGTCATGACATTAATAGATGCACCTAAGTCTAGCATGATGCGCTTAATTTTTTTATCACCAATGACATAAGGGAGTATAAACATACTTGCATCTTTGAATTTTTCAGTAATGTCCTACTTATCACAATTGATACATTCTTACCCAAAATTATTCTCTCCTTATCCTTCATCTTCATTTTATTTGTGCATATTTCTTTCAAGAACTTTGCATATTTTGAAATTTTCTTGATGGCTTCTAAAAGTGATATATTTATTTTTACCATTTTGAAGGTTTCTAAGAGTTCTTTTTCATATTCCTCTTCTTTTGATTTAGCCAACTTGCAAGGAAAAGGAGGTACATGTGTATTAGTTGATATCAATGAAGATAAATCATCTTTTACCTTTATTGATTCTTGAGTTGGAGGTTCAATTTTCTTTTCTCCTGAGTCATGCTTTTCAACCTCCATTGGTATGGAAGATACAAATTGAATTTCCTTCCCACTTCTTAATGTCATTGCACTCATATTTTTCTTAGGATTCATTATCGTTGTGAATGTAATTTTTCTTATGCTTGCGCTTCCAATTTACTAACTGAGGTGGCTAATTGAGTGATCTAATTTCCTAAGTTCTGAAGGTTTTCTCTTGTTTCCTATTGAAATTGTTGAGTATTAGTAGTAAGTGCCTTAACAATTTCATCCAAAGATGTACCTAAATTTGAAGACTGAGATTGAACATGTGTAGGTGCTTGAGGTTGTCTATTAAAATTGTAAGGTTGATATCTTTGTTGCCCTCCTTGATTTCCAAAGTTAAAGTTCAGATGATCCCTCCATCCTAGAATAAAATGATTGAAGGAAAATCCCCCAATTACATTAGCTTCTTGAAGGGAGTCTTATTGTAATATAGGACATATATTTATAGGATGTCTAGAGAATGAGCATATTCCACACACTCATGCTGATTGCAATTGACCTACAACTATTTGAAGAACTAGATCGGTTAAATCCAAAATTTTATCCTCAAAGTTCATATTACTTACTTCATTTATGCATTTAATAACTCCATCCATTCTTGTTCCAAACTATTGAGAATTTTCAATCATGTTTGAAATTTATTGCTTGGTTACTTCTGGTGTTTTGTTTACCAAAGCTCCTCCACTAGCTCCATCTACCATACTCCTATCCATTGCCAGTAGCCCTTTATAAAAGTAATGAATCAAAGGTTAGTCAGGAATATGATGATGCATGCAGGTAGCACATAACTCTTTAAACCTCTCTTAATATTCATTCATACATGTTTCTTCGCTGAATTGTCTTATATCACATATCTCCTTTCTTATATTGACTGTGCGTGATGCAGGAAAGAACTTTTCTAAGAACAACCTTTTCATCTCATTCAATGTTATCACTGAGCTAGATGGAAGATAATAAAGCCAATCATTTGCCTTATCTTTCGAAGAGAATGAAAAGGCTATGAGATTAATTTGTTCTTCTGTCACACTTTATGACTTCATTCTAGTGCAAACAATATGAAATTCTTTCAAGTGTTATGTGGATCTTCACTTATAAGACCACGAAAAATATGGAGTAAATGAATCAAACTAGATTTCAATTCGAAATCAACCTCAACATCTAAAAATCGTATGCTTAAAGGTTTTTGTTTCAAATTTGGTGTCGTTAACTCCCTCAACATTCTATTGTTAGGATTTGTCATCTTTTCTTCAACTTCTTGGAATTAGAATCTTCACAAATTGTTAGATCTATCTCAACTTTCATTTTTTTAGATGAATGATCTTTTCCTTGCTTAGTCTTTTTCTTTAACAAAGTGTTATTTTCTCAATTTCTAAATTATATTGCAATTCACCTGTCTGAAAAGAATGAGTCATACAAGTCAAGAGATTAGCAAAAAATTGTAAAATAACTTAAAGAAACTAAAAAACTAAAATAGTTCCCCAATAACGTTGTCAAAATTTTGAATGGGTTGTCGAAGCCCTCAAAATTAATTCTGATCCTCTAAACTCTTGTAGTAGTCATAGAACCAGGTCGAATTTCAAGAACTAAAAATTAGTTTCTTAATTTCAATTGAAAAAACTAAATGGGGGTTATAATTAAGTAACTAATAAATTAAATTAATAAAGAATTGAAATAATCAATTGAAAATAAAAAGTGAGAAATTTAATGGTACTTAACTTTGATTAAAGGAAAATATCTCATCTAATTGTAACATTGATCATTAGTCTAAAAAGAATAATTTTTACAATTCAATCAGTTAGTCCGAAAACATATTATGATAGCCATAATAAGTCTCAAAATTTTCTAAATTAATTGGTTCAAATTCATCATTCAAACCAAAACTTACCATTTATTGATTGAGTATGATAACATCCCATATCAATTAATAGTAATAAGCCTAGTGAAAAAGACTAAACTATAACTTAAATAATAGTAATAAGCCTAGTGAAAAAGACTAAACCATAAATTAAATAATTGAGATAACTACAACTATTCAACTTAGTTTCCTTATTTCTTATAAGTTAAATATGCAATTTCATAAATAACATATTTGCTACTTGTATCAATCATTCATAATAATTACGGATCACTTCATTTATGGATAGTTATATAATAATCAACATCAAATTAATTTATCAAATCAATTAATATTAATTATTGATAAAATATAAAAAAACAAAATAAAAAGTACTTGAATTAAAACATGAATTTAAGTTTAGAACAAAACCTTATAAGGTTATAACTAGAGTTTTAAATCCCTTTAAATCAAAATATTTGAATTTAGTCAAGCATGACTTTTGTTTCAATATAAGAAATAGAAGAAAAGATGAAAAATTGAAAGAAGATTACTAAGAAACGAAAGAAAATGATGTGTAGAAGTTGTTGGATTGGAAGTATTGTTCGTTTCTTCTCATACTGAAAATCTATCCTACTTCTATCTTTTCTTGAAAAGATTCATAAGTAAACAAATCCAAATATGCAGACAATAAGGTTAAAATAAGTTTTGTTTATTAATTAAATTAACTTTTTAAATGAATCTGACTTAGGCGTGATACTGCATTATGTCCACCGGCGATCACGATGCATCACCACATCGCTTGACGGCTCGCGCCATTGATCGTTTCGGTGTTGTTTTCTTCTATTATCAATTTCTTTTGCTTCATTTTTCTTCTCTTTCAAGAGCTTCAGGTATTGTTTAATTGTTAGGTGGTGCATCTGTTTAAGAGAAAATGTATCGAAGAAACTACTTATCCTCGATTCACAATGGTTGGTCAAAGCTTTGGTTCAATATATATATCATGGGAGGCTTTGTGCAAGTTCACATTGTACTATTTCGACACTTCTGGGCACGCTTTTACGTACCCACTTGCTCGGTTGTTCGGTTCTTTGCTACACGCATTACCCTACGATCAGTCTAGATATCATTTCCCGTGTTCGTGGAAGAAGTCGTATATACAACAACGATGCCTCGATTGGGAAGAGGTTGGTAAAGTTCACTTCTTTCTTTGTCTTTCACATTGTTGTGTAGAACTTGAAGTGGGCTTTTTCGTCTGATGGCAGTGGTTGGTCATCGCGGTGCAAGATTTTGTATTATGTAATGTTTAGTTGGATGTATGGGATTTTTGGGTTTTGGGCACACCTAGCGATGGTGAACTCTTTGTGGACACCAGATCATATCCAAAAACTTTGGAAGATCCCAAACCGTACCAAGCGTGTCTACGCTCCTGGTGATACTCCAGGGCTCCAGGTTTAAAACCCAATTTCTGCTTTGTAGATAGTAAGCTTAAAGTCTTTTTTTTTTTTTTTTAAGTTTCTCTTGTAATGCCATGAGAACTGTGGCCTGTGGGAAAATGCAGAAAATAGTCAGTCATTTATCTCAAAATGCTTGTATTTCTTGTCCATTGCATTTTCTTTTCATGTTGATATCAATGCCTAGATAGTTTGTTTGTTGTAAATTGTCTTTGTTGTCTTTGTTTACATTCGCATATCTGTTTGTGGGACTGTTTTAAAAGAAATGTATCTGTTGTTCAAACCTTTTCATTTGGATACTAATGAGTAGAAGGGCAACAGGAATTTCCTGAAATTCCAGCAGAACCTCCAATTTTCATTTCAGTGGCTCAATTTCTTCCTGAGAAGGTGGGAATGCTCTTGTGAACCTTAGAGCACTAGTTAGTGCAGTTGTCTAGCTACCTTTTTAGGGCTTTATGTGTTTCCTTTTAGAGCCTTAATGGTTAGTTATATTTCAGGCACATCCTTTTGAACTTGAGGCTTTCTTAGTTGCCATTAGAGAGTTAGATGAAAAGTTACCCAGACCTAAACTCCAGTTTGCTCATAGTTGTTTAAATAGAGCGGATGAAGAAATGCTGAAGAAGTTGCAAGATAAAGCAATTGAATTGAAGCTTGATGGGGATGTAGAATTCCACAAGAATGTGGCACACAGGTATCATGTCAATAATTTTATGATCTTACTATCTAAATGCAAGTATGCTTATTTTGTTTAGTTTGGTGGATAGTGAAATGTCTCCAGGAAATTTTGATAAGCAGAGTTTGAGAATTGCTTTATGATCAAATTGAAACCTTTATAGGGAATGTTTTTGAAGTTTGTACTTCAGTAGCCATCTTCTGACGAGCAAGATTTTGGTTTCTATATGTGCCTTTTGTATTTGGTTATTCTCAGGGATTTGATGAGGCTTTTGGGAGGTGCCAGTGCCGGACTGCATTCCATGATAGATGAGCACTTGGGCATCAGTGTTGTTGAGTACATGGTTTCGGGGGCCATACTAATTGGTGGGCATGCTTGATTGAACTTCTTAATTCTGTCATTATTGTCAATGCTATAGCTGATAATATCCATCCTCTATTCAGCTCATAATTCTGCTGGCCCAAAAATGGACATCCTGGTAGTAGGAGATTGGGAACAAGTGGGATTTCTTTGCCAGAGCATGCAGATGCCATTTGTGGAAGTAGTAAGGCTGCCCGCAAGTGAGAGACTGAAGATGGCAGCAACAGCAAGGAGACGGTGTTGCAGATTTTAAGATGACTTCAAAGCTGCAATTGAACCGATATTCATCCGTACTACTAACTAAGCATTATTCATATACAGCCACAGCTTTTGTTTTCTTCTATACATTTTTTCTGAATTTAATCGTTATTAGAAGTTGTAATTGAGCTGGGTTTAACATTTTCTTTTGTCTATGGCTGTGTTTCCTTGGTAAAGAACTAAAGGCTGAAAATGCCTAGTGATTTATGAGAACTAATGATAGGATGAAACCATGTTTTTGGTCTTATTATTATTGGGAAGATAGCTTTATAGAATGTTTCTCTAAATTGAGTGGCAAAATTACGGAATTTTGGGACCTGCGCGTGGGATACACGTGGTGTGGAAGAAACTGGTGTTAGAAACACCCAATCTCTTACAGTTTGTGTCACAGATCAGCCACCCTATCTCCACAAACACACAGCTCTCTATTTTCTCTCTCAGTATCTCTCCATCGTCGGGCCTTAAACAGAAGCGAAAATATGACTGTTTCTCTAAATTCAGTTGTTGGGTTCAATTCAACGGTAACTTTCTTCTTTCTTTCGCTCTTTTTCTGTTATAATTTGGGTAACTTCGAAATCATAATAGAGTTATCGAATGATTGAATTTGCCGGTTTATATGTTTCAAACTAGAGGACGGTTTAAAGAATTACTCAAGTCTGGAAGTTGGGATTATTGATGTGTTCTGTATTTTGAAGTGCATTTCTTGACCATATGTGGTATTCGACAATATCTAGGTCATCTGACCAAGGAGCATCACGTCGACTTTGAGTTGACAATATCATATGCTCTCGTATCAGTTTGGAGCTGATACTGTTCTGTAAAGTTTCCCACCTTTCATCTTCTGAAACGGGTGTATCCTAGTAGTATTTAACGTGGTTTGAGTATGCTTTCATAGTTTCATGAGATGTCAAATGATTCATGTCCATGTTCGATATTTAATTGCTGAAAAGACCTTTTACCATACTTGAAGCTATGTCAAATGATTCAAGTCCATGTTCGATATTTAATTGCTGAAAAGACCTATACTTGATGTAAGTACACAAGTTGTAGAGATTCAAATTAAGTGAATTTAAACTAACCCTCTGAACTGAAGTAAGACAGACATTGCTTAAGCTGTTCTAATTATTCCATCTTTTATTAGAAGTTGCAGGGCGTGTACCAGCATACATCTAGATCTCCCAGTGAAGCTTCAACACCAAAGCTGACAGTCTTCACATCATTGGGGATTTCTGGTTCAAGGATACTGGTAAAGGGTAGAAGAAAGGGCTTGTATGTTTCAGTTGCAGAAAGTAATAATCTTGGTGATAAGGAATCTGGAGATGCTGTTAATGCAATATCTGGTAATCAGCTTTTAACTGGGAATCCCACATCCATGGATCCTGATATGGAAAGTAGTGGATCCCAGACTAATAATAACAGTGAGACAGGACCTCAATCCTTTGGAACATCAAATGGTTCTGCCATTTCTTCAGAATTGAACCAGGAAAGAAAATCTAACTCGCCATCAACCCCAAAAAGGGCACCGATGACGGCAAGAGAGAGATTTCGAGCTGCTCGGGTTCTTAGTCGTTATACAGAATCAAAGGCATCAAAACCAGAAATGGGAAGCAAAGTATTGGCTGCTCTGAAGGCAAGTGATAAGGGGAAGAAAGGATCTGGACTCCCTGAAGCCCCCACAAATTTGTTTGATGATAGCAAGCGAGGAATGCCTAAGGAGGGTTGGACATTTCAGTTCCCAGGGGGTTCGGATCTGTTTATTATTGCCTTCTCATTTGTCTTCATCAGCACAGTTATGTTTGCAACAACTTATATTGTCTGGAAAGCTGGGGCAATCCATTTTAATGAGTATTAAGGTGGAGTTTAACTAAATTCTTGATGAAGGTGCTTGACTTTCTTATCTTTGACATGTTTAGTATTAAAGTGCAAGTAGGCCAAAGATGTAAACTAACGTGGAAGGAAATGTGTGATCATCATTTAAATGGTGATAAAAAAATGCATCAATACACACCAAATCCATGGAATTCTGTAGATCTGCCTCGTTCTTGTATGCTGTTTTACTTGAATATCATGATAATTATACTTCTTATACCTCCTTAATTTTTAATAGAGAAGTTTCATTTTTTCTCAATCGTCTTCATTCATCAATACCTAAACACATGGAATCAAGTGCCTCCTTAATGGATATGAGCATTCTTGATCCTTAACATGATATGGGGCTTCTAGCATTCATGATAATCTAGCAGATATATTTTGGTCATTCATTAGGAGATATGGATCTTTTATCCTGACCATAATTATGATAAACAAGACTGATTGTTGAACCAATCGTTGTGGGTCTCACTGAATGTTGACCAAAGTTTATCTGTAAATTTGCACTTGAAGAAGCCTACCTCTAACATATTCCCAAAACCCTGTTAGCCATCAGTTCAACATTCCTCACCCCATTCCAGGTATGGCATCATTCCATGTGTTTAGGTATTAATGAATGAAGAAGATTTTGGTCCAGCGCAACAAATTTTGCTCCAAGTAAAGGGAAAGTAGGACAAGATAATGGTTTAGAGTAAAAGATTGCTTTAGGATAAAAGCAAATTCAAGAGATTAAGTTACGGGATCCAACTCTGAATCCAACGTCCCTTTCGTCATCCATTTCTTTCAATCAAACCTACAAATTGCTCGTCTAAGGATGACAATGAAGTGTTATTAACCATATCATAAGACGAGCTATCTTCCAATACTTTCGTGAGCCATCAAAAATTGCTTTAATTGTAGTTCTTTTCCGTTAATCTCGGACAGAAATCGCAGAACTAAAGTTGTCCACTTGAGCCCGTTATTTTATGTTTCAGAATAACTTTATTTATAGTTGAGTTCAGTTCCAATATGTGCCTGGATTTCGTTCATGTTAGCTGAGGTTGAGGTTCTTCACTACCAAGAGAGCAGGTGGTACGTGGTAGGGAGTATCTCTACTTCAAACAATTTAGAAAAAAATACCGTTTATTTACAAAAATAAAGGGAAATAATTAAACAATGGAAATATTTTAAATACATTTAGCAACTAGTATTTACAAATCGGTCACATGATCTATTACAAACTAGGAGTTCAACAGTTTAAAAATTTACCCTGTGCGGTCGTGTCCCCAAAAGATCAAAAACTCGCACGTCAACTCTGAGCTCTGGGCTCATCACCTAATCTGCATAGTTGACAATGAGAGGGGGTGAGTACTATGTACTCAATGAGTAGTGAACACACAAGTGCATCAATTTAAACCATCCATTCATCCAGGTAACTCTTGTTACCTTTTGTTCGTAGGGTAATTCCTATTACCTCTTATTCGTAGGGTAATTCCTACTCTTCCAACCCGAATACAAATATATAATCACAATTAACCAAAATATACATGTGTGTCACTTCTAGTCGGCCAACTAGCATGCACACCTACAGAGGGATTTCATGAAAATAAAAGAAAAGCATCCCCTTCCCGGTGCTGCTGCGATGAGTGCGGATTTCGGTCAGTCGCGAGCCTTGTGTGAACAAACATCTCGCCACAAGGTCTTGCCTACAAAGCTTGCGTGAACTAACATCTCGCCACAAGCACTTGTTCACAAGTTTCGCAGAATCAACATCTCACTATGAAATACTTGTTCGTTAGACTCGTGGGATTCACATCTCACTACGAAGACTAACTCATCCAACTATATGGGTACCTCGTGGGACTTTCATCTCTTTGTAAGAAAATGTCTCGGGTGCTCCGCGCCTGTAGTGGCCACTCTGAAAATGTCTCGGATGTTCTGTGTCCGAATTGACCACCCTAACTTCACCAATCAATTCAATCAAATATATAAAAATAATTTATATAATATAAGGCAGTTCCTTGGCTCACGGCCCCGACTCTTTTCCAATAAAATGTGTATAAGCCTATCCGTCCCCAATGAATTCGCTGGTATTCTTACATCATTTATCGATTTCATTTAAAATGTTTAATCGTTTTCTTTACC
>JANIMX020000289.1:9371290-9382169 GCA_024582655.2 Erythroxylum kunthianum | reverse complement strand
CTCTAACCAGACATTCAAGCAATTCCAGTGGTCCGCTACAGAGGAGATGCCTACCTTCTTTTTCCTCCACCAAAATCCCTCAAAAGTCAAATGAAGGATACATTCAAAAGCTGACAACTAGAAAAGTATGTAAAGATGTGATCTTTTGGCCGCCCAAGCACAGAACATAAACGAAAAGAGGAAACAAAAAAAAGTGAAAATAAGATACAGTTCCTTTATATTCTATTCTATTTTCCGAGCAAATTGTAAACTTGTGAGGAAGATCACCAAAAGGGTAAATTAAATGTTAGGTACTGTTACAGTTCTTGGGAGGGGGGAATATTTGCAGAACTACAGTCTGCAGATCTCTGCCAGATGGTGACAAGCAGATGACACTGACTTGATTAACCATATCGACGACAACTTCTTTGCGTTTTCACCATAAAATTGATTGAATTGATTTATTCTTTTACTTGAATTGGAAGATTCCTGTTTTATGAGAGTGCTTCTTAAGATAATGTACTGTCTCAAAAGGAACTACAAGACGTAGCCATTCTTATGGCCCTCATTAGATCAGAGGTCACAATCTCTTTGTACGGACCAGAAAGTTAGCAACTCTCAGTTCAATTGTGGGGTTTCCTTTTCCTGCCTTCAACATGAACTCTCTCGTCGTCTTGCCTTGTACATTTGCACATATGCACAGGCATCCTAGCGCGTGTATGTTAAGTTTTGGCGCGTCAGTCACTATTGAGAGATGTGGAGTTGCATAGCTCCTTGAGACTTGCAACTCAAAGAAAGCAAACTTATCGAGGATGTTTTGTAAGATGTCTTCAGATAAGACAGCCAGCTAATTACTCATTTCTTGAAAAATCAAAGGAAATGAAAAGAAAGTCGTAAAGCTGTTGCGAAAGTTATTATTAATCATCTCTTGTCTTTTTTTTAGGAGAAAATTGGCGAAACCTTTAATGGGAGCCAAAAAAAAAAAGGTTTAATCTTTGAAGCTTTCACATTAATTTCTTTCAGTTTTCTATGCTGTAACTCAGATAATTGGATAAGGTGTTGGAGCTCTAGGTAAGATGTGAAAAAGACCACTTGCTCGCGAAACAATCTTCCGGATTAAATCTAACAAAATATGTTTCTTTTTTCAGTGGATTTGTTTATGATAGTAACTGCAAAAGTGTGATAATGATGCATATCCATGAGGTAAAAGAAGACGAGGATTGAAACACGCCTTATTCTGCAATTCTACCCCAAGCGCACGAGTGGAAAACCGGCAAGAGAGATATTCTCCTCACAATTTATATTGGAAAACCAGAGAGAATTGGAGAAATGAGTTTTGTATCAGACCTATATACAAGAGAAAAATCTGTGGCACACACCTGTAATTGAAGAAAAGAGCATTTGTTCAAAGCCTCTTTAGTTTCTTTTCGTAATTGGATGGGCATCTTTTTCCAAATGAAAGCTAATTATGTCCGTAGGCTGCTGTGAGTCTCTGAATGTCCTTTTGAGCCATACCAGAATTTTGCATATGTTCTTGTTGCTGCTGGTTATGAGGCCACAGACCACTTGAATTTCCCGTCAGAAAATGTGTCTCTGATTTCATCTCATTGTCTAAGGATTGAGGATTTTGATTTTGTAGAGCAGCAGCCATTAGCAATGGATTGTGAAGGTATTCGGGCCATTTGATGTCCTCCTGTTGGCTTTCTATTAGATGGTTTTGACCCTCTTTATCTGTCGAGTTGCAATCCCCCAATCCCCAGGAAAAGATGGTATTTTCAAAGAAGCTGTTACTGCTTTGCATTTCTCCACTTCCACTACTGCCATTACCATTGCTGGCCGGAGCTTCCCAGAACCGAGAACTGGTGTTTGCAAATGATGGGACTAAAGGGTTAACAGAAGACAGACTGAGAGAAGGCTTGTAGGCCATAGAAGTAGAAAGAAATGAGCTTGTTGTTGAGGGAAGAATGGTAGGCATTGCACTGGAAGAGAAATCAGAATTCATGTCAAAACTCTTGCTGGTTTGAGGGAACCAGAGAGAGGGAATTGAATTTGTTGTGAGCCTAGCATTTGACAATTGCTGAAGAGGGAAATGTCCCATGAAATCCGAAGGTTGGCAATTGGTTGTAGTAGTTTCATGGTTGGAAGTCCCGAACCTGTCCAAAAAAATCTCCTTGTTGCTTGATGGAGCCATCAAACTGTTGTTGCTACTTCTGTTGATAGTGTTACTGTTACCAGTACTTATGGTTTTGGAGCTGGGAGAACCTTCCTCATGCAATCGATAACCCTGTGGCGAAATTGAAGATTGTCTGCTATCTCCTTGCTTAGAACTATCGGCTTTGAGGAGGTTCAGTTCATTTGAAGCAGAGAGTTTCTCTTTAGCAGGTTGCTTCTTGTCATCCACGCTTTCAACCTCTGAAAGTGGTTTGTGAGTGACAGGGTCAATGCCTCTCTGCCTCAGTTTCTTCTTCAAGCAAGAGTTCCACAAATTCTTTATCTCATTGTCTGTCCTTCCAGGCAATTGTGCCGCAATTTGAGACCACCTGAGTAATCATGTAGAAAGAAACAAATTTTATTAAATGGTAATAAAGAAATGGAATTCACAAATAAGAACCAATTGTTTTGAAAGAAGAGAAGTAGTAGTACCTGTTTCCCAGTACAGCATGAAGCTCAACGATGAGGTTCTCCTCCTGTTGTGAGAATGAACCTCTCTTCAAATCAGGCCTTAGGTAGTTAATCCACCTTAATCTACAGCTCTTTCCACACCTCTGCAAACCTGCAACATTCAAACAATCCCATGTATATAAGTTCCCGTTTTCTTTTTTTCCTATATAACATTATCAACAAACATCCTCTGCTTTAGCTAAAAAATTGAGGGTCTTATTTACCGGCTTGTTTGGGGACAGAGCTCCAACAACCATGACCATACTTGGTAATATGCCTCAAAAGTTTCTCATCTTCCTCTGGTGACCACAGTCCTTTCCTCAGCTTCTGCTTGTAGCAACAAGAGTGCCTCCCCATTTCAAGCACAACCCACCTGCAATGAGGGACGAAGAGACAGCTTTCCCAAATCAGCAAACTTTTCGCAGATTCCTAGACCAAGTTTCAGCAACTAGAACAGGTAGCTCTGGAAACAGATTTTTGTTTTCAATGGATTTGCTTTTGATTGAGAATATGTAAGCAGAAAGTGGAAGAGAGAGAGAGAGAGAGAGAGAGTTGAAAAAGAGGCTGACAAATGAAGCAGCTGCTGAGAAAGGGAAGTCGAATTAATATAGGAGTTAAGCTCCAAGAGAGCTAAGTCACAGTCACAGTCACGAGGTGTTAAAACTTTAAAAGTCACTCTGTTTTCTCTCTGTCTCTCTGTTTTTCTCTTTCATTTTTAATAAAAAGCTTCTATTTTTCTTTTCTCCATAGGAATTAATAATAGACAGAGTTGCTTACGTCTCATCAAAGTGCAGAGAATTTATGTCTTTGCAAGAACTGTAACCTGTGGGGTATTTTCAGTAAACTAAGTGATGTTTAAGCCATACCTTTCTTTTTAACCCACTGGTTTTTAGCTACAACTTCCATTTCATGATTGAAAACACCATCTTCATTTCATAAATTGACTCTGATCCCATCACAAGTTTCAAAGATTTACTCATAAATTCAATATTCAACAAAAAATTTGCTAATACGCAAAATTTAGAGAGATTATTTTCAAATAACACAATATTAAACTTAATTACTATTTAGTTACCTCTTTTGGACATTTTTGGGTAGTTCCTTCCAAGTTATGATCACTTGCAAAAGTTTCATCATTACGTGGAAAGAATTAAATCGATTTGCTCATCTTCTCTACAAATGAATGATGTGTTCCCAATTCTGATAAACTCCACTTGTTCTTGCAAATTACCATAACCAACCATGTTTTTCCATTTCAGAAATAAGGGTTCTCTTTGCTACTGCTAATCCACCTGTAAAATTAATTATATTGAAGGTGACTACTTAGTCGTGGTCTTATCACTTCCACGAACACAGACTACCAACTTAGAATTCTTCTCTTCACTCAACATAATTCCATGTTTAGATACATTTCTGGTTCTTCTATACTCACTATCCACATCACCCAGCCTACACCAGTATCAGTCTAAACTTGATGTAAATAGATACATAAGTTTGATAATATAAATTATTTGAGTGACGATATTAGTTAAAATAACTCAACAAAAGTTTGATAAATAGTCTTTTTCTACAATTTTAAGTAATTTAAAATAATTAATGCCTTTTTTTTAATGAGTAAAACAATTACAAAAAAAAACCCCATCTTTTGTTTTAAGTTTGAATTTTCAGATCTAATAATAATACGAACAATTATTAGACTTACATATTCCTAAATATGTAATTATAACTTATTAGAGAATTCCTTAATAGCAATGACTAAAAAACTCAATCGGTTCAGCTGGTTAAACCGTAAAAATCTTGAACCGTTCAATTTTTCGGTTCAGTTTTTAACTTTTCAGTTTGATTCATTTTAATAATTTTTATTATTAAAAATCGATCAATTTGTTAATTAATCGATTAATTTTCTTAAATTAATAAGTTATTTTAAATGAAAATAAATCAATTAATTTTTATTTAATAATAAATTCAAATTATTTAATCTGTAACCGATTTTATGATAATTTAATAGTACCTTTTAAACCTTGAATTTTTTGTATTGCGGGTTTAACTTTTAAAACATTGTTTAATAGGACAAGAAAACTAATTTTTAATGATCCATATGACTTAGGTCATTAAAATAATTATATTTATGATTCTGCATTGAGATTATATTTGTTTTTTTTTTTCTCGATGATTGGGAACGCATGCATGATAGTTCATATAATTCTCTCGAACATAGTATGAAAATGGATTAAGTAGTAAAATATGTTTAAGTACAGAATAAAACACAGATGGAAACCAATTTCTTGAAGGTTTCTTTGCTTTCTATGGACCACCTCCCTACTAATTATTGTTTAATTAAGAAGAGTTTAGAAATAATAATTTCTTTTAGAAACCTCGTTAATCCTAGCTGTTTCCACCTTCTAACACGAAATTTCTCCAAAATTTCTGAGAAGTTTTGAAATAATTAATTGAAAAAAGATGTTTAGAATCTATTTCAATGCCTTATAAATAATTATGAGTTACATTTTAGTAATTAACACGAGTTTAAGTATACGTTAATTTGACAGGAGTAAAGGAAATAAAGTTAAGTCTTAAGACTTTTGATTTTATTAAATTATTTTAATTAGTATTTTTTATTAATATTTTTAAATATATTCTCTCTCTCTTTTTTTTTTTTTAAGAAAATCAATTCAATATGTTGATTGAAAAATCAAATTGACAAAGATTTGTATATTTTGGCTAGGTAATTTTTAATATTCTTATACTTTTTTTTTGTCATTTTTATCAACTAATTATTTAATCGTCATCTTATACTAAAATAGTTGAAAATAAAAAAAATCAAAATAATATATTTAAAAAATTTATTATTAATTTACATGGGTGTTTGAAATTAATATTTACAAGGGTTATTATCATCCTATAATAAAATATCATAAATGAAAACTTCAAATGAGATTTTTGAAGGCTTATTTTTTATTTGGATTAAAGTCGTGGCTTCTCTTACGGTTTAATATTTTTTAAATTTAAAATCATCAAATTTTTATAAATTTGAAATTTCCATCTAATTCTTTATATAAATTTTCTATTAAAAGAATTAGTATCGAGATGTGAATACAGTTCAATGAAAAATTTCTAATATAATTGGTTCATTTCGTTAAATGTAAGTTTTAAATAAAAAAATAATTTAGATTAAAAATTTGAAAAATAGAGATTACAAATTGTAATCATGTTAAAATGAATCAATTATGTGAATAATTTATTATTATTAATTCACTTTTGTTAATCATCTGCATCTCACTGTAAAGTTATTTTTATAGAAAAATTTAAAAGGATTTTTTTTAATATAAATTTCAAAATTTAATTAAAAAACATCAAAACACAAGGAAAGTGTATTTTTCACCTTTCTTTATTTATCAGGAACTGATAAATGTCTTTTAGAATTTATATTTAACTGAAAGACGATGAGAATGCTACAGTGGATAATGACAACGGCACGATCTGATGATGAAAGATCGAATGAGCATATGCAAATGGTTAGATAAAATGATCGGACGGTGTAGAAGAAGTGATGAGGTCAATGTTGAGATGAAAGCAAAAGAGTGCTGTATTGGGAGGGGTGGGCCTACTACGCTAACAGGTGCATGTGCATCACTATGCTGAAAAACAGATCTCTACGCCATCTTCAAGGGGCCCAAGTGTCTGAAATTATAGGGAGAGGGACATTTTCGATGATTGAAGGACTTATTTGTCTTTTTATCACGTTTTTACATAACACTCATTATGTACGCCCAATACATATTATTCCCTCTCTATTTACACATTAATACCCCCATCAAGTATTTTTTTAGCCCTAAATATTCTAAATAATAGTAACATTTAGTAAAAATTTCGCTAATATGTAAAATTTGTAAAGGTCCTGTAGTACGTAGCCTTATCCTTAATTAATAGGGAAATTATTTTTAAAATAATATGTTTATGGAAAATATAATAAAAGCCTGTCAAATTCTTGACATGGAAAAAATAATTATGTGAATAAATTAATGGCTCTAAACATAAAACTACAACAATGGTGTTGCTAATAAAAATCAAACATTTTTTATTAGCTTATTTTTTAAAATTAATTTTTATTCAATTTTCAGAGTAACCCGTTAAATAAAATGTTAAATTTGTATATAAACTTGTAAATAAATCACAAAATGTAGGACCTCTGAAATCATACGAGAGTTCTATTGATAATATATACCTTCTTCCCACCGACAGAACTATAATTATATCAAGCGTTACTTGTACATATTTCATGTATAGAAATTTATATAGGTTGATGGTTTCTTGTATTATGTCAATATATACGAAAGAACCAATTTGGCAATTTGACGTATGAGATCATATAAAATGTAATGGTTCAATGGAATAATCTAATTATGTTTTAGAACGAGTTTTTATTTGTGAGATTAAAATAAAAAGTACTAATTGAATTGAATATTTTATTTAATTATGAGTTCCTAACATGTCAAATAAATCATCTAGAGTCTATGATTTGTGGATGAATTATTATGTACATTTGAATATTTACTCATATTTAAATATACATAGTTATAGATTCTATGAATATTAAAAGTTACTTCCTACACCTAAATAACGTGGAATCACCCAAGTCGCGTAACAGGTAGAGACAAAATATACAAAAGTTGTGAAATGCGAGACCAAGTTATTATTAAAACCTCATAAAATCAATATACTTTGTTTATATGAGTTAACAGTAAAGCAAGGAAAGATTCCTTGATGATCATGCTTGTTTGATTATTCTCCAAATATAATGAAGAAGATAAACTAAGAAAGCCAAAAGGAAACAAATATCCATTATGTTGTTGCATGTATAGTTCGTGGAAAAGGCAAATATTCCATGAATGGTCTGCTTGGTATAAAAAGACAATTGATACCCATCAAAGAGCATCTTCAACTCTCTTTAAAAAATTACCAAATTAAGAAGGAGAAACGAATAAGAAAGTCCTACAAGCCAACCGTAAAGAATAAGTCTTTCCATTTCGAATTAGGGTTTGTCTTGTTATAACACCATTATTTGGTCTTTTCTTGACCTTACCAATGTCACAGTTCGCACATCCAACAAGATGAGAATTATATATCTAATTACAATCTCCATTCCTAATCATGTACTCGTGAGCTTATCATATGCAAGCACATGAGCTGTTCCCTTGCAGTCAACCATTGTCTTCATCGTTTTAAACTTTTTTATTAATATCTTAATGCCTCCATTATCGTCTTAATTATCTTTAATCGTCTAGGAGATTCTACGAACCCTCCTTGTAATAGGAAGATTATAAACTAATAAAAAGAGTAGGGCGAAAGGAAGGGGATAATGATGATGAGGTTACATTTTACCTTGCATCGAGTCATAATTTGATGATGTGAAGCTGTAACTATAGCCTGTGGAACCAGAAGTGACTGCTTTGATCTTGCTTGCAGTTTCTTGTTAGGGTAAATTATGGCTGATTGGAAGAGTGAGTTTAAAGTGTCCGAAACCCGTTTCTAAAAATATGTAAGAACACCGTATTCTAGGGTTTCAACTTACTACAAGTTCATACCCCTTTACTACTCTAGGGTTGGTAGTTGGGAGGATTCTGTCACTTGATTCTCTCATAAATTCAACGGATAAAATTTTCCAGAGAAATGGGTATGAGGGTTCCTTTGCATTTTATTAGTTCGAAACTTTAAGAAAATTAATAAAGATTATTCCAATGTAAATGTGATAAACCATAAAAAAAAATTGTTGATGGAGCTCGAATCTAAAACCTTCCTTGTATTATTGAATGAAATTCCTTATCAACGCGTTTACTTCATATTAGAAATAGTAAATTTGTAATTAAATTGATGATAAAGTTAGTTACCAAAAACATTAGAATTGATGTGTAGGGATTCGATATTGTCTGTAATTTTAGGAGTCAGCAAGTAAGGTTTTCTTCTGTTCAAATCATTGATTGTTATAGCCTATAGGTGCACTAGAGGATACCATCGGAATTGCCACTATATATGGTAACATTTGACTATATAGAATAGAAAATGCTGCTCCCGTTGGGCTTTGAGTTTTTCTAGGATTTTAGACCGAACCAAACTTGAACCAATCGTATGATTTACGGAATCATTGTCAAAGGATTGAAGCAAATAGTCATTCCCTTCCTATGCAGCTCAAGTCAACAGCGGAAGTCACTTTTCTTAGACATTCCAAAGAAAGTTATGAAGTTCCTGGAAGTTTCATTTGGCAATTGTCTAGCTAGGTCCCAACTTTAAATGTACGGAGAAAATTATTGGCCTACAATAGTTGGCATGAATGACGACGGAGAACTTCCGACCATAGTTAAGGTCGAACTAAGCCAGCCTTTTGTTGTCTAGGTTCAATGCCTACACTAATGTGTTGAACATTGTAGGATCCTGTTTGAATTTTAGGCTGATAGACAATTCAAGCTTAAGCACCACCCTGAAACTAACCTCATTAAAGAATTGCCTACTCCATGTTTATCCCCACAATGGAAAGAGGAAAACTATTGAGGCATATTAGATAAGATGTAGTTCTTGGTGGGGTCTCTATATACATAAGTATACTGTGTTAATATGTAACATTTGTCCATTCAATCCTCACATAGGGTCATGTCCTCAATGATTTTGCCCCTATTAAGGTTCAAATATAATGACAAAAAGGGAAGTACGATTTATAGGGTGAGGGCGTTCCAAGGTAGCAGTACATTTGCAAAAAAATTGCTAAAATAGTCAGAACATGCTTGGATAATTTGCAAGGTCGAGCATGAAGAAGGTTGAAGAAAACGTGTGAACTCTTAAGGACAAGGTGTTATATTGTAGATTGAGAATTATGCTACAAGTATGGATGGACGAAACCAAAACCAGAATATTAGTTTGAGTAAAGTAAACATTAGTGAAAATCTAATATCACAAAATTTTTATAAAAAAAATCTGTAAAGTTTGTTCACTAAAGGTGATCTAACACTTAAAATCAAGTTAAAAATGTAATTAATTATTAATATGATACAATTACAATAAAGTATAATAGTAAATTCAAACATGATTACAAAATATTATAGTGGTACTTACAGAAAATTACGGTCTTAATTTATAGTAATCCTAATAAATCAAATCATGTTATTTCTAAGGATGTGTCACATTCTTCATGTCAAGTACAATAAACCAGACTAGGAGCATCATAGGCAAAGAGAGGAGGGATCCAAAACTTCCATTGATAACATTTGACGTCAACAAAATGCGACTCCAGATCCTAGCCGTCCAGGAGTGGGGTCCTGTGATGGAGAAGAAAGGTGACGTTATGCATATCATGCATGGTAAAAAAATATCATGATTAATCATCAACGTCGTGGACCATGGTCTACTTTCATGTCAAAAGGGGGTAAGAAAATCTCCATGATCATGCACAAAGCTCAACTGGTGCATAGTAACGATCGAGATTCTCAGACCCACCATTGACTCTTTTCTCTTTACCTCCTCATTACCATACACAATGAAGTAACTGCGACTGTTTACTTTCTAACAAGCGTTGTTGTGGGGTAACAAGTAATATTTTTATTCCTTGGTTCTTTTCTCTGTTTGGGATGCAGGAAAATTGAGGGAAAAAAGTTGTGTAGACATTTAACTCGCATCATCAATAACAGTGATTGTCGGCAAACCCGTTTTTAACTAAGTGCAGTCACAGATGTCAGCTTCATAGTTTCCTACCTGTTTGCCTCCATTTAATTATCCAAGTGTTAATGAGTTGGCCCAAGCATTTCCTATCATAATTTTTTAACTGTAAATAATAGAATATTACAACTGCTTTTTGTTCGTAACTTTATAACACCGACCTGACTTATAATTTTAATATATTGCCAAGTTAATTTGTCAGCTGTTGCTCGGACAAATCTCAAGTAGCTGTTCACAATTCTTTGAAGGGTTTGGGGTAACAAGTTTCACTTTTTTTTTTCTTTGCAAAACTTTGCACTTATTTTTTTAGTAAAGAAACGCAATAACTATTATCTTCTGAATATATTAATACATATAGATTAAAGGAAAAATATTAAGAAATTATTTTTTGTCACCTTCATAATTATTATAACTAATATTATTTAAATTATTCATGTATATAATAAATTATTATATAAGTCAATATTTTAAAAGCCAATCCAAAAATTAAACTAGTAAAATAAGAAATTTAAGGTTTAAAAGGTTCAATCGGTAT
>JANIMX020000289.1:9284343-9313773 GCA_024582655.2 Erythroxylum kunthianum | reverse complement strand
ACACCATTCATGATCACAACAATCCACAATTTTGCATATTATTTCATTTCTCCACCACTACAAATCACATACATAATTATGAATCAAAGGACTTTTCAAGGTTGTAATGTGGGCTAAGGTAAGGTGAAATATATTTGGGTCAAGTAGCATGAAAACCATCGAAGCTAGTGAAACAAATGCAACACTTAATTATATTTTCAAGTGCAAAAACCCAACATTCACCCATAATTATGTACATCAATTATGATGAATGCAAAAATGATGTCTCCTAGATCAAACTCAAGCTCTCATGCCCAAACCACATTAGGCAAAATCAACCCCAAAGGAATCACATTTACAGATGTTAGGGCGCGGACCATGGTAAATGACCTTTCCTTCTGCCATCAGAATGATATCATCAAAGAGTTCAAAGGTCTCTGGTGCTGGCTGAAGGAGTGCAATCAATGCTGTGGCATCAGTTAAGTGCATCCAATGCTGCAGACAGGCTACAATCTGGAATGTGGTGGAACTGTCTAAGCCGTTGGATATTTCATCCATAAATAGAGCTTTACTGGGTCCTACAATCATCTCTCCTATAAACATAAGATGAAGCTCTTAGAAGAAGTTAAAGTTCCAGCAGGTAGGCTGGACTGGTAAAATATTCTTCAGGTTCATACTTGGTTGTTACTCCTCAGATATATAGAGAAATACAGAAGAAAGAAAAAGAATCTAGAACTGGAAATCATATTGAAGTTAAGCACTTTAATGGAAATGATTTCTCAAGAACCCTGAAATCTGCTCTTAACTAGAGAGTCCCTTGTCTTATATATGCTACCTGTAGTCAACCGTTTCTTCTGACCGCCAGAGATACCTCTTCTCATGACATCTCCGACAAGTGTATCGGCACAAATATCAAGTCCTAGAATCTGAGAGAATGACGAAGAAGAATAACGAATATTGCCAACCATGTACCAATTCTGAATCAAAAAAACACTTGAAAGATTCAAACATTAAAGAATAAACCATTAAAGTACCTTCAAGATGTAATCCGTCTGAAGGGTACTTTCCAGACCCTTAACAGATATTGCCTGCATTATAACCTTCCAGTCATGGTGACAAATGGTTGTGAATTCACATAATTGCTAAAATGAGACTCACAATGGAGGAAAAGCTTTTAATTATTCTAGTAATCAAAGTTCTTTTTTATAACTTCAGAATCATTTTTTTAATCATGAAACCTTGTTAAGAAGTTAGTTCATGCTATTTTAGTTTTTCAGCACAAGTAGAGAAAACTGAATTTTGCAGAAAAATCATTACAAATATTTTTTTTGGGACCAAGAAGTACAATGAGGGCTCAAAATATCATACTTTTTGAAGTTCTGGAATTACCAATTGGTGAAGGTATTATTACCTTCATGTAAGCATCAACATCAGGTTCTGGGATTATCCCTTCTTGCTTTTCCCTCTTAACGACTTCCTTCATAATCTCTTTTACACAAACGACAAAAATCAAAAGTGGTAATCATTGCATCAAGAGAAAGTTGCACTCAAGAAATGCTTAAATTTGAGATGCAACTAAGTTCTATAGTCTACAACATTTCAATTTCATCCTAACTTATGATCAAAAATACCATACAGTTTGAAATGCATATATATGTGAACCTCAACCAAGTTGATTAACAAATTAAATGGAAACTAATATACTCCATATAAAATATCTGACAAGAAGAAAGAACAGGTGCTGAGAAGGATCTACACTAAAGTGTTTCTGAACTTAATGTGTTCATTTTGCTTCAAATGAAAACTTAATGGTTTCCTTGAAACTCATAGCGAGTAGGGGGGTGGCTCTCAGCTTCTCTAAAACTGAAATTGACAAATTCTGCACTAAGCATACTTACCGGCTCGGTTTCCTATACCCTGACACCATGCTGAGAAATCAATTGTTTCCCTGACTGTCATATCAGGAACGTGAAGGTCATATTGGTTTATATAAACAGAGGTTTTCTGAGGAACAAACTCATCCATTTGGTAACCATTGTAAGATATTTCCCCAGAAACCTATAGAACAAACATAGCGAAGGATATACGAGTCTCAGGACAGGAAAAGACCTTCAGAAAATGGCTGACAAGCAAAGAATAAGTCATAGTTTTTAGTAACAAACGATATGCAGATGGGCATATATTTTTTTAGTAAAATAATAGATCTTCACGTGAATCCATTGACAACCACAAAACAAGCTGTATTATGCAATAAACATCACCAACTTGTGGAAGCATTAAGAAACCTTCAAAGAATGGCTTAGTTTCCCGGAAAGCGCCAATAACATAGTGGTTTTGCCACTCCCTGGAGGGCCAAGCAATAAAGTCATCCTGCAAAATGAATCCTTTAATGTCAGTGAATTTACTTTGCAAAACGTTGCAGTCATTTCTCTACCATGTAAGTACACTGGTCTGGCTTATTAGGAAAAGGGGTAACCTGTAGCTATAACTATTGAGTGATTAATCAAACTCGCAGAAGATAGCAGAATTTGAAGGCTACCTTCCAGGTTTGATAGAACCACTGATATCCTTTAGAATGGCTATCTTGGCTTTTTTTTCAGAACACGGCAGATTGAAGAACCCCTGCCACAGGAAGAAAGCTCAAAGTGATTGTGAAAATTTGAGCTGAATAGATCGCCTTAAGAAGTTCAACAGACTAAAAAACACAGCTTGGTGACAAACAAGACAAGGGCATTGATCAGTGTTATGGAAATCATTCATAGAGCTAACCTTCTGGGTAGAAAAAAAGAAAAAAACAGTTTATTCAAGTGGAACCTTGCAAGTTTCCTTCTTGGAAGAACTAATCTAGAGAGAGCATTAACATTGCATGCAGGTACTTACCGAACAAATACTCTTTATGGTGTTCCAAAGAGTAGGGAGAGGCTTGCCATGAACTAGTCGACACTCTGCTTGAACGCTAAGATTTTTGTATCTTACTTCCACAGTGGGCAATTTTACACCAACTCTGCAAATAATCGTTGGTTAAACTTGACAGATTCTAAATTTATGTGCATCCATGTATTAAGGCTTGAACTATGCGCATATCTTTCAGATCATTACTTATCAATTCTCTTTCTCATTTTCTGCAATAATCTCAGGTTGTCAATTTCGATGTGTTTGATGAGTTTCTCTATCAACATATGACGATCTTGAGCTCCAAGTTCAGCAACGTTAACTATTCTTTTCCCACTTGCATTTCCAATTCCAGCTGTTCCATCTTTCCCTTCAAATAATGCCGTTGTAATACGTTCAAAAGTTGGCAACCTCTCAACAGCCTCCCACTGCGAGCGAGCTTCATCATCTACTACATTAGTATGATGATCAGAGACTACACTTGAGACACTGCGAAAACTACTTGACACAGTAGCCCTAAAAGAGGACCTGATGTTTCTTCCAAGCTCAGCCAACTCGACCCTTTGTGACTCAATCTTATCATGGCCAGCCAGCTGGGCCATTGTAGGATTAACAGGTTGGAAGGTTTAGAGATAGACAATGGGTCTTGAACATATATATACATATGGAGATGCACATATTTAGATAATCATATGATTGAGTTTCAAGTAAGATAAAAGAGATTAAAAAATGATGAAACTTGCAGTGGATGAGGTAATGCAATGCGTCATCTTATTGGTCAGATGAATATTGAATGAATAAGTCAAACCAGATTGCTGATGTTCGATAATGTCGTGTCTTGTCTTCTTGCGCATCTTGCGCATTACGTGCCTTTTCTTTTCTTTTTTCATTTTGGTTCTTGAAGACTAGGAAGATAACAAGCATCAAACGAACTCTTCATGAGTCATAACAGACAAAAGTTGATGACGTTGACTATCTTGAACACCCTGAAAATATGGTAAGTCAGCTTCATCATCTAACGTGTCTCTAAATACCAATTGAAACTCAGAAGTTTCCAGGTACCAATAAGAACTGAAACTGGATTTGTTTTATACAGGATCAATTCTAGTCATCACAGCAGACCAGACTAATGTATATTTTAATCTGAAACTCGAGACATTTTTGTAAAGTGAGATTCTAAATGAGATTTGACGAGTAATAAAATATGTAATTTCTTTCTTCCAAGTTGTTTGATTGATGATGATACACGAACTGACAATTTTCATTGACAAGGAAAACCAGAGAATAATCAGAGAGAAGAGTTGCTACTTGTAGCAATTCGTAACTTTTATTCTTGCAGTTGCTTTTGCAGAAACACAGATATCTGACTGCATATAGCAATTAATGACTAAAATTAATTGATTTTGACAACTGTTCCTTAAACGGAAGATGATCACAACACCAAATGTAATGTACATGGAACTTGGGATCTCAGTTCCTGGTTTTAAGATGGGTATTCAAGAAGAGAGCAGTTGAAATTATCATCTATCCCGTACACTTGGTAATAAAAAAAAAAAAAAGCTGATTCAACTGCTCCAGTCCGACGTCCAATCACCAACTCATTCCAAAAGATTATGAATTGCTGGAGGTGAAATTGACTGTTTTGTTTTTGAATCATCCATCAGCAATCAACAGCAGTCCAGTTAGTATCCTACTCTTTTGCAGAACCATTGGCGATCATTTCCTGTTTCTCCAGCTCCAAGTAATAGATCTTGTCATTCATCCCTTCTTTTCTATACGCCTCCACCATGATACTAAAAGTTCTGGAATCTGGTTGGCATTGCACATCTTTCATCCGCTTATATAACCTCTCCATCTCCATTAAATCATCCGCCTTGGCACAGGCAGAAATAACAGAATTATAGAACGAGGTATTCTCAGGTATCTCAAACTTTGCAGCCAACTGGACACAGCTGATAACCTTATGGAACATGCCTGCATTGGCATATCCATTGATAAGGCAACAAAATGTTTTGGTGTCTGCCCTCATATCCTCTGTACGCATCTGATTGAATGTCAGTTCCATGTTTTTTGCATCGCCAGCATCCGCAAAAGCCTCAATAACATTGTTGAAAGTCGAGGTTGTCCATGGAAACTGAAGCTTGCGCATGTACTCCATCACGGATGACATCTTATCGTACATTCGCTTCTTTCCATAAGCACCAATCAGAATATTAAAGGTTCGAGTTTCAGGCTCAACTCCGAAGCTTCTGAACTTCTCATACCATCTTTCCATCAAATCAATCTGACCCTTGTTACCAAACACACCGAGTATAATGTTCATGGTCCAAACGTCAGGCTTACAAGTTGTGCTCTCTAGCATACTAGACAGCACCTTTTCCATCTCATCATACATTCCAGCCTTCCCATATCCGCTCAAAACCACGTTTTGTGTAACCGTGTTTGGAGAAATCAATCTATCATCCATTTCTTGGTATAAAGTCTCAACTAATTCGAATCTGGAAGCATCAACGCAGGCCTTAAGCACGGTACTATAAGTGAAAACATCAGGCTGGCAACGGGGAAGAGTTTTCATTTGGTTAAGAGTGGAGAAAGCGTGGTCAATCAGATTGTTGCGACAATAAGCAGCGAGTAATGCAGTGTAAAGTTGAGCAGTGGGTTCTAATCCTGCTTCAAGCATTTCATCGAACAGTTGGTGAGCACGATGGGGCTGGCCGCATCTTCCCAACAGAACTAGAAGCTTCATGTAGGTTCCTTCTTTTGGATGGTAGAAAGGTTGTTGCTTTAGCATCTCGAAAACCTAGTGAAGAAAAATATTGAAACTTCACAAAACCCAGTTGCCAAAAATACATGGAAACGTCAATAGCAAATAAAAGGAGGAAAAACCTCAAGTGCTTGTAACCACTGCTTCTTTTGAATGAAATCGGACAGAGCTTCAGTGACGGTATTGGCCCAGGCCTTAGCATCAGACTTGCGGTCGATTTTCTTTTTAAGATTCTTAATGGGGGCTCTCTTGGGACGTGAAATTTCAGTGATGCCTGGGTACTGCCCTTGCTTCCAATGCCGCTGCTGCTTTTGGGAAGAAGAGGAAGAAGAAGGTGCAGTTCTAGTAGAGGGATAAGCACATCGAAGAAGAAACATTTGTTGATTGTTGATCTTCTTCTTCTTGTTGATGTTGACATTATTGCAAAGAAGAGGAGAGGAGACAAGTGAAGACGAGAAAGAGCATAACATGACTGATTTTCCCCAAAACCCAAACAATTTCTCCTTCTATCCTTCGCCTTTAGAAGCTTCACCCTCTCTGGCTCTCTAAAGTTTTATCTCACACTTGTCCTTTTCATCAATTACTCTGCTTCTATTTGTTCACTGCTCTTGATATTTTCTCTCCTAATCCAAACTAAACAATGGAAGGAGCCAATTTAGACAAAAACAACTAAAGATTTGAAGAAGCCATTAGTAAGAAAACAGTGGTTATTAGCATTATTTCCTCTTTTTTAACTAATCAAGTTCTCCATTTTCTGGACAAAAAAAGAGTGAGACCATGCAATTCAATGAGCCCTCCACTCTTCTGACTCATTCTGATCATTTGGTAAAAGAAAAAATCCTGATAAATTTCCGCCAGTTCATGACTTCCAAACAATAGGGAGAAGGTGAAATCTTTTGCTACCCAATGACTTGGCATGTGTTGCTTCTCCTTTTCCAGAATGATAGAACACCAGCACTTCCCAAATAATGGGGAAAATGCTCACAAAGCTGCAATCTTTTTTTGTAGTATCATCCTATCCTACGTGGGATGAGAAGAAAAAGAATGGCTTATACTCTACTTAATGGATAATACACACCGAACCAATATCTAAACAAAATGTTTCAAACAGAGCACCCATTTGAGTATTTCACTAACAAATCTCAAACATTCAAACTTGGCTTTCCTACGTATTCTTTTGCTGTAAATCTTTTGAACTATATGATAACAACAACGTGATCAAAGATAGAGAACAAAATTAAGTTTAGAAGAAGGGAATGAAAGTAATAATGAACCATCAACTTTTGTACACGCCATCGATGCAAAGGGCTCGTCTTTCTGGTACAACGTGATCTTCTCTACAGCTTCTATCCGCAGATATTGAGAATTCAGAGAATTTTGTCTAATCTCTCTATTGCCTCCTCACTACTATCCAACCCAACTTTGAGCCAATGCACAAGTCTCAGTATAAAGACATAATCCATGAGATACACTCCTGGTTATAATCATCACAGTTTCTACACCTGATGTTTCCTTCTATCATCTGGATTGTTGTTCGTTTCTGTGTCAGATTTGTACTTGTGAGACTCGACCTCTTCTACTCCTGTCCGGTTTCTTCGCCGTCTTCGGTCCTGAAATTCCATCCACGGCCAAATTTAGATGTGATTTCCCTAAATATATTAACAACTCCAACTTCACATGAAAATAGTATGGGAATAAAGCATCTCCAGTTGGTAAGAATTTAGAGAGATGGATGCTATTTTTACATGTTCCCTTGGAAACAAATAACAATCTGAAACCAAATGGAACTCAAATAAAAAGCTCAAAGCAAGTTTCAGGATCAAACCTCTCTTGGCACGGGATATTCTTCTGATTCAAGCATGCGAACAACTTGACTCATCTTTGGTCTCTTTTCAGCGTCTGGATCTACACATCTTAAAGCGGTTAGAAGAGCTCGCTTAAGGGCACTAGTCGATGGTCTAGTCTCAATCGTAGGGTCTACCACCTCTTCTGTGCGCCTTCTTGCAACCATCATCTTCAACCATTCCACTAGATTTATCTGAAAGAACCAACCGACAGGATTAAAAAACAGCATTGTGGATTATATTTCTGGGGTACATAACTATATTCACTTGGGAACTGTACATAACTAAAAGAAAAGCATGCTGCACTAGGTTCCCAAAAAGAAATAGCAAGCTAAAGTAATTACAGGTTCTAACTTCACAATGAATGTTGGGCTACTGTATGCTTTAACGTGTTTGGTAAAATTCAAAGGATCTAATTGAGCTACTTCATATGATGTCCAAAGTCAAAATCATAAACTACTAAAAATGGCAGGTTATGCATGTGCTTCTGTGAAAACCATCACCCCCTCAAAATGAAAAGGCTTAGCATATACCTCATTCTCAGGGCGACCATAATCCACCGGATCTCTTCCAGTAATTGCTTCCAGAAGCACAACTCCAAAGCTATAAACATCACTCTTCTCATTCAGAAGGCCAGAATTTGCGTATTCTGGAGCAACATAACTGCAAAATCATTCAAATCTTAGCAAATAAAAGAAAACAATTGCATGTAAAGGATTTGATGATTAAGTTGCAAGAAATTGATGTTAGAGAATTACTCACCCGAAGGTGCCCATTACTCTAGTTGTAATGTGACTCTTTCCAGCACCAAGCAGCTTGGCCAGGCCAAAATCAGATATCTTGGCATCAAAGTTATCATCAATTAAAATGTTGCTAGATTTTATGTCTCGATGCACCACTTTCGGTTCAATGGCCTCATGCAAGTAAGCCAGCCTGCAAGTTAAGGCCATGAATGTGAACACTTGTGATATAAGATTATGAGGACTTGTAAAACACCAAGGGACGGATGGATGGATGGACTTACGCTTTAGCAGTACCAAGCAGAATTTTCATGCGAGCTTCCCAAGTAAGATATCCTAGATGTTGCATATTTCCATGAAGCCACTGTTCTAAATTCCCATTGTTGACATATTCATATACCAGCATTCTGAAGTATAACACAGGAAAATAGAAAACAATGAGTGAATGCAAAACATACAGTTTTGTGAATCTAAAACACTGCTCCGTATTCACTTGATCAATATTGCAACGATTTGATGCACCGGGAGGTTAATATGACGCAGGAAGGCACTACTTTGTCCTTGTTGCTTATCTAAGTAAACCATTATCTACAAAACTCACAACAATGTCTAATGCAGACACTGCAACTAGTGTTCTTATGATTGAAGATAGTAACAAGAATATATGTATTTATTAATTTGAGAATGCAGGGTTGAAACAAAGTATCTTCGAATTTTTGTGACAATCAATCTGTTGATTAGTTACCTATTCTATGATAACTTACTTAAACACTACCTACTTCAAAAAAAAAAAAAAAACCAAAGTAACAAAGTACCTCTGTGTTCCTTCCATACAATAGCCCAAAAGTCGAACTAGATTTTTATGCCTCACATGACCAATTGCCTCTACTTCAACTCTAAAATCCTTATCGGCTTGTCCTCTGTAATAAAAGAACATCTAAAGACTGTCAAATCTATTAACCTACAGAGAGTAAAATGAGATCTTAAACAATAATGTACAAATGGGAACAAATTGATAAGATGCTTACGGGTTGTTGAGGAGCTTCTTTACAGCAACTGTAGTCCCATTAATCAACTGGGCTCGATAAACAACTCCATATCCACCATCACCTATTATATTGTCCTTGGAAAACCTGTTAGTTGCCTCTTGCAGATCTCTGAGTGTAAACCAGTGACCCCAGCCTAAGTGTGAAAATTCAGGTAGACCAGACAGAGGTGAAGGTGCAGTCAAAGGATGTGAGGAAGGATTGTAGAAAGAAGGTCTCCCAGTGGATCCTTCTTCTCCCACTTGAGACCCATCTTTCTCCATGTGAATGAAGGAGCTGCTGTCATCGCCATTTTCTGATTGAATCAATACTTTCTCCGATTCTTTGTCACTAAATCTGTCATTTAGGCTTACAAAACTACCTTGGTCCATTACAATCTCCTTAATTTCCTCTGGAACCTTAGGTACTTGGCTCATAGGGAGCAAGTTACCTGACCTTCTGGATCTTTTTCTGAAACTGAGCCATAGTGAAACCACTAGAACTGCTACACAAACTACTCCCAGACAAACAACAATTATTACCCACAACTCTATACCAACGTATTTTGAAGTCAAGGTACTCTTGAGACTAGACGCCATTTCCCTTCAGCTGCTACTGAGCCTACAGAAAAGGAAAACAAAGAAGGCCTCAAATGACAGAACCTCCAAAGAGATTATGAATAGACCAAGAAGTTCCAAGCAAAAGCAAAACCCACCAATCGATATAAGGAATATGATCACAAATATGTTAAATTGGAAAAGGAATGCGATACATATGGATCGAACAAAAGCACAGAACTTTAAACAACTAATAAGAAGCCATCGATCTCAAATGAAATAAGAAAATGGAGATGCGAAGAAAAAGAAGAAGAAAGCATTTCCCTTGAACTCAAGAAGAACCAAAAACCGACCAGACAGCTCATCAGATTGCATCTATATTAGCTATCAAAGTAAAGAGCTGCACTAAAGTTGAAGAAATCACAAACAGGATCTCAAAAGACTTGCCTTTTCACACTCTCCCCCGTTGATTAATCTTCAAACACTCTGTATGTTCAATACCCACATGGAAATAATAGGATCCTGATGTGGAAAAAGAACCCACATTGTAAAAGAATCACAGAAACAGAGAGAAATAGATTGATTTCCTTTCTGGGTTTTCAGAAACAAATTTGCAAAAATGTATTAGACGATGTGTAGTTGTCATAGGTGGGTGAACAGTGACGAGAAAAGACATGCTTTACATCACATAAACCTCGATGCGTAGAGACAGAAATTGGGTGAAAACGAAGTGTCAAGAAAAGGAAGTCTTCTTGGGTTTAAGTTCCTTCCTTTTTAAAATGAGGTGCTGTGACTGTGACAAGTAAACAGAAAGTCGTAAGAATTTTATAGAATCCTTGAAAGGACAGAGTAATTATCATTTATCACCAATCAGCGTGACTGAAGATTTCCAAGATCAGCCATTTCCTCGTTATTACTGCTCTTTAAGGACATATCCATTTTTTTATCCTCCTCGTGCTCTGTGAGTTCCCTATTCTATTCTTTTGTAATGGTATTGGCTTCAGTCTTGAGACCTTACCAGCTTGACTAAAGCTTAGACAGAGAGAAACTTGGAAAATAATGAAGTCTTTCGTGTAGATAAAAAATGGTTGCTGACTACAAGTGAAACTGTGAAAGCAAACAAGCAAGCTATAGACTTTTAAGTTTAACTTCTTGAGAGTGGCCATTGTTGGTCGTGGCTTGGACATATGAACTCATCCCTCTTAACTTTCTTTTTTCAAGAGTTAATCTTCAAACCATTATACCAAGTTCTTTAAGTAATTAATCCTACAACAAAAGGTAAAATGAAACAAACATATGCTTTATTCTGTCGTCCACTGTGGTTTTGTCAAAAAACAGGGTAAAAATTAGAAGAAAGATTTGACCTTGCAATGTTTTTTCGATGGTGGTAGATCAGATGATCAGATGGGTCCATTTGCCGGCTCAACCACAAGCGGTTCTGATTCTAAAGGCCTGCTTGTCAGATTATACACAGAGAGTCAGTCAGAGACATACATGTATAATAATGCATCTGTATCTGATATATATATATATATATATATGTCCTGTCCAATCCATACGTAGTTATTGTCATCTGTTTCTTCCAAGTTCTCTTCTCCATATGATTTCGATTCGCATCGAGACAGAGAATTGGTAGAGTTGTCTTACATACATGACCCATCCATCCCATTCAATGGTAGCTTATAGTTAAATGTTCTACATACCACCTGTGTGTACTTAGCTTGTTCAACACTAGAATGCTGTTTCTTACCCCTTTTTTTTCCTGAAGCATAAGATGCATAGGAATAATATGTTGATCTATCTCTGTATAAGGCCCCACCAAAGGCAGATGTTATTTGAGACTTTTAAGTCAATAGCTTGTCTTAAACACTAACTTAATTAAAGTTTTAAAAGATAATTATACCAAAAAAGTGAGTTTTAAAGTGATAAGTAACCTACCTGTTCAAAGGAACCCAATCCATTGAGCTTCCAGGAAAGGAGATATACATAATAATACTAACTTGACATGATTAGGTTCCAAAATTAAGTAGGATATTGGGAAACTTTACTTGAGGGATATTCATCTCATTCTCAAAAACTATACTCTTTTGCTTGTTAACCACACAACAGAACAGACAGAACAGGACAGAAGAAGCAGGAATGAAATGTTTTTAATAAGCAAGCCAAAGAGACTTGTCTCTTTAATGATTAGTGTCTGTTCACTACAACTTGTAAGTCCTATCCCAATTTGTCTACGGACTACGGTGGTTGAAGCTTCACTAATGTCATCTCTAATCTTATTTTAGCTTTAGGTATTAGTTCGGTAGGTTGTCTTTTTTATTATAACCCTTGTTAGATTATCTCTAAACATACTTCATTTTCTTATATGCAGATGTGGGTCTGCTTCTCTTTATAAAAAAGTTGTTTGCTTGCACCTAATCCTGTCTAGGAAGCTTGTGATTAACTTTTACGTCATTACAACAACAAAACTATATGGGTTGGTTTATTTGTTTTGTACTTATGTTAGTATCGGTTTGGTTTTACAGGATTGGAAGTTAGAGGAGCATTTTGTACTTCTGTTATATAAAGGAAACATGCAAAGTGGAGCCAGGTGTGGGCAACAAACAAGAGCAGGTTAATGAGAAACAAATAAGAAAAAAACATGTAATTCCGACACCCATTTGGCTGACTGAGCTAGTCCACGTTTGAGCCTCAAATATGGTCAAATTTCAACAACGAAAACAAGTGCAGTGCTCAAGATATCAGACCAAAACATGATCCGACTGAAACCTATTCATGTTACTCAGGTGCTTCCAAACTTTGTGCCACAATCAAAACATGTTTACACAAGCAAAACATCAAACAATGCAAGAATACACTCGGACGTGATTTACATTAACCTTAGTTACACAACAGCTCAGGTACGTAATGAATATAAGAGTACAAAAGATGTTGAAGAATAAGAATAAGAAGATCAAAGCCAGCAAACAGTGTTCTTCCCACCACTCCTTTTTGTTCTCAATAGCATAAACCACAAAAATTTGGGAAGGAAAACAACCAATTCATGACTGTCCTCGTGAATTCACTCAGTTTACTGAATCCCTCAAATATAAAAGCCTTCTTGAAGGAGCTGGTGGCGCGAGTCCGGGAACATCCCTGATGTCTTTGTTGTGGGGATTGACAATCTGAAAAGATACAGTACACTAAATCAAGTCACAACTCCACAACCTTTCTGACTTGAGACAACAATGGATGCAAATATGATGTGCACACATACATGCAAATGTCCAAGTAAAATAAACAAAGAGAAGAAGGTAATAACGGGAAAGAAGTAATACAGCACGGCAGATGGAAATGTTATAGGACAATGCATATATCATATACTTTTTATGTTCCTAAAGAGGCGTGAATGACTGTTCTATCACGAGCACAATTATCGAGATGTTTTGCAACCATAAGAGGTGTGAATAGGAAAGCATAAGGCTGTTTTGCAATATCAATAGCTGAAGAGAATACCTTCACAACAATAATAGCTATTACACCACAGACAATAAGGAACAAAAATAGCATTATGCATTTATCTGTTGCCACCTGAAAAAAGAAAGCAAATGGAAAAAGTTCAGTAGATTACAAAGAAGGGTGAGAAACAAAACTAATAAAGGAACAGAAGTATAACAAGACCAGTAACTAACTAACCTGCCTTCCAATCTCTTTCACCAGCTGTGAGGCCTTCTTAATTGAAAACTGAATTGTGTCTAGTTCATTAACTATACGACCCATTTGATCAGTCTGCAGTGTTTTAAAACAATCATGACTGAAGCACTTAAGAATTAAGATAAATTCAGGAAAAAAATGTGATAGCTGATTATAGGTCTCAAGCTTACTTGGCCTTTTAATGTAACAGCAGTTTGTGTTCCCACTTCAATCGTTTGCTCAACAACCTTAGGATAAAATCTGAAGTTCAGAATACTAATAATATAAATATTTCGAAAAGCAAAGTCCACAAGATTGGTTACCTTTTTGGAGCGTTCAATTACTTGATCTGTTTCATCTATCGTCTTCTTTCCAGCATCAATAAGTTCTTGATTTGACATGGCTACAAAACAGAAGTATGATCTGAGATGAAGCTGACCAGCAATTAGAACTATCTTTTACCACATCAGGGACCAAAGAAGAAGAAAGGAAGTTATCCACCATAGTATATGTTCTCTTAATTTGATGAAACATAAAGCAAGGGGTGGAAAAGTATATGTTCTGATAATTTGTTGAAACAAAAAGCCAGGGATGAAAGGTGTTGACGACCCCCAACCTCAGATATATCTTGCTTAGCAGAAGTTGCAATGAAGCATGTGCTATACATACTGCATTCATTGAAGGTTAACAACTTCAAACAAATAGAGGTAGCAACCATACGCAAAAAAGGTAAAAATGAGACAATTAACAGGACATATCTGCATTTATATGATATAATAATTGCCATCAGGGAATTAGAAACACAAAGAAACAAGAATTCCACCTGAAGCCAATTGAACATTTTCTTCAGCAGTGGGCTCACTAGCTCCGGCTCCCATGTCAAAAAGTTCAACTCTCTTATTACCAAGTGTATTCATATACCTGAAATCCCACCACAGCGAGAGCCACATGAAATCTAAAGAAACTTATTTGTATGAAGAAGGCCCTATCAAATTTAATATCACATTTTAGAACTGTAGACTCATTAGAGTTACTTTACCAATTAACCCCATCACGATTTTCTATCGAAAATAATCTAACTTGGTATGACATTTGCGTATGCTTAGAACAAAGCGGCATTGTTTAAAGTATTGCTTTTTAACCCCAAACATTTCAATACTCCGAATTCATGTTATCTAACCTGTGAATTAAACAAATAGGTGAACTTACGTTTTCCTTAGAGCCACATAAGAGTTCAATTCCTTTATCTGCAGAAAAAATAACCATTTAACAAACAAGCCATACATCTCAACTAAGAAAGACAATATAAGGAAGTTTAAGATTCAAAAAGATCTAACCATGGATTGCTTCTCGTCATTTAGTTGCTTGGTAACTTCAGGAGGATTTTTACTCTCTTCATCCTTGATTTCACGATCAAAATCTTTAATCAATCTGTAACAGTTAAGTGCAATATTAGTCACTTCAGCAGGAAAGGACAAAAGTAGAGACCTATGTACTATGGAATATTTACTTTGTGCAACATAATAAGTATGCCATAACTGAGCTATATAACATTTGTGCATAGAGAATACGATGTAGAGGAAGAATAAGATGAGTATAGGAAGAGTATGATGAGTATAGGCCATCTCGAAGCATGAAAAACCTGAAATTCTTGGTTGCACAAGACCACAGAAGATTTCAAATTAAACTCATTTTCATGATCAAGTACACCAAGTCCATAGAAACTGACTTATCCAATAAGACAGTCCAGCAGAAAGACATCTAATGCTGAATATACAAAAGCATATTTTACATTCATTGAAGGAGAACTTGAAATAGTATCACTCGAGTATACAGATGCAGCAAAGGAGATGGTCCAAAATTCTGCAGACAGGAAAGTCATAGGAAATAAATGAAACGGTTCAATATGTGGCACACCTTTTGCACTCTCTCATCCTCCCTGTAAGTTCCTCCAGCTGTTTGCTTTGTCTATTGGAATCTTTAACCTTATCCAGCTTCTGGAAGCCATTCCTGTAACAAAGAGCAATAATGCAAATCTATATGACCAACCATCATCAATCTACAAGAGTAAGGATTATATAGTAACATAAGCAATCCCATCAACGCGTATGTGTACAATCAGATACGAATAACTTGTATTGTGACACCATGAGAAAGAGTAAAACGGTTTAAAATTCATAGGAAAAATGGGATTAGCAGCTGAACTACAGATGCCTTGAGATTAACTCAGCAGTATTGAAATGGGCATAAAAAACAAACAATAGTTGTGAAAACATCTTGTCTATTCAGAAAGACAACGATCGTAACGTTAAACTGATTACTGATTTCCTTCTGCTAGTGGACCGTATTCAGCGTAGTTGTTCGGAATATGAAACAAGAACACAATATCAAAAAGGAAAAAAGAACAAATTACAAAAGCAAGTAACAGAAACAGAAGGAGGTGAAAAACTAATAACGCCATAAAAAAAATAAGCAGAAGAAGCAAAATGGTAAACCCAGATCTGGAGATTGACATTCATACATATATGCATCAAAGGAAAAATGCAATTTTGAACAGAAAAGAGATAAAAGGTAAAAACTTTGTAAAGAAAGGAAAAACATACGAGAGAGCTCGAAAATTGTCCTTGATTTCACCATGGATCTGCTCCAATTGAGGGCTCATCTGCATGTCGCTCGCCATTTCAGATAAGCCGTAATCTCTTTTGCTTATCTCCGGCCTTGCCTATGAATAATTCTCAAAAACTCTAAACTTCTTTTATACTCTTCTTACTTATATCTCAACTTCCAAAATACTGAAAACAAACAAATCCCACTTCGCCAAACCCAAGTCTCTATCTTTCTTCCCCAGTTCCTCCTCCACTCGCAGTCGCAGAAAAGTACCGCAGATGGAAACTAACTAACCGCGAAAGATGGGGAATTGTGGAAGGATAAGGAAACGAAACCCTTCCTAAATCCTAATTCCCAAACCCTTTGAACGAAAGATTAAATTTTGTTAACAATTGGGAAGGGGTTAGATGGATTGAGAGTAGACTCAGCCGATGATCCTTCCCAAGTCCTAACTGCACAAAGAAAACAGAAGCGAACCTAAAAAAGCAGTTTTTAAAATGCATTTTGATTAAGTTGGTGCAAAGATATTAATATACTAATATTTACAATTGGAAATGCACTGGCAAAAGGAATGTATGTTTAATGGAAATATTATATTTATCTTCTTGGTTATATTTATAGATATATAATATACATATAGCTATCTAATTTAACTCTTCAATTTCTATCTTTTATTGATACAAAACATTCGTAATTAGTTACAGAGATTTATCTGATAAAACAATGAATTTATCTTGTCAGTGGTCACGTACTAAGATACCCAAATTACTTACGGAAAGTCTTGGTCTTTGGAGCCTTTTAAGAACCATGCCTCACTGACAAGTGGTTAAAGATTGGAGCTTTTTCAGGGGGAGAGTAGAGTAGACACAGCTCGCTCATTTCATCCCTCCCACAGCCCCACTTGTCCATTCCCCTTCTCTTTTTTCCTTTCCTTTGTCTGCCTAATCTCATATATTGGTTTGGCATTGACGTGGTTCTGGGTTTTGGATAAAAGGGGTTGCATGTTCATGTACGAAGGTGGGGTTGTGGAGATGGTTTTTTGATTCTGAATCGGAATCTTAAGAATTGCTTCCACAAAGATAAACAATCGGGTATAAAAGATCTTTGCTTTGCCAATATTTGGTTACCAAAAAGCCAGAGAGACATGGCGGCAAAGAAATCGTGCGAGTTCTTGTCCAAAAGTATGATGGAGGAAGTGCAGAGATGGGGAAGCATGAAGCAGACAGGGGTGAGCTTGAGGTACATGATGGAGTTTGGGTCCAAACCCACTGACAGGAACTTGCTCATTTCAACTCAGTTTCTTCACAAGGAATTACCAATTAGGATTGCTAGGAGAGCTCTCGAACTCGAGAACCTCCCTTACGGTTTATCTCAGAAGCCTGCCATTTTGAAGGTGCACCATCCCTCTTTTTTCTTTTCTATCACACTTCTCCTTTTGCTTGCATGTGTCATCATATTCACAATCCTTTCCTTTTTTTCTTCTTTAATTGTTGATTATTATTTGTTTGTGAGTAATGAGATAGGATTCACATGAAGTGGTTTTCCATTGTAGTTGCGTGGTAGGTTGTTACATCTTTTAGTTTGTTTTCTCTTCCTAAATGGTATAAAACAGAAGAAAGAGTCCTCTTTTTGACTCATACTAGAGTTGAGATTATGGGAAGTTGACTATAGGTAATATAATATACTTGGATTTCTTGGTTATATTATTCCTTCTCTCCATGCCTTTATTTTAAAACATAATCCTTTTGCTTAGTATCTGCTTTTCTTTCCTCCTCCCCTTGGAATAGAGGTGGATTTTTTAAGTGTCATTTAGGTATAACTTTTTGCTTTCCAGTCTTTGGTCCACCATAATTAGTTGCTAATTATCTTGTTATTCACTAACAAATCTGTTATTTGTTTCCAGCTTTAGGAAAGGGTAGTTTTTCTTGCTTTTCAGTGGAAAGCCATTTCCATCCTTCTAGGTTTCAGGGGCAAATGCCTACAAACCTCTACTTTCCTATGCCTTCCACTGCTTGTTATTAGTTTTTTCGATTTCACCTACTAATTTCGGCATCGGTTTTACTAATAGTTTGTTAATGGATATTCAGGGATGAATCAACATGATCTGAGCCAAAAAAGGGTTCTTTAGTTCTTATTTGAGAATTTAGCTAGTCCATGGTACACGTGGTTGCTTTTTCGATGAAGGCTTGTATTTGTATTTCTATAACATGCCATCTCATTCTGATTAACTTTAATTTTAAGGTGCGAGACTGGTATCTGGATTCTTTCCGTGATCTGAGATCCTTTCCTGAAATCAAAGATACAAGTGATGAGAGGGAATTTACAAAAATGATAAAAGCAATCAAGGTTAGACACAACAATGTGGTCCCAACAATGGCTTTAGGCGTTCAACAGTTGAAGAAAGAAATGGATCCATGCATGTATGAGGATCTGGTTGAGATTCATCAGTTTCTGGATCGGTTTTACATGTCAAGAATTGGGATTAGAATGCTTATTGGTTGGTTTTAGCTTCTTATTATCTTCTGAATATGAACTGCTTGCTTTCCGTTTTCAAGCATCGTGTAGTTCTGTGAACTTCTACATATAAACTCTCTGTATATGCTCTTGGATTTTGGATGGTACTCAGGGCAGCATGTTGAGTTGCACAATCCAAATCCTCCTCCGCAATGTGTGGGTTGTATTAATACAAAAATGTCTCCGGTTGAGGTTGCACAAAATGCTAGTGAGGATGCACGTGCTATTTGTCTAAGGGAGTATGGAAGTGCACCTTATTTTACTATCTACGGGGATCCTAACTTTACATTCCCGTAAGTTGGCTCTTCTTCTTATTGTGTCTTCCTTACCATTTACAGTTATCGTATGGACTTATTGCTTTTTGGTTTTGGTTTTGGTTTTGGTTCTTGAATTGCATTTGTTGCAGTAGTCATGAAAAGCAATTAGAAATTTGCTCGTGTATCTATATGTAATGCCTTAACTTGTGTATCAGCTATGTTCCAGCACACCTGCACCTCATGGTATTCGAGTTGGTTAAGAATTCCTTGAGAGCTGTCCAAGAGCGTTACATGGATTCAGATAAAGTGGCTCCTCCTATCAGAATAGTAGTTGCTGATGGAATTGAGGATGTCGCCATAAAGGTGTTCTGCTTTAAATATCATCTCATTGCACTGGATTTCCACATATATCCTCGTCCATGATAACTTGATACTATCCAGGGCGTGCCCTGGTGTATGTTACTGATCACTAAATTCTTAACAAGTTGGCCTTATTGCTGTAATAGGTGTCGGATGAGGGAGGTGGGATTCCAAGGAGCGGCCTTCCCAAAATCTTCACATACCTTTATAGCACTGCAAAAAATCCCCTGACTGAGCATTCTGATCTTGGAACGGCCGATACAGTAACAATGGCTGGTTACGGATTTGGTCTTCCAATTAGCCGCTTATATGCTAAGTATTTTGGAGGTGATCTGCAGATAATCTCTATGGAAGGATACGGTGAGTGGACCCTTGTGTTGAGGTGTTTGTGATTTTTTCATGTTTCAACCAGTTTGTATATGATGTCCTGACCGGATTCGATATCTGTTTCCACTGTTTTACACAGGCACTGATGCATATCTTCACCTGTCTCGACTGGGAGATTCACAAGAACCTTTGCCATGAATATTGATCTGATCTTCAATGAAATTGAAATTCTCTGCGTTTAGTTCACTTTATAGGAATGTTGGATGGATATTATTTAGTTTTAAGGGAATTTGTTGATGAAATAGGATTTTACTTTGGCCTTCTTACAATAACTCAGCCTGGATGAGGCTCTTTTTTCATTACAAAGTAAGATAAAAAGAGTTCAACCCTCATGATGATGGTTTGTTCTACTATGGTAAGCCTTGTACGAAAATCACTTGTGATACTTGTCTCTATTTCCAAATATTAGAATTTCTTCATACTCAAAGCTCAAAGGATAGATTTTCATTGGAATTCCTTACTAGTTATCAGTCAACAACTAAGCTCGCTCTTGCAATTTCACTTCTCCAACCTCAGTGAGAGGTATTGTAGTGAACTCCAACTAATCACTCGTTATCTTCATCATCAAAAAAATTTGGGTATACCACCAACAGCAGCAGGATCAACATTCAAGGATTCCACATCATCCATCACTGCTGTCTCTGTCACTCCTGCATAGTCAATTAAATGATTCTCATATCCATCGTCATATACGATTCCGCTTCCACTGCACAGAATTTCCTGAAACATTTTCAAATAGAGTGTTAGCACAAATGCTTCCACTAAAACCATATTTCAACAAAACATAATATATTTCTTTGATATCCAGGGAGATTCTAACTTCCAGTACAGTGTAAAGTTCCTGGAGTTAATCATTTTCCCGATTTCTGAATTCTGAATCATATTTGATAATGATTCAATTAGGCACGCACAAAACAATCACAGGAAGCTAACACCAATTAGGTTGTCATAATATCAAAAACAGACTTCAGCATTTTCATGCAAAGCATAGTGTTCCAAGCACATTGGAGGATGTGTGGCAAAGTAAATTGAAAAATAGGAGTTTTAGCAACTAACAGAGAAAAAAGAAGAAGAGAGCAGCTTGCTCGTAGTTGTTAGGTGTCATTGCCAATAATATGCTAATCTGTGGTATTAAAGCTGGAAGGTAGGATAAAATAGATGGTTGATGAGGATGTTAGCCTTATCCACCAAAAACTTAATAGGCCATATGACGGGAGTGAGTTATTCTACATGAAGGGCCACACGTTTTCCATTTACTGCATGAGGTTACGAAGTACAAGACATGGGATTGTACCTCATCCTCTTGCATGGAGTGTTTCTCTGGTTCTACAATCCAGTCATCGAGAAACCGTTCAAGCAGCACATTGTCAAGGGACATTGAACCAGTGGTCCTTTTTTTTAAATGGCATTCTCTAAGTCGCAAGTTGTAGTGAACAAAGACAAGGTCATCTAATCTTTTCTGCGCCAAGCGATGATGTCTCTGGCTATGGATCTGATCATATATGCTCCAGGAATGTTCACATAAAAAGGAAGAGCAAGTCTGACTTAGTATGCGAACAGCTACGCGTTGCAGCTCTAAGCAGCTTATTCCATGTTGTTGCCACCAAGCAGCTGGCAGGAGTAGACATACATATCAGACTTCGAAGTATTGAGCCACAAAAGCCCATTAAATTCTCCCATGGGAGATAGATACTCACCTGGATCAAGTTCTGTCCTTGTGCTAATTGCTAACTCAGTTCCAAAATCACCTTTTGCAGAAACATAATCAGAAATCTGGCAGATAGCATTCCAAAATGTTAAGAACATCTAATGAAATCAATATGCATGCTAACTATTAACCTTCAACTAAGTTCTTGCCTGCCTGGATGCAGAAATCCTTCTCACACTATCTGGCTCCAGCCGAAGAATGCATTCATGTAATCCCTGAACGACCTCTGAATGCTAGTCACACAATACCAATCTAGGTCAACAACAACGGAGAAGCAAATTTAAATTTTAGCAATGATAAATTATATCACCTACCGCCACAAAATCAGAACGATATCTGTAAGAAGGATTCAAGAAGTAAGAAGCCAGATATAAAGGGTGGTAAAACAGTGAGCTCCATTGAGTATCCAATACACTCCAAAACAGTCCATTCTTATATGCATCATCTCCAAGAATTGATTTAATTGCTAGCTTTGCCTTATACATGTCACCATATATGCATGACATTGACAGGTTCTCCCCACTATCAACCTTTCCAAGCACTTGCATCACTGGATCCACTGATTTGCAAATATAATGCACCTTCTTCCAAAATTTAGCATTGGATACAATTTTTTCCACCTCTTTCCCCTCATCTGATTTGGAAAACCTTGATGAAGCCCATTTGCTCGACTGAAGCATTCTTTTTAGACTAGTCCTGTTGTCTAGCAAGCTCTGCAATGTTGCAAAGCTACAGGAAGAGCAGGTAGCAGACAGCCTCAGAAGTTCCTTGCCTTGAGTGAATTCTTTCATAAGATTAAGCAACCAAATGTTGCTGTAAATTAGTTTTGTAATTTTTTGGCCCTTCACCAAACAATCCCCTACACATTTTATCTTCATAAATTCTTCAAGTATTTGATCAATGCGATGGGTGGCACATGGTGTCCAAAATAAATTCCGTCTCCTCTCTTCAAGCATTTTTCCAGCAGCCTTATAACAGGGAGTATTCCTAGTGATCACCTACAAAAAGGGACAAGAAACAGGTTAAAAGAATTACTGATGCAACAAGCTTGTAGATTGGAATAAACCATTGCTTGCTAAATTGAACAAACACAGTCAGCTGTTATCTGCACCACATGTTCCTCACCCATCTGCTGTATCAATTTGTCTAACAGATTAAATAAACTGGTAGCATTTTCCAACAAATCACTAGCATCAACTGAAGCAACAAAATACACACCATGGGGACTCGCAACTGAAAGATTGATCAATGTCTTGCCCTCGATATCCATCCAACTATCAGCAATTATAGAGCAACCAGTAGTTGCCCAGGATGCCTTATACTCAACTAGGTAGTTTTTAATTGTTGCAATCTCCTCTTGTAAAAAGTGACAGGATACTAATTGACTTTGAGGACCAATTAAACCCTCTCCATATTGGCCAACCAAGTCCAACATCTTATGAAAGTAAACTGAGTTTGCTGCGTCCAATGGAATGCCCGCATGGTAAAAGAATTTGCAAATTGCAGAGATAACTTCTTTACGAGATTTTCTATCGGCCGTTCTAACTTTTAGTTGTTTGCAAAATGGTGGCATATAGCTACATGACGTGTCATCAAGAATGGGATCCAATCTTGATCTTTTCAGTCGCGGTTCAAAGTTTCCATCAGGAACTATCCTTTTGAAAGTAGTTCTTATGTCTTTGCTCAATCTTTGGTCATCAACTATCAACTTTTCCTTCCTCATGCATAGCATAGCATCTTGTTGCAGCTCATCTTCGCCACCCTCATCATCTGATTCCTTGCAAAAAGAAGATATCTCCTTGGTCTCAATTTGCCTCTGCCTCCCTCCAGTACGATGCCATTTCATGTTCTCCTTTATTTTAAGGTACACTTCCTCTGGGGCATTTCTACATGGAGCCACTTCTCCAGGGATTCTGGCTAGATGTTGTTTGAAACGGTTTATACCCCCACTAACTACTTTCTCACAATATTTGCACTTCACCTTCTTCTTCCTCTCGTCTTGAGCAACTCCATGTTCCCAGCCTGGATCAACATATCCTAACGATCGAAGTGGGGTCAACTTCACCTCCAAGCTACAATCACCCATCAATTGCTTGCCTTTGCCTCTATATTCACCATGTTCTTCCTCATCTTCATAATGGCAACTCAAATATGCCTGTCCACCCTCATCAGCTTGTTTTACTTTCTTTGTGGAACAACTGCCCTCTAAATTCCTTTTCATTCTAAGATATACTTCTTCAGGAGCATTATTACAGTAGGTGACTTCTCCAGAAACACGGGCTAAATGTTGTTTTAACCTATATATCCCACCACTAACTACCTTTCCACAGTAATTGCATTTGACCTTCTTCTTTCTATCATCTTGAGCAACACCATGCTCCCAACCGGGGTCAACAATTCCAGAGGTACGCAGCAAGGTCATTTAATCAGCCAGTGAGGAAATTCTTCTACATGAACTTTTATCTGATTGGACTATTGAAGAATAAGACAGTGTGATTTATTGAGAATATAGAGTAAAAGTAGAGACCTCCAGACGGTTTGTTTTTCCCTTTTCCCTTTAACAGTTCTCGTTAGAAAAAGTTCTCCACTTATACAATTATCATGACCAATCAAGTCAAGTGCCCCATCCACCAGACTGAAAAGAGGAGTTGAAATTTTTAAACGTAAAAGAAGGGAGAAAAGTGCATGCTCAGAACTCCTGGCATGTTTGGAAGAAAATGCAAGATATCTAAATAAGCAAGTCAAAGGTCAGACCTTTTGAATTTGATTCAAGAAATAAGAGCTTGATGATGATAAAGAACAGAAATTGGAAAGGAAAAAGGGTAAGACCAGGGAAGAAAGCCAAACAGGAAGCATTGGAAAACCATAATTTTTTTTAACAAAATGCAAGTATCATTGACATTTGGATTGCCCTTTAACTTGTAGAATCTGAAAATTCATTCAATTATGAAGGGGGAGGAAAGATTTTCATAACAATTGGAGCAGGAACATGCAAAAGTTAAGCGCTGAAATATACAATTTTCAAGTTTTAAACAGGCAAGGGTTACAGTGTTATAGGATTTACCTGACTGAAGAATCATTCTCTGAATGGGCCAAATCCAACATAGGGAACATCATCTGGTTGTTTTCTCCTGACCTGAAATTTAAGCACCAAACTTTAATAACAAAGCAAACTCTTCTTTACCAGCTCTAATTGGTAACAATTCAACATTAAAAACAGAAACAATAACAAAACATCAATTTTGAGCACATGCAAATGCTGAACTAAGATCGTTTTGCAAGAGGCGTTTGGTATGATTGATATGAGAAAAACTGATTCTGGACCCATAAAAGTCGGAAAATCTGAATAAATCAATCTCTTCCCATAAATTTAGGTCATTTGCAAACCTGAAGCAGAAACATAAAAGGTGTGGGTGGTGAAGAATTTCCAGTTCTTCAGGGGGGCATTTGATCTAAACTTCGGAAATCAAAGACGAATTTGTCTAAGCAAGGATTGATTTTGGGACGGAGAGAAAGAACGGAAAAGGGAGGGTGAGCGAGTGAGCGAGTTGGGATGGGTCGGGCTCAACTCGACCCGGCGTTCTTCTCATTTCTTATCTAAAAATTTAGACTTTCTTACGTTGTCATCGTTAGTTTACCTTAACCTTTTTTTACTTTTACTTAATAAGTTCTTTGACTCGGTGGTAACTCAGTAGAGATTATCTCAACCAAAGCACAACGCTTCCAACTTCCTATCTTCCTCATCACTTCTGCTACAAACTATGAAATCCTCATTCATTACCATTTTTCAAAAAAGAAAAACTATGAAATCTTCATTATCTTTCACACATTATCACTTCCAAGCTGTATAAGTTTTTATTTACATCGTACAAACTTAATCAAACGTTAAATTTATGCAAATCTTCATACAACTTGGAAAACATTAGCATACAAAATGTTATTCACCAGTAATCTTTACAGGAACATCTTCCCAAAGCCTATCTCTTACAATTATTTGTGTGACATAAACCTCTTGAGATTGGCTACATGTTCCCAAGTTTTTGGTTCAATACTTGGGAATGATACCGTCTGAGCTGTAAATGGAAGAGCAGTTCTTGAGGCCATCAAACACAGAAGGGGTGGACTAGCTTGAAGAAGAGGTAACGAAGATTCAAGAGTATTTAAGCAAGTACGAAAGTTAGGCCCTTTTCATGTTGGGGGTTATCATCCGAAAGCAGACCAAACACAACACCACATACAACATACTACATGAAAATAATGAGTTTCATCTATGATGTTTCTTGGCAACCATTTTACACTACAAGCTTAACCAATTTGATCAAAATGGTACCATCATAATTTATTGAAGCCACTTTCTCTTCCAAAATTTCAGCTGATTCAACAGTTACAGGCATTTACCAAACAATGGTGATTGCATATGAATTGAACATTAAACCTTACAGCACCATAAGAACAGCTTTTCTAGCTTCCAATTAATCTGCAACCATGAATGGATCCACTTCTCCAAGATCAGCCATTAGAGGTTCTGTTCTCTCCTCGTCCTCTCCTCCTAAATATGTGGGGAATGGAAGCAATGAAATATCTGGCTTTTTGTAGACGGAATCTTTTATAAAAACAAAATTCCCCTCTGCACCAGGGACCTGTACAAAATTCAGACTTCCATTAGCAGTTGTGCTCTACAAGAAGGGGTAATACATATAAGTGCAACTGGGGTGTCATCTCTATCTGTCATGTTTCACCAACTGAGAAAGGGATCCACTTTAGGCAATCAACATTACTAACAGTGTCAGATACATGCACATTCTTGTTTGATAAACTATGTATTCAGCTGTTAAGAAATTCTTTTATTGCCATTCCAGGGACATAATGAAATGAAATATAGACCACCAAAATGTAGGCATTTTGCATGCAGGGATAGGTTTGCAGTATTATATTTCAAATCTGAGCACATATCTGTAACAATAAGTTAAGTCAGAGAACCATACTTGCCCTTTCACCCACATCAAATTCCTCACTGGATCTATTTTGTAGACCCATACATTTTTCACTGTTCTTTGCTTTGCACCCATACGCCCAGCCATCTTTTTGCCTTTAAATACCTACATTCCGAGCCAAATAAAATAGGTGAGGAAGATAGATTATCACCATTTGCAGCCCAACCGCAGAGTGACAAACCAAAAGAACAGAACAATTCTTTCAATAAAGCTGTAAGATCAGTAAACTACAACTCACTGCATTCATTGTACAACAAATATAACCGTAGTCAAGTTGACTGGAATTCATAATTGATGGATTTTCGATGGAATAACGATTACCATTTAATGTTAAAGATAAAGGAATTTCAAAGTGAGCCCTTGCTGCCTATTCTATGATTCAACATGTTTAATAGCTCATACTGAAAATTTAGATATGTTTCTTCCGGAGAAGTGTTAAGCTCAGGGATACTCATTTTCAAACTGCAAAGTTGCTATTCACATTTAACAGCATTCTTCAGATTTACCAATATTCAACAGACATCCACCTGGAAGCTGAAAACAAGATGCATAAGAGGATCCAATAAATCACAGACAATCATACAGTTATTCTGTTGGACGTTAAAATCAATGGAAGAATCAGTACCAGAAGCTAATAATGTGAATACTAATACAATTTGATGCCAATTCTTTTAAATAAAAACCAGAGTTGTATATAGCCACGTGGGCAGATGTTAATGGGGTCAGTGGGCTTACCGATAGAGGTTGTTACTGTGTATCTCCAACAATTATATACGTACGTAGAAACCAAAACAGACTCGAAATGAATGATAACTGAATTTCCAAATATCTGATACTCACTAAAGAAATAACAAGAAATACTAACGAAAGAAGGAATAATTTAAGGAAAGGACAACTAGAAGGCGAGAGAAAAGATCTGAAGTGTGAGAAGATTTGGAGGAATAGATGTTTGTTATGTTTCCCTTTCAACAGCAGTTGGGTATATATCCATTGATAACGGTTACACTGGTAAAGCTGAAAAAGTAAAAATGAATAACAGTAACTAGTGACAGCACGACAACTGTCCCTTACTAGTGAGATGTAGGACAGCATTTTTAACTAAAAATAAAAGAAACATTGTCTTCATCTTCTTCGTCCCTTTTGCCTAACAATACCACTCTCTTTTAAGGAACCTTGTCCACAAGGTTCAAATGCAGATAACATTTCTGTAGATTGAACAAGAACTCCCAGGTAGTTTGCTCTGCAGGTCCTAACCATTTGACCAGTACTTGAGTTGCAGGTTTATGGTGTCTCTTGACCATTCTTCTATCCAAAATGGACACAGTGCTGTTTCATCTGAACTAAGCTCCAACACCAGTATAGGGGAGAACCTACTAGTGGAAGAGATGTCTCTCTTTAGCTTAGACACATGGAAAACATTGTGTATATGTGCTTCAGGAGGAAATTCCAACTTGTAGGCAACCAGTCCAATCTTGTTTATTATTTTAAAAGATCCATAGAACCTAGGAACCAGCTTCTAATTAAATCTCTTAGCCATGGTCCCTTGACAATATGGTTGAAGTTTGACAAATACTGACTCTCAATGTGAATTTCTCTATCAACTCTCTTCTTGTTTGCCTATTGCAACATCCTCTTCTGCCCCCTTTGTAAATGAAATTTGGTCACCTGAGTTGCTGCTTCTCAGTCTTGTAAGAGGTTATCTAACTACCATTAACTTGGAACCCTTAGCAAAATAGGGAATATGGACTGGTGATGGGAAACCATACAAGACTTCAAATGGTGAAGTATTAATGGATAACGGTTACAACGATAAAGATAAAAAAATAAAAAATAATAACAGTAACTAGTGAGGGCACGACAACTATCCCTTACTCATGAGATGTACGACAACATTTTAAAAGCAAAAATAAAAGAAACATTATCTTCATCTTCTTTGCCCCTTTTGCTTATAACAATTTCTCTCTATTTATTCTCTTCTTATCGTCTTTCTAGATTTTGTTATGCTAGAAAACTAAGATAAAGAAATCATTTCTATCATTTGGTATCTGAGCAACAATGGTGTGGGTAGTGTCAAGTGAGGTATTGTAAAGGATATTATTAATGGCTGACAACATATGGAGGTAAGAATTTAAGGCATTAGAGGATCACATCAAAAGTCAAATCAAAGAGATGCAAGAGACTCGATCAAAGTTATAGGAAGACCATATCAAATAAGGAAAGGAAATGAGCTAACTGAAAGAAATGTTCCAACAATTCTTGTTAAATCGAGATTCTCATACATGAACTCAATCACTAGCAAGGAATCATATGGTGGACAAAAATAATCCACAATCGCAATATAATGGACAAACAAAAGCTCAACAACGTACAGTGGCCACTCGATTAAGCTAGGTAGATTCCTCACCTTTAATGGTAATGACGTCCATAATTGGATTCTTTGAGCATAACCTCCAAACATGAAAGTAAATATTGCAACAATTCGCAAGGAAATGCATTGCGGTTGAGTAACATCAAATATTTCTCAAGCATCGATTGACAGTGGAGGAACCAAGCTGGGGCGAGAATATCTTAGTGTTATTTCAAAGGTTTGGAGATGAGGTTTTTGAAGATCCAATAGGAGATTTTAAGCAGTTATTATAAATGGGAACAATAAAAGAATATTGTGAGTTTTTTTATAGGTACTCTAATAAGCTACAAATGCCTGAAACTTACTCGTTATTTTTTCCTAAATGGATTAGAACTCGAATTTGAATTAACTGATAAAATGATGAGCCTAAGAACTTTGCAACAAACATACATATTAGCTAAGAAGCATAAGCCAATTGCATCAACATGCTATGGAAACAATAAGTATGGGATGGTTAAGCAATCAGTAGCCTTTAGTCCATCATTCAACAATCTCAACCCATCATCAAACTCTAGATCAGTATCAAACTCTGGTTTATTACCATCACCAACAATTGCTACTAAAGTCACACCAACAAAACCAATACAAAAACAACATAGGTAATCAAGTAACAAAGAATTTAAAGAGAAGGAGGCAAAGGGTGTTTGATTCTGGTGTGATGACAAGTTTGTATCGGATCAGAAGTGCAAATGTAAGCAATGGTTTGTGATGGAGAATGTGGAT